>JADLZK010003120.1:0-222700 GCA_015847255.1 Hyparrhenia diplandra
AACATGCACTTCTGTCTGGTGCACGAGAAAGAAAGCTGCAGCGTGTGCTGCTGCTGCCTTGAGCGAGTTGGGCCGGCCTGCACGTTGATGTTGTCCGCATGGCCCAGGTCGTGGACGTTTGCTGCTGCTGGCCCAAGTCACGAAGGATGCTGCTGGTCTGTTCGACGCTCGCCTGGTTCATTCATCGAAGAAAATCCCCAGAGCCGCCGCTGCCCTGTTTCACACACGTGTGTGAGAGCGTTCTGCTGCCGCCGCCACCAACGGAGTGCCCAGGCTGCCGACCGTTGCTGTGCTCGTGGGTGCTAGCCGTTGGGGGCTGGAGCTGGACTTGGTCAGGGATAAAAGCGTCGGGCTTCCTTCTCTGCTGGGTAGCTCTTGCCCCCAACAGAAAAAACAACACAGTGAGCTCTCTCTCCCTCATTCTATCTCTTGAGAGAAGCCAGGGTTCTTCCTCTCCTCAATCTCTTCCATGATTTGAGCTGAAACTTATTAGAGAGATTGAGTGCCCCTTGAGTGCCCTTGGTGGGTGTGTATGAGAGGTTGAAGATCCATCCTTTCCCCATTTGATTTACGCCATGTGCGGACGCCAGATACACACGCCGACGCGGCACGCCGCCGGCGCCATGCGGCCGAAGCGCCAGGCGCAGCAGGAGATCTCAATTAGTGGCTAGTTTGGATAGTTGCAAATCTAGTTATTGTTTCTATAATTATCCCTTAAGTTTAGGAGTGATTGTTGGGCCAAAGGCCATATATTCCTCAGAATAGAACAATGAAGGTTAAGCAAGATCATTCAATCTAATCTCCTACCTCTTCCTCTCAAAGCCACGAGCCAGGGGGCAAAACCCGGCGAGTGTGTCGCGGGCGATGGGGCATAACCCCGTCGTAGTTACCACGGAGCATGAGTACGAAGCCCGTGAGTCGAGGTCCGCCGCCCCTCGCACCATTACCCTTGACAACCTCGTATCCGAGTCTCGATCCTCTTCAACCTCCCAACCCGTCGCATCTACCCCTCCTCCGTCACGAACCCACCTGCAACCGCTCTCCACCACCCACCACCTCCTCTCTAGCCATGGGGATCAACCCACCCTCGCCCGATCTCATGGCAAAGCCGAACACCCCCGACCACCGACATGGCCAACATGAAGGTGGATATGGAAGGCATCGGATCGCCGTCCCTCGTCGAAACTACCGGGCGGTGGCGTGCACCGGGGGCGAGGGACCTCGATCGTCCCCCAAGTTCAGGCTCAACTTCCCCGCTCGATGGCAAGTCCAGACCCTCGTTCTTCATAAACAAGTGTGAGTCGCTTCAGGCGGCCGGCGCACCATGGGCAGGAGCGCGTCACGATGGCGCTGCATCAACCGGAGGGTGTCGCGCGACATGTGGTTCATCCGGTACGCAAGAAGACGGCGGCACGCCACCATGGGGCCGCTTCAAGGAGCTGCCATCCTCGCGCCGGCCGCATCTTACGCTCGGCCCCCTCTTCGAGCGCCTCTCCGAGTGTCGCCGGACGGGGACCGTCGAGGAATACGCCAACCGCTTTCCGAGGAGCTCCTTCCAGCTACTGGGTCGGCTAGACGAGGCCCGGCAGCGTGCGGCTCTTCACTCGGGGGACTCTTGCGCCCGCTGAGTCACGGCCCGTCGCATCCACAACCCGGAGACCCTCAACACGACAATGAGCTTGGCACGCTAGGTGGAGCTCATCGAACTCGAACCGCCTTCAACAGCCGCCGGCCAGAGTCGCCTCACGCGCTACGCCACCGTTCCGACTCGTCCGGTCTCTGCCAGCGCCCCCTCCGTGCTAGCGTTGCACCGCTCCCGCGCTGCCCGGGTCCAACACCTGGGCCCTCCCGCTGGCACCACCGCCCGTGGCGCGGGAATCGAGCGGCGCCTCACCGAGGAGACAAGCGGAATGCGCGCCGCCTCGGCCTATGCTACAAGCGCAACGAGCCATACCTGGGGGCCACAACAAGATCCGCCGCCGTATCTTCTACATCGATGGCGTGGAGATCGGGCGGGACGCCGCCAGTGGACGCCACGGCCGATCGAGGCACCGCTCTCCCTCCCGGCCGCCGCCGGTATGCCGACGGCGATTCGATGCAGTCGTGTGAGGACGGTAGCGGCGACGCTCACGCCCCTCCCTGACACGGGCTCCACGCACAACTTCATCAAGGAGACGGCCGCAGCAGCCGCCTCGCCATCCATCCGTGCCACGCCTCTGTGTAAGGTCCTAGATGGCTAGGGGGGGGTGAATAGCCTATAAAATTTTTCTACAAATTCAACTAAGCAAACCGGTTAGTAAAATAACAAGCGTAATAGCGTTTGCACTAGCTCTATTATCTTGCAAGCCTCTAGTGACAATTTAAATATACTCTATGATCTCTATGTCACTCAATTGCTATGTCACTACTCTAACTAGAAAAGTAAAAAGCAAGAGAGTGAGCTCGATATACCGACGCCAGAGGATGTCAACCAATCACCGGAAGAAGATGAACTATCAATCACTCGAAGGTGATGATCCAAACACCGTAGTGACAATGAACAAGTCGATTTGTTCACCGAGTTCACTTATACACCGACAAGCTAGTCTCCGGTTGTGTCGACCAACACAAGGATGGTGTTTGAGCTTAGGCGGTGCCCTTGCTAGCCTCAACACACCACTCACAAGTGAGGTACCCAAGACACGCGAGCAATGTATTCCTTGCACTTTGTCTTCGGGACGAGGAGTGTGTGATCCTCTCACAAATCGCCCCGAGGTGGCCAAGAATAATCTCCTTTTATTGCCAACAACTCCACCAAATCACCGGCGTAGGCTAGGAGCGGTGTCTCCAAGAGAAACAAGAAACCAACCGCTCACAACGATCCCCAAGTGCCTCTAGATGCAAGAACACAAAGCAAATGCACTTGGATCACCTCTTCTCTCAAGAATGAAGCTCACAAGCAAGAATGAGAGAGAGAGAGGGTTGTTTCTCACTCTAGGATGTTAGGAGTGATTCAAATGACCAAGAGAGAGAGAGCAATGGCCACCAAAGGGGTATAAATAGGCTCCACCACGTAAATGGAGCCGTTGAGGGAGGAACATCACGATTCTCGCGACCGACCGGACGGGCGCGCCGACCGACTCATGCATGAGTCCGTCACAACCGACAAACCCAACCTCGCCAAAATTAGAACCCCCGTGCATGCGTCTCGGGTGAAATCATGCGTCCGTCCGTGCATGCCTCCGTGCATGCGGCCCGGTCACTTCCCGAGATCAATCCCGAAAAACATGCTCGCTTTGACCGAACCACATACCGGCGCGCCCCGGCCGATCCCGCATGCTTCCGCCGCTGGTCCGGCCACCCGTCCGGCCGCCTCGAAGTTGCGAATTTCGCCGTTGTGTTGCCGCTTTCTTCGCCTTTGCTCCAACCGACTTCCGTCACTTGTTTCTTGTTGCCGACACGTCAAGAACACCTCGACACCATGTATTAGCATTTTCTAAACCATTTTAGGCCAAAGGACTTAGTTAGCACTTTAGGTTAGAATGCATGCATATGTATTTTGAACCTAAAGGCACTGGAGGACCGATATGTGCGATAAGTTTCCCCCTCTTTTATAGTACGGCTTATCGATCCTATAATCACTCCACACCCTCTATGGTGTCTTGAGTGTGAAATCAAAAGCCCTATGGTTATACCTTTACCTTGGGGCTCAATTGATCTCCAAAACCACACCGAATTGGATGCTTGATCATCTTTTTGGATCACCTCGATCCATCCTCCATGATCACCATGCACCAACTCCGGCACGACCAATCTCCAATCTAATCAAACACTTAGCATCGAGAGATTAGTCCTTAGGTGTCACTAATTATCCAAAACCAAACTAGAGATCTTCACTCGCCACCGCTACCGCGGGCCAATGGGGAACACATCGCGTGCGCTCAGGCGCCCTCCGGGTCAAGCACCGATCGCCATCGCGGCGAGGATTTCGCTGCGTCGACACATGCGTGATGCCGCCGCGGGCTATGATGTCGCCCCTCGGCACCCAATGGATGGTCACGTTGGGGAAGATGGTGTGGGACTTCACCACTCGCGACGGTGGCGTTTCACCGCCATGGCCGCCCCATCTGGCGGGCGGGGCGTGTCCGCGCACTAGGAAGCGGCGCCTCACCGCCATCACGGCCCCGACTGTCCCTCCCCTCGACGAAGCCGTTGTCGGCCTTCGGGGGCCTCTTCGCCGAGCGAGCCGGTAGCTGCCACAGCCGTAGCATCGCGACCACAACATTGTCCTCAAGACGGGCGCGTTGCGGTGGGCACGTAACGGCCGTCATCGATACCCGGCGTCCCACAAGGATGAGCTGAGCGGCAATGCGCCGCAATGATCGAGTAGGGCATCGCGTGCGGCGCAGCGACTCACGCTTCGTCCCCCGTCCCTCCTCAAGAAGCCGTGACGCAAGTCGTGGCGTTTTCGCCGAACTTCGGCTCAACGCCACGGCCAGGAGACGCGTTCCCATCCCCGTCATCACACGGAGCTGAGCCCCGGGATGAGCGTGCTTCTTCACCAAGCTCGACCCACGCCGGCTATCACCAGGTCCGGATGCGCCGACCGACATCCAAGAGAACGGCGTTAGGACTCATGATGGCCTCTATGAGTTCTGGTCATGGCGTTGGTACCGCGCCCCGCCACGTTCAAGCATTGATGAGCGGCGCCTGCTTTGCCCTTCCTCTGCCGCTTTGTGCTTGTGTTTTGACAACATTCTCGATTCTACGGCCGCACGTGGGTGGATCATCTACGCCCCTTAGCGCCGTCTTCGGGCGCTCCAGCCAAAGACGGCTCGTGAAGCGCTCAGTCGCGTGCCGCGGCGCCCCTCCGTTGCACATACCTGCGGCCCGCGTGGTCACCCCGGCGGGCGTCGCCATGGACGACCAAAGTGCGGCGGTCGCATGATCGGCGGCGGACCAAGGTCGGCTCGGTACGTCGCGGCTTCCTAGGACTTCGCCTACTACAGCAAATTCGTCCACAACTCACGGGACATCGGCTGCACCGCTTACCACCCCTCCTCAAGAAGGGGCGGACTGCGTGGCCCGAGGACGCCGATGCCGCCCCGGCCCCCTCAAGGAGGCGGTCACCTCCTCCGGTACTCGCCATGCGGGACTTCTCCAAGATGTTCATCGTTAAGTGCGACGCGCATCGTCCCATGGCTTCAAGTTACGGTCGAAGGCCACCCGTCGCGTTCTTCAGCCCGGCCCGTGGCGTCAAGCACGCGCTCTCGCCGCCTATGGCGTGAGCTCATCGGTCTTGTCGAGCCCGTCACGCCATTGGCGGCCATATTTAATGGGGTGGGCGCCGCTTGACCCGTCAAAACCGACCACTACAGCCTCAAGTACCTCCTCGATCGGCCCGATTGTCTACTATCCCCTAGCATCCTTTGGGTGGGTAAACTTCGGGGTTCGACTTCACGGTGGAGTACAAGCCGGGCCTCACCAATGCCCGCCGCCGGCGCTCTCTCCGCAGGGACACGCCCGGAAGAGGGTGCGGTCTCCGTGCTGACCCCCCGCTTCGACTTCACGCCCCGGCTGCAGCCGCCCGTGCCACCGACCCGGCGCTCGTCGCCTCTCCGAGGAGATCCAGCCGCGGGCACCAAGGCCCTACCGTGGCGCCGGTGGATGGCCTGTCTGTCCCGGCGGCTGACGTCCCACCGGCGGCGCCGCCACTCCCCGCCCGAGATCATGGCGGGCGGCACGAGGAGGGCCATGAGGGTGTCGGCCAAGACGCTCCACCGACCGGCGACTTCTATTTTCCTAACATGAAACTTGACTTATGCAGACTTCGTTTCAGCCGACACAAATCGAACACCTCCACCCAGCCAGGCCTCCCGATGCCCTTACGCGTTCCATAGGGGTGTGGACCGACACGCTCGACCCGTCGGCCGCAGAGCCGTCGCGTCCAAACGTCATCTCACCGTGGTGGATCGCTTCAGCAAGTCTCGCCACTTCATCCCATTGCGCACCCGTATTTCGGCCGGAGAGCGCGGCCCAAGCCTTCCGCGGACATCGTCCGGGCTCCATGGCATTCCTCGGTCCATTGTGTCGGATCGGGACACGTGTTCACCTCCAACTTCTAGGGAGCTCATGCGCTTGAGCGGCACAAAAAGCTTCGGATGACGACGGCCTTCCACCCTCGGTCGGATGGGCGGTCGAGTCCGCTAACCGGTGTGATTGTGATGTACTTGAGGTGTTTGACGGCGGTGATCGCCCTTCGCGATCGGTCATGTGGCTTCCCTCGGTGGAGTATGTGTTCAACACCGCCTTCGGTCATCATCGCTGCGACGACACGCGGATTCGTGTTCGGCCGACGGCGGGATCCTCCGGCCCATTCGCTCTTATGAGCGGGGGAGACACGCGTGGCAGCAAGTGGGCGCGCGCACAATGGAGGAGCGTCTTTGAGGAGTTCTCGCCGACGTCCATCATCGCCCGGGCGGTGAAAGGTCCTAATGGCTAGAGGGGGGGTGAATAGCCTATTAAAAAATTCTTGCAACAACACTAAGCACCCGGATTAGTAAATAAGATGGCGAAGCTAATATAAGCGATGCTACAACCTAGCTATGCAAACCACAAGCCAATTCTATTGTCTCTAATCACAATCAATAGCTAGGTTGCTAAATTACTCCTAGGTGGACAATATATGCTAACTAAAACAACCACTAGGAGCTAAACAATTCTAGCAAGGTAAGCAACTAAACAACCTAGGCAATTCTACACAAGTATACCAAAGGATTGTCCACGGCATCCCCTCTTGATAGTCGGCTATCTATCCTATAATGTGATCACACGCTCTATCGTGTCTTGATCACCGAAAGGAAAACCCTATCAAGTATACCTTTACCTTGATCTCCGGGTTCCTCTCAAGCCGATCACCGAAGCTTTGACGATCCACCATGTCCACCCAGGCATTGTCCATGTTCATGATCATCATGCTCCACGTCATCCTCATAATCCTATCTCATAAGTCACACTTAGAGCAAAGGATTAGTGCCACAAGTGTGTCATCAATTTCTAAAACCAAACATAGAGATTTCAATCTCCCCTTTTTGGTTATTGATGACAACCAAATTCAGAAAAGATATGAGATAAAATTCAATTGAACTTGAATTGCTTGTCCATAGCATTTTGGTCAAAAGACAAAGTTTGGACAAACATTTCAAGGTTTGGTTTTGGTAGTAGTAGCTCCCCTACATATGTGCTTCCATGTGTTTGGATCAATTTGGCACATATGTATGGATAGAAATTTGGGGAGAGATACTAATACCAAAAGAGATGCTAAGGATCAAGAATGCGGACCTTTGAAGCGTGAAACCAATCGGAGTCCT
Organism: Hyparrhenia diplandra; assembly: GCA_015847255.1. Taxonomy (NCBI): domain Eukaryota; kingdom Viridiplantae; phylum Streptophyta; class Magnoliopsida; order Poales; family Poaceae; genus Hyparrhenia; species Hyparrhenia diplandra. Next base: position 7,350 of record JADLZK010003120.1, read on the forward strand.
TAGCATCATTGTAACTAGACATTCATCAAAAGCTCAACATACCCCATGAGATCAACATTATAGGCTAAAATGTGAGCTATGTCTAGATACATCCTATGCATGCTAGTTGGTCAATACACCAATCATTTTTTTCAAAAACTAGCATACACCAAGCAATCATGTATATTGAATTTAGATTGCACAATGCAACATTTCATTATGATCATGCACATACAAATGCATAAATAGTCTATGAACTTGCTCCCCTATTTGTGTGATCCTTTCCAACATCTTTTGTGACTTATTTCTCTCCCTTTGTCAATAATCACCAAAAAGATGTAAATGAGAGAAATCAAGTCAATCAAAGGATCAAATGTGGTCTCATCTAGATCACTTGCCTTTCTATGTATTCAAGTTTGAACCAAGGACAAGCTTTTTCACACCTCATGAAAATAAGGGTTATCTTGCACCATGTTAGAATACACATCAATAGCTTATTTTCTAGAGTCAACACTAGGATTGCAAGCCCACAAACATGTCATATGCCACCACTAGATCATAGAAGAATTTAAAGCAATAGTGGTGCCACACATACATTGAAATCATTTTATTTTCCATGAATGAGCCTAATAAGCATGCAAGATGGCTAGATGCACTAACAAGTCCTTAGCATAATATGAATGCCATGACAACCAACTTTTACCTTGCTTGTTGTCGAAGGAGAGACATGTCATATAAGTGGGGTGCATCAACTCAAGTTGGAGAAATCAATAATGTTCAATTCTCCCTTTAGCATGCAAAACCTCTTCTCATCAAGTGGCTTGGTGAATATGTCGGCTAGTTGATCTTCGGTGCCAATGCCCATGATACAAATGTCACCCTTTTGTTGATGATCTCTTATGAAGTGGTGCCTTATATCAATGTGCTTTGTTCTTGGATGTTGAACCGGATTTTGAGTCATCTTTCTAGCACTTTCATTATCACAAAACAATGGAACTTTGTCAAACTTGAATCCAAAAATTCCTCAAGGTAGATCTCATCCAAAGCAATTGAGTGCAACAAATTCCGCACTAATGTATTCGCCTTCGGTAGAGAGAGCAACATTATTTTGCTTCTTTGAAGACCATGATACTAGTGACCTTCCAAGGAATTGACATGTGCCACTTGTGCTCATTCTATTGATCTTGCATTCTCCATAATCGGAATCCGAATATCCAATCAAATCAAACTTGGATCCCTTTGGATACCATAGTCTAACATCTTGTGTGCTCTTCAAGTACCTCACAATTCTCTTTGTTGCCTTGAGGTGACTCTCTCTAGGATCGGATTGATATCTAGCACACATGCCCACACTAAATGCTATGTCCGGTCTTGATGCAGTTGCATAGAGCAAACTCCCAATCATTGACCTATACTTCTTTTGTTCAACCATATCACCACTAGGGTCGGGGTCTAAGCTTCCATTGGTTGCCATAGGTGTGGATATTGACTTGGCATCTTGTAGATCAAACTTCTTGATCATGTCTTTGATGTACTTGCCTTGACTAATAAATGTGTCATTCTTCAATTGCTTGATTTGAAGTCCAAGAAAGAATGTTAGCTCTCCAAGCATGGACATTTCAAACTCATTAGCCATCATCTTTGTAAATTCTTCACAAAACTCTTGATTGGTTGACCCAAAGATAATGTCATCAACATAGATTTGCAACACAAACAAGTCATTTCCAATCTTTTTTGGTAAAGAGAGTGGTGTCCACCTTGCCCATCTTGAACCCTTTAGAGAGGAGAAAATCTCTCAACCTCTCATACCATGCTCTAGGTGCTTGTTTCAATCCATACAAAGTCTTCTTCAACTTGTACACATGGTTGGGATATCTTTCATCTTCAAAGCCCGGTGGTTGTTCTACATAGACCAACTCATTGATGAAGCCATTCAAGAATGCACTCTTCACATCCATTTAATAGAGCTTGATATCATGTGCACATGCATAAGCTAGCAAGATTCTAATTGCTTCAAGTCTAGCAACCGTTGCATAGGTTTCTCTAAAGTCAAGACCCTCTACTTGTGTGTACCCTTGAGCTACTAGCCTTGCCTTGTTTCTAACCACAATTCCATCTTGATCTTGTTTGTTCTTGAAGACCCACTTGGTTCTAATCATATTGTAGTCCTTTGGCCTTTCCACCAATTCCCAAACATCATTTCTCTTGAAGTTGTTCAACTCTTCATGCATAGCATTAATCCAATCTTCCTTTTTCAATGCCTTCTCAATATTATTTGGCTCTTCTTGAGATACAAAGGCATGGTGAGCACAAAATAAAGCCAATCTTTCTCTTGTAATCACTTCACTATTGATGTCACTGATAATTTGATCAAGTGGATGATCTCTTGCAATGTTGGAAGGTTGCATCACTTGCACTTGATGACTAGGATGAGTTGATGGACTAGCTTGTTGCTCTTGATCTTCATCTTGAGAACCACTAGTGCTTGCTTCATTGATTTCAATCTCAACCGTAGTGGTAGGCAATGGAATGTCATCATCATCATCAACTTGCCTTGGCGAATGTCACCAACATCCATATTCCTCATTACATTTTCCAAGTTGGAACCACTCACATCATCATTGTTTTTAACTTCACTTTTAGAGCCTTGGGTTTCATCAAATTCCACATCATGAACTTCTTCAAGTTAGCCCCTACCCAAGTTCCAAACTCTATAGGCTTTGCTTGTGGTTGAATATCCAACTAGGAACCCTTCATCACTTCTTGTCAAACTTGCCCAATCTTGTGCCTTTCTTGAGAATGTAGCATTTACACCCAAAGACTCTAAAGTATCCAATATTGGGTTTCCTTCCATTCAACAACTCATATGGTGTCTTCTCAAGCATACCACGGCAATAGAGTCGGTTGCTACAATAGCAAGCCGTGTTGATTGCTTCGGCTCAAAAGGAATGACTAATATTGTATTCACTAAGCATTGATCTTGCCATTTCAATCAAGGTTCTATTCTTTCTTTCAACTAGACCATTGGATTGTGGAGTGTAGGTTGGTGAGAATTGATGTCCAATTCCAATCTCATCACACAACTCTTCAATTCTTGTATTCTTGAATTCACTCCCATTGTCACTTCTAATCTTCTTGATGGATATCTCAAACTCATTTTGCACTCTCTTGACAAAGGTCTTGAATAGCTTAAATACATCACTCTTGTCATGCAAGAAGAACACCCATATGTATCTAGTGTAGTCATCCACAATGACAAAACCATACTTGTTGCCACCAATGTTTGTGTATGTTGTTGGCCCAAACAAGTCCATGTGTAACAACTTAAATGCCTTGCTTGTACTCATTGTGCTCTTGGTTGGATGTGCATTGCCATGTTGCTTGCCGGCTTGACATGCTCCACAAGGTTTGTCCTTCTCAAACTTCACATCATTTAAGCCTCTAACCAAGTCATTCTTCATCAACTTGTTCAATTGCTTCATCCTAACATGACCAAGCCTTCTATGCCTTAACCAACCCTTGCTAGCCTTTGAGAGTAGATATGTTGTCAACTTGGCTTCTTTGGATTTGAAGTCTACTAGATAGAGATCACCATATCTAAATCCCTTGAAGATCATATTGGCACCATCACCACTAACCACATCAACTTCTTGACTAGTGAATATGCACTTGTAGCCAAGATTATAAAGTTGAGAGACCGGCAATAGATTGTAATCAAGATGATCAACTAGCAACACCTTTGACAAGCTCTTGTCTTGAGTAATTGCAATCTTGCCAAGACCCAACACATTGTCTTTCTTGTCATTACCAAATGTGATAGACTTATATTCATCAATGCCCTTGATACTAATTGACTTGAACATATGAGAATCCCCTTGGTCATGTGTTGAGTGCACCCACTATTCATTATCCAATGCTCTCCTCGGCACGATAATTGACCTATAAAAAGAGATCAATTCTTCTTAGGTACCCAACCTTGCTTGGGTCCTTCAAGGTTAGTCACCAAGGCCTTTGGTACCCAAATGGCTTTCTTCCTTGAGCCCATCCATGGTGCACCAATGAATCTAGCACGAACACCATTGTTCTTCTTCACAAGCATATATGAATTATCAAGCTTGATGGAAGAGACATTGGTTCTCTTATTCATGCACTTTTGCTCTACATGACCAACTTGCTTGCAAGCTTTGCAATAGCTACCATTGCTCTTCATAAAACGTGTCTTGTGAATCACACAAGCTAAGGTGTGATTGAGCTTCTTCACCTCACTCTTCAAGCATGCATTTTCATGAATAAGAATTGAATTGCATGAATCATCACTAGAGATGGATGTGCTAGTGATAGGGCTAGTGGAGGCTATACATGTAGGGGTTGATTCATCAACTAGGATATCACACATGATGTTTGCATTGCATATATCAACCTTGTCCTCAACTAAGCACAACTTGTGCTCTTCTAGTAGGGAGGAATGAACTTTCTCTAGCTTAGAATAAAATTTCTCAAGCTTCTTATGGTCTACCTTTAGACTCTCATAAGAGGCCCGAAGCTCATCAAGTTTTTGCTTAAGGCTCTTTGTTTCCTTATGTAAGCCCTTGACCTCCTTCCTACTTTGCTTGTACATGTCAATACAATCATCAAGCATAATTTTCAACTCCTCCTAGTGTGAGTTGGCTCCTCATCATCACTATCACTATCACTATCATCATCATCATCTTTAGTGATAGATTGTACCTTTGTGGCCTTAGCCATGAAGCATGAAGAAGGAGTGTCGAAGAGGGAGATCTTGTCATGCATAGCCAAGTGAGCTTGTCCCTTCTTCTTGTTCTTCTTCTCCTCTTCTTCATCACTTGAAGAGGATGAGCCATCACTATCCCAAGTAGCCACATGTGACTCATTATTCTTCTTGGGCTTGTCCTTCTTCTCATTCTTAGCATCATTCTTCTTTCTTGCTTTCTTGATGTCCTTCTCATCATCACTCTCATATGGGCATTCGCAATGAGATGACAATCATCATGGCATCGAAAGCACTTCATGTTGCCTTCATTCTTACCACCCTTGGTCTTCTTGGAAGATTGCTTCTTCTTCTTTGATGAGATGTAGCTCTTCTTCACATACTTGCCTAACTTCCTCACAAAAGAGCCATGTGCTCATCAATCTCACTTCCACTTGTAGAAGTGTCATCTTCTTCATCACTAGACTCTTGCTTCTTTATCTTGCCCTTGGATGATGAGCTTGTCTTGAGTGCCAAACTCTTCTTGTCTTCTTTCTTCTCATCTTTCTTCTCCTCATCTTTGATCTTCTTGTTTTGCCTTGTTGATGAGCTCTTGCTTCTTCTTGTCATCTCTATAGGAGTCATCGGTCATAACCTCATCAAGCAATTGGTTGGGTGTCAAGTCCTTCAAATTTGTCCTCACTAACACCGTGATGAACATCCCAAACCTCTCCGGCAAACACCTCAAAAACTTCATGTTGAAGGTCTTGTCCTTGATATCTTCACCAAGTGCATTTAGATCATTCACCAACGCTTGCATGCGGTGAAACATTTCCGACACACTCTCATCTTCTTCCATCTTGAAGCTATTGAATTGTTCAAGCTTGATGTATGCCTTAGCTTGCTTGACCCCTTCGGTGCCTTCATAGCATGCTTCTAGCTTCTTACAAATCTCATGAGCAATGGTAAGTGACTTGACTTGCTCAAACACTCGATCATTGAATGCCTCATGAAATGCACTCACGGCCACATCATTGGCATACATCTTCTTCTCTTCCAATGGAATTGGCTCATTTTCCTTAGCCACCTCAAACTTCTTCTCGGTCCGCACCCACACTTCTTTATTGATTGAGTTGAGGTGTGCGGTCATCTTCACCTTCCAATAGGCAAAATTGGTGCCATCGAAAGGTGGCGCCTTCTTGGTGTTGTTGACATGAAAACTCAACGCCATTTTATCACCGTTGGATGTTAAGTCACTCAAATACGGCGCCTCGCTTTGATACCACTTGAAAGGTCCTAAGGGCTAGGGGGTGAATAGCCTATTAAAAAATTCTTGCAACAACACTAAGCACCCGGATTAGTAAATAAGATGGCGAAGCTAATATAAGTGATGCTACAACCTAGCTATGCAAGCCACAAGCCAATTCTATTGTCTCTAATCACAATCAATAGCTAGGTTGCTAAATTACTCCTAGGTGGACAATATATGCTAACTAAAACAACCACTAGGAGCTAAACAATTCTAGCAAGGTAAGCAACTAAACAACCTAGGCAATTCTACACAAGTATATCAATGTAAATGCTAGAGAGAGAGTGATTGATATACCAACGGTGGAGTGTAGAGGTGGAAGCCAATCACCGTGATCAATATGAAATCTCCAACGAGCAAGCACACAATTGACACGATGATTTTTACCGAGGTTCAAGTGCTTGCAAGACGCTTAGTCCTCGTTATGGCGACACACTCACTTGACGTTGCTAAGCTTAATGGCCGGTGCCAAATCCCCCGTGGGAGCTCAAGCAAACGATCACAAGAGAGGGTCAAACAAGCCACGAAAGCAATCCACTAGTGATGCCTTTTTGTACCTCCCCGCTGGGTAAGGCTCAACCCCTCACAAGTCCACCCAGGTGTGGCCTCGAACAAGCTCCAATCGAGCTCAACACCGCCTCTTGCTCCAAGCCGCTAGGGAACCAAGCAAATTTATAAGAGAAACAAGATCCCGCAGCTCCTCCAAGGATAAAGTGCCTCTAGATGCAAGACAATCAAGCAAACGCACTTCTAACTCTCTCAATCCCACCCAAGAATCGGAAGTTAGGGTCAAGAGATGAGTGGAGGGGAGTCTCACAAGCTCACAAGTGTGTTAGGCTGTTCAAAATATGCAAGAGAGAGCTCCAAATACCGGCCAAACAAGTATATATAGAGTCCTCCTAAAACATAGCCGTTGGGGGCTTCAAGCGCCTTGCCCGGACGACCGCAATGTGGTCCGGTCCTTTGCTCCGGTCGAATCTGACGAGCACCCCTCGCCCACGGTGACCGACAAGATCGAGCGTCGCGTCCGATCCACAACTTCCGGCCGAGTGGTTGCGGCGTCCGACAAAAATGTCCAAAACATGCTCTACGCCAAACGCGATCGGCCGGACCGTCCGGTCGGTCGCGGCCCGGCCGCCTCCGGCGTCGGCGTCCGGTCACCCTGAACAACGTGTTCTTCAATTTTGTTGTCGCCTTTGCTTCAACCTTGCTTCGCCTCTTGCCATATGTTGCCAACACGTCGAAGATGATCACGTTATCACTTATGTTAGCATGTCGAAAGGTTATGCAAGAACAAAGTTAGTGCTCTCATTGTCCTAAATGCAATATGCAAGTCAATTGGACCTAGAAGCACTTCACCAAAGGATTGTCACGGCATCCCCTCTTGATAGTCGGCTATCTATCCTATAATGTGATCACACGCTCTATCGTGTCTTGATCACCGAAAGGAAAACCCTATCAAGTATACCTTTACCTTGATCTCGGGTTCCTCTCAAGCCCGATCACCGAGCTTGGCGATCCACCATGTCCACCGACATTGTCCATGTTCATGATCATCATGCTCCACGTCATCCTCATAATCCTATCTCATAAGTCACACTTAGAGTAAAGGATTAGTGCCACAAGTGTGTCATCAATTTCTAAAACCAAACATAGAGATTTCAAGAGGCTCGGGCCGTCGGAAGCGCCACTACGATGGGGCTCATCGTCCGGGTCTCCTATGAGGTGGGCGCCCGGGTTCTTCTCCGTCTTCCGAAAGCCACGGCAGCCTCCCCGCCTTAGGCGACGACAGGGAAGCTCAGCCTTGCTTCTACGGCCCCTACCGCATCGTCGAGATGATCCAGCGGCGTCGCCGTCGCCTCGACTTGCCGCCCCAAGCCCGCATCCCACGGCGTGTTCATGGCGAGCCCCCCACAAGCTCCGCCTCGCCGCACGCCTCTTGTCGGCATGGTCTTTGTGGTGCCCGAGCACGAGCAAGGGATCAAGGTGCGTTTGGCCCGTGGAGCGCCCAGGTCCTCATCGTGGAAGGGCGCGTCCTCGCCTTCGGCAACCTGGGAAGACATCGACACCTTCAGCGCCGCGTATCCGCACTTCGGCTCGAGGACGAGCTGCCTCTCGAGGAGGGGGAGAGATGTCATGTGCGGACGTGTATACACTTTCGCCGACGAGGGCACGCGGCGCGGCGCGCCGTCGCGGTCAGCGGCGGAGCGCCAGCGCAAGCGGGGAGATCTCAATTAGTGGCTAGTTTGGATAGTTGCAAATCTAGTTATTGTTTCTATAATTATCCCTTAAGTTTAGGAGTGATTGTTGGGCCAAAGGCCATATATTCCCCAATAAACCGAACAATGAAGGTTAAGCAAGATCATTCAATCTAATCTCCTACCTCTTCCTCTCAAAGCCACGAGCGGGGGGCAAAACCGGAAGTGTGTGTGGCGTGGGGGGCATAACCCGTCGTAGTTACCACGAGCTTGAGTACGAGCTCCGTAGTCGAGGTCGGCGTCCGCCGCACCACACACAGCCCTTGACAATTTCACTCAAGATTAGAGCTAATTTGAGAAGGGATTGGGAAACCTAGTGTGCATGCATTTGTGATTCAATTTGGTGACACTAGGTGGTGATTGCAATTGTGGATTTCCTATTACTCTTGGTGATTGCCATCACCTAGACGGTTTAGACTTGTGACTCCGTTGAAAGCACGCAAGATGATTGTGCGGTGCTCCGGAGGAGGATTTGTGAGAGGTTCGTGCTCACATCGCGGGGATCGTGAAGAGCAACATTAGTGGGGCGTGTCATTGAGTTACCTCACTTGTGAGTGTGGGTTCAATCGCGGTGCCTTGAGGGGCTCACTTGAGAGTGGTGTCTTCTTGCGGTGCCTTGCGGGCGTGCCTTGAGGGGCAAGTGATTTGCGGATCACACCGAAGAACCATCTAGGTGAAACACCGAAGGAACCACCCAATGTGTTGGTCGACACAACGAGGAATAGAGGGAAGGTGGCAAGCTTCCCGATACCTCGGTAAAAAATCACCGGTGTCAACTTGTCTACTCTTCTCGGTGGTTTGCATTCTCCAAATCGAAGCTTTATATTTACATTCATATATATATCTTGTGCTTGTGCTTGTGCTTGTGCTTGTGGAGTAACTCTTGCAATTACTAGCTTGTGTAGCTTGTTTAGTTGTGTTGCTTAGTTTGTGTAGCTAAGTAATTTGAGCCTTTGGGTTAGGCGTGTGTCGCCTTGTCCACTTTGTGCATCTAGTGAGCTTAGGTTGGCTTTGTGCTTTTGCTTATTAGAATTGTATAGGAGCTCACCCTTGTTTGAAGTATTAGTGCATAGGTTTGTGTGACCTTGCAATAAGAAACGGTTAGGAGCTTAAGCTAGACTTATCACCTCATTTGCTTTGTGTAGGATCTTTTGTGAGGTGATTTAGAGTCATAGCTAGAGGGTGAAGTCTTGGCTAAACGAATAGTTTCAATTCCGCACTATATTTGTTTAGCCGACACAATTAGTTTTAGAAAGGACTATTCACCCCCTCTAGTCCCCATCTCGACCCTACAACGGAGGGAGTATATAAGTATGGGAGTGAGTGAAAGACAAATACTCAATACTTTAATATTATAATTATTGTGTTACTGTTTCTTTAAAAAATATATAGTTCATACTCAAAAGTGGAGACCAGATAAATAAAAATCGAACACATCATTCTAATTTGCGTGTGCGACTAATTAGAACCACCTCTATTACCATTGTCAGATGCGGCTGGGTTTCCCAACCACTTCTAAAAATATACTTCTAGAGACAATTAGATTAGTGGAACCTGGCTAAAGACCGTTAGAGAAGCACTCTGTCGAAAATAGGGTTTGCTAAAAAAACGTTTTTCTTCTGAATGCTAAGGGGAAGAAAGGTTAAATAAAAAGGAGACAAATATGAGTTGAAAAACACGTCGAAGGGCGTGATCTAAAAAAAAAAAAAAAAAGATAAATCCTCTCTTTTTTTAAAAAAGAAAATGACAGGAGCTCTGTCTTTCTCAATTAAGAGGGGATAAGGAGATACGTATCTGGATTTATCTTCATAGCCTTTTTGAAGTATGAAATCCGGTTGAGTTTTTTATCTGTGTGTAATTGAGCTGATAATTTACGCAAATGGCAGTAGCATGATCGGAGCAGATGCTCTAGCATACTTAATCTCATTCGTATAAAAAGAAGTATCTATATATATGTATTAAACAATTTGTAGACACTCAAATCCATTATATAACTAGTACTTTTTTTCGTGTGACGTGGCAAAAACTCTATGTTGTACGTACTTGTTGCATGTACATAAACTTAGCTAGAGCGACGTTTCTAACTTCCCTTCTAGATGCGTGATGCTTATGCCTTTTCTTTTCTTTCTCCGATAAGTATGCTTGCGCGGCAGAGACTATTTTTATTTTCTGCCTCTCGATCTTTTTCTAGCTGTCCAGCACCTGCCCTCGTCTCACTCGAGCATTCATTTTGTTACTATATTATTTTTGTCCTTGGTATACAATGTTCGATGACGCACTATAAACAAAAATTCTCTGTCGCTAAACCACAACGATTCCCTTCCTTGATGGAGTACTAGTTCGTCCATCAATCGATTTTCAGGTCCTCGGATCTTGACTGCGCACATGGACGGTAATCTTCTCGTCGTCGACGATTAGAGAAGAAATTGGCTGTCGATGGTCTAATTTCGTGTGTCTCATCATCGCGCCGGCCAGCGTTCCTGCCATGCCCGGACGACGACGGCCCCGGCCCGACGGCTTCGCCGCCGCGCGCCGCCCCGTCCCCGGCGCTCAGCGCGTCCGTGCGGGACCTCTACGACTTCATCTGCAGCGGCCCACTGGTGGACAGGATCGGCCACACCAAGGAGAGGAGGTCGCCGCCTCCATCGACCGGTGGCTTCGCTGCGGGGGTCGGGTGGCGCGCCTCCTCCGCCTCGACGAGCACCAGCTGTCGGAGGCCGAGAAGGCCCGGATATACCACTTCTACATCCCCGTCTTCCTCTGGTGCGAAGACCAGGTCGTAGAGCACAGAGCCAAGTACGACGGCGGCGGCGGCGATATCCCGCCATTGGTGGTATGCACTCGCATCGACATTGGCGTTTCAATTTTGCAGATACTACTTGCTTGCTTAGATGCTTGTGTTCATGTCTATGAGGTTTAGAACTAAGGCAATAATCGACCCCATCAGTATACCGTGATCTCGCAAATAAATTTGTGTATCTGGCATAAAATTTGTCCTCGAGTGAGGTGAGGATATGATCCATTGCTCTCATGCCATATTCCACTTCCACCATATGTGCAAAACAGAACATGTTCCTCTGAATTATGCTGCGTCCACCGCACACAGAAGATGTTAAGCAAAATATATTAAAAGCATATGCTGCCCATGTGACATGCTTAATAAAATAGCATCTGATCTTATCATCTTAAACCTGATGGATCGAGGGAATCACTAAAAGGAGATGTTTTAAGCCAGACGGGACCTGAATCTGATTATGAGTTTACATGGATGGATGAACAACCTAGCAAGTTCAGTTCAAACTTGATAAACGAGAGTATCTTTATCTAACACAGATCGGGGTCAGCGCTCCCCAAGGAAGTGGAAAGACGACTCTAGTCTTTGCACTTGATCATCTTTTTCAGGCTGCTGGTAGGTGAGTTCTTCTCAATGAACTGATCATAACGCTCTTTGCCCCTATGAATGAAATTTAAGAGCCAAACTTCTGTGTGACATAGGAAATCGGCCACATTGTCTATAGATGACTTCTATTTGACAGCAAAAGAGCAGGTGTGAACTTCTACTAGATATGGAAAATATATCGACCATATACTCTCTCCCCCACTCTCTCCCTCTAACTAGTACTGCTGATTACTGAAAATAGTGAGATAGCTCACACATACACCTTTTATGTGCAGAAAGAGCTGAGGGACAGATATCCTGGAAATGCTCTTTTAGAGGTCCGAACTCCCTCACTCCAGTAGGCTAGTGAATGTGATTTGCTTATTACTTTCATCAGCATTGTAACGCAAGCTGAAGTGAGATTAACTGACCAAAACTTTCAGCTCCGTGGAAATGCTGGAAGCCACGATCTCCAATTAAGTGTTGAAACACTCGAGTCACTGATGAAACTAACAAAGGAAGGTACTCCCTCCATTCCAAATTATTAGACGTTTTGGCTTTTCCAGATACGTGGTTTTTTACAATACACTTAGATACACACTATGTTTAGATACATTGAAAAAGGTATGTATCTACAAAAGGCAAAAGCGTCTTATAATTTGGAACGGAGGGACTACCAGTTTAGACAATTATTTGGGCCTTCTTCAAACTATTTGTTTGGATGATGATTTGTGCACAGGGCTTCTCTTCTTGGAAAATTACAAAATATTTTACATCATTTTAAAATATATTTTAACGAACTCACAATTGTTTTCACGACATTTAGGCATCAAGATGAAGGTTCCCCGGTATGACAAGGTAAAAGATGCAGTTAACGTTCCTTTAACTGATGTTTATAAACTTATATCTGATCAGCTGAACGATACATGTCACATGCCCATGTAGTCTGCTTTTGGAGGAAGAGGCGATCGTGCTGATCCTTCTGTATGGCCAGAGGTTGAAGGGCCCTTAGAGGTAATCTCATGTTTAACCAAGGAACACTAGTTTGAGAAGGTGATTCTCAATTTGTCTTCTTTGCTGTCCTAGGTTGTTCTCTTTGAAGGATGGATGCTTGGATTTAAACCTCTTCCAAATGAAGTTGTGAAAGCAGTGGATCCCCAGGCAATTATCTGATTTTGTAGTTTTTACTTTACCTGTAGCAATAGTATGACACTTGCTTAGTAATTTTGCCATCTCAGCTCGAGGTGGTTAACAAGAACCTTGAAGCATACTATGACTCTTGGGACAGGTTCATCGAGTCATGGATTGTTATAAAAATAAGGGAACCTAGCTGTGTCTATCAGTGGAGGCTGCAGGTAATTACTCGAATAATCTGACTAGTGACAATTGGACAAGTGGTGCTACTGAACTCGTAACAATCCATGAATTGCAATTTCTGAGTTTAGTATTTGGATTGCAGGCAGAGATAGCTATGAGAGCAGGTGGAAAACCTGGAATGTCTGATGAGGAGGTGCATTCTCTGACAAAGCTATCTCTTTATTATCCTAGTAATATTATTTGTTAAAGCATGGTAGTGGAAAGAAAATTTACTGACTGACTAGTTAGCGATGTACATCTTTCACCAAATCATTTTCACGTCATTTATTTAAAATGAAGCCTATCTACTCATTTACCCAGCTAATAACTTAAGTTTTTTTCTAGACCGTTGATTATGTAAATGCTGAGAGTTCTTTCAGGTTATGGATTTTTGTATCACGCTACCTACCAGCATACCACGCATACTTACCCAAGATTTACAAAGAGGGACCGAATGGTTCAAAGCCAGACCATCTACTGGTCATCGACATAGACGAAGGGAGGAATCCTATTTGCGGTTGAAATCCTTATTGAGTATTTTCACTAATAAATCCTTGATGTACAATGTCTTGCTAAAACGGGCCTTATGACCCCACAGTGGAGCATATTTCTGAGACTTCTTATGCCTAGCAAAGAGCACCGCCCTCTTGTTTTCTAGACTTAGTTCCAATATATCCCAATTATGTAATGTATGTGCATATTTCTACTCATATTTATGCTTAAACTTATATATACTAGAGCATCGCGATGGATTTGTTTATGACACTCTTTTTTTTTTAAAAGACGATGACATAAAGGGGAAGATGTGTTCATTCTTGTGTTCTCGGTCAATTTTGAGCTCCCCAAAACTTTTATGTTGGATGTGGCACTGTAACTAGCTGAGCTACGCCTAAATTTCTATATAGTTCCTAGCTTCCATTTAACCTAATTATGGCTGATTACAACATTAAAACCATACAGTGTTAAACAATATGGTTTTAGCTATACCACTTCTGTATTACTGAACTCATTGTGGTTTGTTGTTAAACGTTACAGCTATATGTAATGAAAGAAAAACTAATCAAACAACATTCCGTTGTAGTCTAGCTGGTTAGGATACTCGGCTCTCACCCGAGAGACCCGGGTTCGAGTCCCGGCAACGGAAATTTTTGTTTCTCTTTTTTGCGACGATTTTTTAATCATTTTACAAATTTTTTGGCACATCTCCGGCCTCCAGGAGACCCAATTTTACACTGAAATAAACTTAAGTATACATTTTCATGCTTTTTCTTTCTCTCTCGAATTTCATACCTATTTGATGGAGTATTTAGCAAGGTCAGACGTTCTGAATGTTGCCGAACATGTGAAAAGGCAAAAGGCAACCTCAGAATATATCTGCAGGACACTGAATGTAAAACATCATGCCTCCTACCATAGCAGAAAGACTGATAGATCCCAGTTGCAACTTACACTTACAGCAAAGACATACGGCTACTACAAGTCTACTAGTACAACAAAACTAAACAACCAAGGTGAAGTTGGCCACGAGCTTTTCAGCAATTGGCCCATGTTGCCAACAAGACGAGGAGGGAGGAGAAGCCCTCCATTTGACGCCTAGCGACTCACCAGGACGACAGTGTTGCCTGTCACTGGCTGGAACGCTGCTGCAGACTCTAGCAGCTCCCAGGCCAGCCTACGTTTACCTTCCAGCAACGCTTGCATCTCTTCGTCTTCCTTGTGTATGGCAAGGCAGGCTGAGAAGAGCTCCTCATCCATTTCTGACAGCATCTTCTTGACGTTGGTTGTCAGGTTTAGGACTGATGCATTCCAGTGGTTCTGGATATTCTCTTCCAATGCCGGGGTGACGATGGGCATGATTGCTTGACGATTCCGTGCAACCAAGCTGATGATGTGATCATTGTTCCACATGAAGAGTGCTCGTTCTGCAACCTGAAATAGTTCGTTTGATTTGAGTCAACCACTTGATGAGAACGGCTTTAAAAAGGAGTACTTAACGGAAAAAGGCAGCAAGCCCAGAAATTGCCACACCCGCCAAAGAGGGTTCATTTCTACTTTCCGGGGAAACCAAACTTGGCCAGAGCACTAAAAACCAAACAGTTTCCTGGTTAACTCAATTATAGTCTGATTCATTTTATTGCTTTTGATTCCTTAACATCAAATCCAGCCAAAACTGATCATACCATACATAGCAGGCACCCAACTAGACACACTGCTTCAGTTGATGTTTTGCGCTTTTGCATATGGTTTCATCTTCTACTTTCTTAAAAGAAGAGGAACTGCGTATCAACTATTGTCATTTCCCATACCTAGACCATAAATGGCGGTGCATGCTGTCCTATAAGGCTGGACTAAAACTTCGTAACTTCGCTAGCTTGCTCGACTTCGCTCGTTAGTGGCTCATTTCGAGCTCGACTTCGTTTATAACAAGCCATCTCATTTTGTAACAAAGCCAGCTCGTTTTATAACGAGCGGCTCGAGCTAGCTCTTCGGTACGCTTTCATGAGCCATAACGAGCCAAGATAAGTAACAAATACATATGGATCAATAGAATAAATTAATGGAGGATGATGGATCATGGTCAGAAATTATAGCATACTTATATTTTTCATTGCAAAATTCATGTATATTTTGTTTGTTTCATTTTATATATGCATGAGATGTATTTCTCGCTGATTTGCGGTTATAATCTTTTTGCATATGTTTTTGTGCTTTGGCTCATGAGCCAAACGAGCTAGCTTCGAGCTCACTAACGAGCCGAGCCGAGCCGATTTTCTACGGCTCATTTGTATAACGAGCCATAATGAGCCGAGCTATAACGAGCCGAGCCACTAACGAGCCGAGCTGGCTCGATATCCAGCCCTACTGGCCTACCATTATTTGTCCATATCTTTCAGAAAATAACAGGCACTCGTTGCTTATTTGGCTTCTCTACAGGTAGTGCATATTTCATGCATCAGGAGATCCAACAGAGCCGCCTTGCATGGGCAGTGTTTTGTTACATTACGATAAGCACATTTTATGGCCATGAATGTTTCGTAAGTGATTTTTTGGACTGTACCATGTAAATGACATTGTAAAAGTAATGGGAGTGACAGAAATGAATTAATTAGATTAAAGCATCAGTGAGTGGGTGAAGCTCTTCATTTGGTTTTGCATATATGAAAAAAATGTGTATCTTCCGTGTTTGAGAAAATGCATATCTTTCATGTTTTGAGAAAAATGAATATCTTTGATGGTTTTTATGCTGCCATCACCCTTGCTATTGAAATCAAGAAGGCTCACTGCTGGGTACAAGCATGGTTCCATAAATTGGTCTTTGTTGCATCAATGTGTAATGCCTTTATTAATCGTAGGCTGCTTTAGTTTACTTGTGTATAATAACCTTTTGAAATTCTATGGTCACGCTTTCTACTCCTCTTAATGAAATACAGCTCAGATATATTCCAGAAATAAAATGCATTATGCAAACATATGGATAGAATGCATGCAGACTACAGAATGGACATGTGGATGTAAATGTAAATCACAACACACAATTCATTCTCCTAAATAAGGTGAGGGTCAGCATAATTGATGAGTTACCTGGAAGTGGGAACTGTTGATGCATTGAGCAATTCGTCTGAACAACGGAACCATGCACTTCTGGAATTCAATCGTGTTGGTTGCCTCCAGGACCTCTTCAATCTCACTCAGAAACATTACTTCTTTCTGGCTATTTGTTATTGGCCAGTATCTGAGCAGGCTAAGTATCACTGAACTTGCAAGCTTTGGTTCCTTCTCTACAAACTGAGTCACACAGTAGGTTAACTGCTGCAGATACAAACCAACCGATTTTGGCTTGTGTAAAGGAATTAGAACCCTCCAAAGAAAGATTTTGTGTTCCTCCTTCAGAGGCAATGCAAAGCCACTAATAACACTGCCAAAAACCTCTAGTAGTTCAGCAATGCCATTATGGCGATCAGTCTCAAACACGAAGCGGTAGAATATATTGGTCACTGCTTTGCGGATGAAGGGACGGTGCACCATGAACTTTCCATAGATTCGATGCAATATTGCTTTCAAGCAATCCCTTTCTCTTGGATCCTCAGAATCAAACAGTTCGAGTAGCTTCACGATGAATGTGTGGTCAAGTATTTCTTCCCTACCTTGGTATCCAGAGATGAGGAGCCAATAAATTTCAGTAGCAGATCATACACAAGATGCAGATGGGGCCATGCAGGATCAAACATTGGCTCCTCCTCTTCACCCTCGCCACAGCCGGACACACCAGACCGGTAATTGGGAGGGAAGACCCAGAACAGGTTGATGGTAAACATTCTACAGCAGGCAGCAACCATTGTCTCCGTGAAACGGGAGGATGCAGAATCCACATAGTCCATAAGATCCACCAGTGCCTGCCTCTTAAAATCCTTCTCCACAGAATTCTTGTTGGGGTCCGAGAAATCAAAGACAAGGCAACACAGGCTCACCTTGCTGACGAACAGGTTCTGCTTCTCCCCGTTCGGGACATCCTTGAACGACACAAGCGGCTCAATGCCAGCCACCACGCTGGAAGGGAAAGACCGCAGACGACATGCGCTGGCTTCACGCTGGACACCAGACGGGCAGGCGCAGGCCTGACGCCGGGGCAGCTGTTGGTGCGCTGTATCGTGCCCCGTTCCCGGTAGCATTGCGTCCCGGACTAGAGCCTGAGCCATGCTCACCCTTCCCGGAGGCAGAGGATTTCTTAGGCAGCTTGGTCAGGAACTGTTTCCACATCTTTCCTCAGAGATTTCTCACAACAACCCCATGCCCACAAAAACGCCAGATGATCCTGGGCAGCTAGCTATGTCAGGCCACGGATCAGGCACCGACGAGAGCTAGGTGGAAATCCGGCGAGAAAGGAAACTTGAGGGCGAAGAAATGCAATAACGAATTGAAGAACGATAAACTGAAGAACGATAAACGATAAACTCAAGA
The DNA here is from genome assembly GCA_015847255.1 of Hyparrhenia diplandra. Classification (NCBI taxonomy): domain Eukaryota; kingdom Viridiplantae; phylum Streptophyta; class Magnoliopsida; order Poales; family Poaceae; genus Hyparrhenia; species Hyparrhenia diplandra. The sequence goes on from JADLZK010003120.1 coordinate 25,298, forward strand.
ACGATAACTGAAACTGTATTACTGAATGAAGAATGATTCGTTTGTTTCTCGTTGACGGTCCACCCAACCTCCCCTCGGCTATTTAAGCCGCCGTCATACAAGGCTATGAAGCCCATCACGACCACAAGTCGGTTACAAAAGATATGGCCCAAGGCCAAAGCCTAATCCTAGCAATCACCTGAAGATCACCGCACCTTTAGCCACTTGACTGATTTGCCGGACGATGAACAGTGAGCACCTTCTTCCTGACATTGCCCTCCTGTTGAAATCCAGCTTGACCCCAAGCTGGAGTCAATGGATAGCGGCGTTGTAGATCATCTTTCTGCTCCTATGTAGTCATTGATTCAGGTAATGCAGTCCAACGTGCTTGAATCGGCAGATTTCGACCGCCCTTCCGAAACTGTCGGGATCCGAAGAAAGGAAAGCGGCTCCAACACTCACGGGAGCGGCAGAAGATCTGAATGTATGGTTGGAGCTTCAAGTAAACCAAATCCCCAACTTCAAAAGTCTTTTCAGATCTCTTTTTGTCTGCAAAATGCTTCATGCGTTGCTGAGCCCGATGCAAATGGTGATTAACCACATCATTCAACAAATTCCTCTCCAACATCCACTGATCCAAGTCAGGTGAATGCAACTGGTGGTCCATGATGACGCCAAAGTGTCTTGGTTTGTGGCCATAGAGAACCTCAAAAGGACTCCTACCCAGAGCTTTATGAAAACTGGTATTGTACCAATACTCAGCTATGGACAGCCATTTATTCCACTTCTTAGGGCAAGCATTCACAGAGCATCTCAAGAAATTTTCCAGACACTGGTTAAGCCTTTCAGTTTGACCATCAGTTTCTGGATGATGAGAAGAACTCATGAGCAACTGAACATCAGCCAATTTGAACAACTTCTTCCGGACCTTACTAGTGAATCTTTGCATCTCTATCAGACACTATCTTGAGTGGCATACCATGCAATTTGTAAATAGTGTCCAAAAACAGTTGTGCAACTCCCTCAGCAGTGTAAGGATGAGACAATGGAATAAAGTGGCCATATTTGGTGAACTTATCAATAACCACCATGATACAATCATACCTGTCAGACTTAGGCAGACCAGTGATGAAATCCATACAAATAACTTGCCAAGCTTGAGTAGCTACAGGTAATGGCTGCAACAATCCAGAAGGTTTTGTATGCTCAACTTTGGCTTGTTGACAGACATTGCAACTCTTAACATAAGTCTCAATATCATCCTTCATTTTTGGCCATATAAAGATCTCTTTGATTCTGTAATAGTGGGCAAGGCTCCTGAATGACTACCCACTCTGTACTATGCCTTTGCTTTGAATAATGTGAAATTGAGCCAACTTATTGGTGCCCAACCGGATCTCTTAAGCTGTCTAATGACACCATCAACAAGAGAAAAACCTTTGAACTTGGGGTCATCGGATTCGGATTATTGAGAAATTCTTAGCCATAAGATCCTCCTCATATCCCATCTTCACTCTGTCTAACCAATCATTGTAGACAGAAGACACAGCATACAAGGAAGACTCAGTATGACATCTAGAAAGAGCATCAGCTGCCAAATTATTCTTGCCCTGTTTGTACACTACCTTGAATTGTAAATCCATCAACTTGTACAAGGCCTTCTGCTGTATCTTGGAGTGCACTCTATGCTCCATTAAGCGCAACAGACTCTTATGATCAGTCGACTATAAACTCTCTATGTTGGAGATATGGCCTCCACCTTTCTCTTGCCAAAATGATAGCCAGGCATTCTTTTTCATATGTAGATAATGGTGATTCTTCTTACTAACTGCTTTGCTCAAGTAAGCAATAGGATGATTCTCCTGCATGAGGACTGCTCCAAATCCAACATCACTAGCATCAGTTTCCAACACAAAGGTTTTGTCAAAATCTGGTAAAGCTAGTACTGGTGCTTGTACTAATGCTTGTTTCAATAATTGAAATGCCTCTTCGGTTTTACTTGTCCACATGGGCGAAGGAGTGCCCTTTTTCAACAAGTCGAGATAGGGGTCTACTTGATAAGGCCATAATCTTTGAATGAACCTTCACGTAATACCCGATTAGGCCAAGGAAGCCCCTAAGTTCCTTCAAATTCTTTGGTGCTTGGCGATTCACGAGCAACAAGTATTTTAGATTGCTCAAGAGCCACTCTCGCTGCGAGAAATAACATGCCCCAAATACTCCACCTCTTTCTGAGCAAATGAACATTTGGACATTTTGACATAAAACTGGTTTGTCCTCGAATCTAAAATACTTCGTAATAAGGCCACATGTTGTTCAAATGTTTGATTGTAAATCGATTATGTCATCCATAAAGACAAGCACCCCTTTTCTCGTAGCTTGGCAAATATCGATTCATTACTCCCTGAAATGTTCTTTGGAGCATTTGTGAGGCCAAAAGGCATGACAAGAAACTCATAAAGGCCCTTTGTGAGTCTTGAATCTTTGTTTTATGGGTGTCCTCATCTCGACACAAATTTGATGAAACCACGCCCTTAGATCCAATTTGGTAAACCATTTAGCATTATGTAACTCATCCAATAGCTCTTCAACCACAGGCATGGGGTGCTTATTCTTGATTGTTTGAGCATTTAATTGCCTGTAGTCTACACAAAACCGCCAAGACCCATCCTTCTTCTTAACTAACAAGACAGGGAGAAGCAAAAGGACTAGAGCTGCACTTAATGATTCCACTTTGCAACATTTACGTTAGCTGTTTCTCAATCTCATTCTTTTGAAATGGTGAATATTTGTAAGGTCTTATATTCCTTTGGCCGAGCTCCGGAATCGATGGATACCGTGATCACAAGATCTTTTAGGAGGTAAGGCTGCCGGTGTCCGAAAAATATCCCGATAGCGGATATGAGCTCTTGGATTTCCTCCGACATCTCCTTGTCATGAACAGTTAGCAACCCGACCGGCATTGAACTAGAACTGTCAGACTCATGTGGCACTGCAGTTAGTTGCACACAATAAGCCACAGCCTGCTTCTTGATCAATCCTTTTAACTTCTTACTGCTCACTTTAAGACACTGAGACGTGTCATGTGTTATGCCCTTCAGAGATATTCTTTTGCCTTTGTAAGTCACCTTCATATGCTTCTTACCCCAGTGCACCCACATTGGGCTAACCTCCTCCAACCAATCTTGGCCTACTATCATATCAAAGCACCTCAATGGTAATATGCCCACTGTGGTAATGAAAGAGGTTCCCTGACAAGACCACTCAAAATCCACAATCTGGGTATCACAAATCATAGGGCTCCCATCAGCAGCAGTAAACTGAGTTGGAGCACAAGCAGTGATATTGTTGGACAACTTGGTAGCCAACTCTTGACTGATAAAAGTTCCTACACTGCCTGAGTCAATCAACACCAACATCTGAATTGTGCCCACTTTAGCACAGAGTCTCATAGTTCTTCTTCTCTCGTGGGTGAACGTAAGAAGGGCTCCTCAACCGCCATCACCGAATCCTCCATAACTTCCTCCTCGGTCTTTGTCCACGTAATCGAATCGAGAATCCTCCAATACATCCAACAACTCCTCGACCACATGTAATGGAATCGAGCGGGGACATTTATGATTCCTAACCCATTTCTCTCCACACTTGAAACACAGATTATTCTTCTTTTCGAAATCCCTAAGAGCTTGAAGTTTGTCTTGTTTCACTCTTCAATGGTCCTTTAGCCTTCTTTGGACTCGAGAATCAAAACTGCTTCCACGGTTTAGGAGTGCCCTTGCTGAATTCTTTGTTAGCATATCGGCTTTAGTCTTGATCAACTCTTCTTCTGTAACGATGCTAGATTGCAAATTTGAATCCACATCTTTAGGCTGATGAAGCACAATGACTCTCCCGATATCATCCCTAAGGCCGGATATGAACGGTAACAAAGTATGTATCATCATACTTATCATTGTACTGACAACAAGCCATGAGCCAACTTCTTTGAATTCCTCCAAATACTCCCCCCTTTGTTCCCTTTTGTTTCAATTGCTCAAAGCTGATTCAACAGATTTGGTACTGATTGCCATCAAACTTCCTCATCACCTTGGCACACAACACATCCCAATCGACAATACGAGTCTTGCCTCAGTCGGCTGAAGCCATATAGCCGCCGACCCTTTGAAGTTGAGGGCTGCAAATCTTGTCTTCAATGTAGCATCCACAAAGATATACCTCGAAAAACATTTCACAATTATCACGCCAAAGCCTAGGATTAGTTCCATCGGTGGGGAAAGTCCATCTTAGGAAATGGTGGCGTAACGAGGTTTAGCATCATAATCCCGACCACCCCAATCACCCTCACGAGGACCGGAATTGAATGGGAGGAGGTCGATAAGGCATACCCCGAAGATTGTATCATGGGGGTTCCTTGGAACCCACCGCACGGCGATTGGGTCCCGAGGGGGCTGTTGTTGCTACTCGAAGATGCCGGGCGGCGGTAAGGGTGCCACGTTTTAGGTCCCGGCCGGCCCGGATGGACGAGGCGGTTGCGTCTTGAACGCGTCCGCGGCAAAGACCGCCTCGGGCTGAACTGGAATCCCTGGAGGTGGCATCGAGGGTGGGACACGTCTGCGACGGGCGGAGAGAAGTAGGTGGGCGACACCGGCGAGGACGCCGCTGAACGCGTCGTCGTGGTTGAGCGGCGTGCTCGTCGGTGATGGAGCGGCGTAGGTGAACACCGTCCGGCATGGCCACGCTTGGCACCGGCTGCGTGAGCGGCAGCGTGGTCGGCGTCGTCGTCCGCCGATATTGTGATCTCCGGTGGTGAAGACGCCTCCAAAGACTGGATGCGGCTCGGCCACCGATCGACGCAGCGTCTCCACGCCCGTCGCCGCCGCCGCGAAACCGCCCGAGCGACTCGTCGGCGGTCTTACGCCGAGCCTCCACGCTAGCAAGCTTGTCGAGCATGGTACCCGGGAGCTTCGAACCCCATCGAATTTGGAGTTCATCAACTCGAATCGCTTGATGAATTCCTCCATCGATTTCTCCATCTCGACTTGGAATTTGGTCGGCTTCGGCCGGGCGCCAGGCGGGATCTTGAACTTCAGGCGGTGCGCGGCAATTGGGGTGGTGGATGGATTTATTGCGATCAATCTCAACGGCGAGGAATGCCGAAAATGATCGGCTAATAACCCGAGCCTTGTACCCCAATCGAATCAAGCACTCGGCGGTAGGACGATGAAGCCGTGAATCACGGGAGCATGATACCAATTGTCGGGGCCACGGACGGCACCGACGAGAGCTAGGTGGAAATCCGGCGAGAAAGGAAACTTGAGGGCGAAGAAATGCAATAACTAATTGAAGAACGATAAATCAAGAACGATAAACGATAAATCGAAGAACGATAATCAAATCAGATTATGAATGAAGAATGATTCGTTTGTTTCTCGTTGACGGTCCACCCAACCTCCCTCGGCTATTTAAGCCAATCATACAAGGCTATGAAGCCCATCACGACCACAAGTCAAGCATAAAAAGATATGGCCCAAGGCCCAAGCCTAATCCTAGCAATCACCAAGATCACCGCACCTTTAGCCACTTGACCGATTTGTCGGACGATGAACAAAGGAGCAGCTTCTTCCCGACAAGCTAGCACACCAAAACCGCAGATGCAAGTGAGCGGCGACGTGAGGCGGCGCCCTAGGGAATCTGCTTATCGCTAATGATGCAGCGAGGCTCGGGCCGAGGGCAAAACCACAGATCGAGCACGCCGGACAGCGTGGTGCACGAGTGAATTCAAGGGGAGAGAAGAAACCCGAAACAATGGAAAACCCACCGATTGCACAAATGCGAGCTCAAGTGACAAGTTTAAACCGAGAACCCAACTAGACAACCGCTAGTGGAGAAAGGAAGAGTGTCACGGAAGGCTGGGATTGGTTCGATCAAGGGCGCCGCGGCCGTAGATTGCCGTAGATCCAAAGCCAAACCGCGGTCCTAGTGGCGCATTGAGATGCCGAGAGGAGGGTGGGCTAGGCGAGGCGGCATGGGAAACCCGGTGGAAATCCGATGGGCTTCGGCCGCTTCGGGGCCTTCGGGAAGAGGACAGAAGGCGAGGGAGAGAGTGTGTGTGTGTGTGTGTGTGTGTGTGTGTGTGTGTGTGTGTGTGTGGACGAGATTAACGGGGAGCGACGGGAGGAAAGGGTGCGTGTGTAGATTTCCAATGGGCCACGGCCACCGTGCTCGACGGGTCGTGCCTCTACGGGGGGCCGTGCTCCGGCGCTCGGCCCAAGCACGGCCGATGGCCGTTGCGTGCCGGCCGCCCGAGAAGGCACCGGCGAAAACAATAGCCCGCGGCCCGACGCAGAGACAGGGCGTGTAAGCTATCAGGCGACCGACCGCCCGCCGGCCCGGACACGCCGCCGAAGCGCGCTTACTGCCGACGCGAGGCCGCCGCCGCCACGACGCCGAAGTCAGACATGCGGACGCGAGCTCAAGACACATCGCATGGCCACGCACGAGCGTGAGGCGAGGAGGCTGAGGCGGTGGCCACCGGATCGGCGTCCACACTCGCCCGGTCCATAGGAAGGGAGCGGCCGGGTGCTATGGTGTTGGGCTAGTGCGGCGCGGGAAGGGTGCGGGATGGGTGAAGGGTCGAGATGGTGGACTAGCCTAGCTTGAGCTCCTAACCGTTTCTATTGCAAGGTCACACAAACCTATGCACTAGTACTTCAAGCACGGGTGAGCTCACAATTCTAGTAAGCAGAAGCATAAAGCCCCTAAGCTCACTAGATGCACAATGAACAAGGCAACACACACCTAACCCAAAGGCTCAAAATACCTAGCTACACAAGCTAAGCAAAGTAACTAAATAAACTACACAAGCTAGATAGTTACAACTATACTACTCAAGCATAAGCACAAGATATATAACAAAGTAAATGCGTAGCTTGTGAGAGAGAATGCAAACCACCACGAAGAGTGGACACAAGTTGACCGGTGATTTTTTGCCAAGGTCGGGAAGGTTGCCAACTTCCTCCTACTTCTCGTTGTGTCGACCAACACTTTAGTGGTCCCACGGTTTGGCGAATCACCTAGCTGATGATTCACAAGCTTAATGGCCAGTGCCAAATCCCACAGTGGGAGCTTGATCGAATCTCTCACACAGTGTGAGTCCTCGAGCCAATCCATCAGAGGGCACTGTGAGAACCCACACCCAAGTGTGGTAGCTCAATGACGCACTCCACTAGAGTTGCTCTCCACGATCCTCGCGAGGTGAGCATGAACCTCTCACAATCTCTTCTTCGGAGCAACGCACAATCTTCTTTGCGTGCCTCGACAGAGCCTCTTCCCACCAAGTCATCTAGGAGGTGGCAACCTCCAAGAGAAACAAGCACACCGGCTTGCAACACGATCACCTAGTGCCATGAATGCGATCTCTCAACGCGAATGCACTAGAATCACTCATCACTTTGATTTGGAGAACACTATCAATCACAAGTGAGTGGGAGGGCTCTCTAGCACCACAACACAAGCCACCAAGGCCCATGTGTGCTCAAAGAACCCCGCCATGGCCGACCACAACCTCTATATATAGCCCCCAAGCCAAATAGAGCCGTTGGGGACAAAACCACAGCCACTACGTGCTGACCGGACGCACCGACTGGACGCGCCCATGCGTCCGGTCCGAGTCCCGGGTTAAACGACAACGCCTCGCCTCGCACCGACACCCCGAAAGCATGCGTCCGGCCGCAGCTTCCGGTGGTGACCGGATCCTCAAGCCAAGCGTCCGGTCAAAGGGCCAAAAAACACCCCTTCTTGGACTCGACCCGGACTCTGGCCAGGACACTCCGGTCAAAGTTCCAGCGTCCGGCCGTTGTTTCCTGCAAAACTTCGTCGTTTCTCTGTCGCCTTTGCTTCGACATGCTACCCAACATGTATACCAACTTGAGCATGGGGAATAGCATGTTTTCACCACCACGATGCATCCGGCGTAATAGAAAATAAGCATTTCATTTTCTCAAAAGCGCCGAATCCCGCCTCGCAAGCTCGGTGGGAGGATGAGCGGTTTCCAAACCCAACTCAACCCTGCAAACCACTACCGCCTTTGCAAATGTGCCAACACCACCAAGTGTAAATCACCATGTGCATGTCTGTTAGCATTTTCACAAACATTTTAAAGGACAGGTTAGCTCTTACCACGCCACTCGATCCTAAGATTCCTAACACATTGCAAAGTTAGATCACACAAGTGGCACTAGATGATCGATATGTAAACAAGTTTGCCCCCTTTTAATAGTACGACCATCTATCCTAAACCCGGCATAAACTTCTCTAAGCTCCAATGACCGGCGAAATGAAATGCCCTAAAGGTTATACCTTTACCTTGCGCATTTCCATTCCACTCCATCTCCAAGTGCTGATGCAACACGTGCACCAACATGATCAAGAATGATATGATCCATTTCATATCATCACATGACCTTCTTGGTCCATCGATCTTGACCTCACTCGCTCTTCACCGTTGCGTCGGTCCGTCAGCGCCAAGTCTTGCCCAAGCTTCACCGCCTCGCGGTCCATCGCTTCATTGTCTCGACTTGCCCTTCACACTTGCAACCGGTCCATCAAGCCAAGCCTTGTCTTGATCTTCACCACCACGGTCACATGACTCCATGTCATCTTTCATATGCAATAAGATCCTTCATTGCATCATCACATGTGAACTAATCTCCTGTGTATCATCTCAATTCACACATATTAGTTCACCTAATGTTGACACTCAATTACTAAAAACCACAAGGGACCTTTCAATGGGGATTTAGGGTTAGAAAGGTGAAAGGTGGTTGCACAAGGCACACTGCTGGGTTGGGCCGGGGATTTTCTTAGAAGGATAGAAGACACTCCAGTCATCGGGCCTCACCGGGGCGTGCCGTGCCTCATGCCTGGGGGTCAGCCCAAGCACGCACTGCTACCCCGTGTCGGGCCGGCCCGAGCCCGTTGCCTCCGTGTCGGCCGTGCTTGGGCCGGGCCAAAAACACGTGCCTCGAGCCGGGCCGCATGGAAATCTATACATGTGTCTTCTTCCATCTTTTTGGCTCGCTGTTTTTTTTCGGATACAGTACTTGGGTGATTGGGTTAGGTCCTACCCATTTTCGAACGAGGCATCCTAGCTCACATCATTAGTTCATCGCACCCTTGCAGAAGATGTCGTAAATGAATTCTGGCCTCTCAGAATTTGTTGTAAATGAATTCCGGCATCTTGAATGTCTAGAATCGCTCTCACCGCTCCACCCAAAATACATTGTTATAGCGGGGAGCGGACCCGCTCCCTGACCTTCCCCACGAAGCCGCCCTCCTCTGCCTCTATCATGTCGTCTCTTGACCTCCCTCTGTTTTTGCCATGTCCTCACCGTTGCGCTTCTTCCGCACTACCGGGCGTCTTTGCCCTTTGTTTGTGTCATCGATGATGTGGCCTCCGAGGATGTGGTTATACTCATCCTTCACCTTCAAGCCCATGTACGACGTCATCATCTTCGCTAAGCCACGTCCAGTGTCATCATTGCCTCCAGGCCTACACCCAGCGTCGTTGTGGCCTCCGAACCCGCAGTCACCAAGATGTAGCTTCTCATCCTCTTCCCTGCACGGGATGGGAGCTTAAGTTGTTGATAGCTCTACCAAGCCGTGCTGGGAGCTTAGGTTGTTGATAGCTCTACCGAATTGTGCCGCTTCGAGCTAGGAGTGCGAGGGAACATGAGCAAGATGGATCTAGAGGAGTAGGTACAATACTTGGGTGATTGGATCCTGCACCTGATAGGTTTTGGGATGAGGCATTCTAGCTCGCATCATCAGTTCATCACGCCCAGTCGCAAAAGTTGTTGTAAATGAATTCTGACCTCTGCATGGAATTCTGACATCTTCTTGAATGCCTCGAATCACTCTCACTGCTCCACCCAAAATACATTGTTAGTGGAGTGCGGAAACCCCCCGCTCCCTGGCTGAAATCTCATGTTTGGTTTTGATAATTGATGACACTTTGTTATGCTAATATTTTGCTCTAAGTGTGCTTAAGAGATAGGATTACATGGATGACGTGGAGCAACATAATCATGGACATGGATGTTGACGATGGACATGGTGATCATCGAGCTCACGTGTTGGAATGGAAAGGACCCGGAGATCAAGGCAAAGGTATAACTTGATAGGGTTTGCTTTTGGTGATCAAGACACTATAGAGAGTGTGATCACATTTTGGATAGATAGCCGATTATCAAGGGGGAATGCCACGACTAATCCGATGATGAAGTGCCTCTAGGTTTATATTGACTTGCATATGCATTTTGAATCTAGTGCACTAACTTCGCCTTTGAAATTGGTTGTGAAATTGCTAACACACATGCACATGGAGATGTACACTTGGTGGTGTTGGCACATTTGTAAAGGCGGTGGCGGTTTGCAGGGTCGAGTTGGGTTTGGGTACCGCTCATGCCTATTTTGAGAAAATGTGATGCCTATTTTCTATTGCACCGGATGCATTTTGTCGGAGAAATCTTGCTAACCCTCGTGCTCAAGTTGGTATACTTGTTGGGTAGCAAGTTAGAGCAAAGGCAACAATGAACGATGGATCTTCGTAGGAAACCGGCGACCGGACTCTTGACCGGACGCTGGAGGTCCGACCGGAGCGTCCGGTCGATTCCAGAGAGGTCTGGAATTGGCACTTTGGCCGACCGGTGCGTCCGGTCAGCGATTAGACTCTACGACCGGACGCTACGTTCGGGCTGTCAGCGTGTGGGGACAGCCATTGTCTTATCTCGACCCGGACTCATGACCGGCAAGGCCCTGGTCGAGCGCAATAGCTATGTTTTGAACACCAACGACTCTATTTTTGTGATGGGGCTATATATATGTGTGTGGCCGGTCATTTGAGACCTCTCTTGCACATTTGATCATTCTAACTCTCTTGTGAGCTGAGAAAACTCCCCTCCACTCATCTCTCTTGCCTAACTTTGATCTTTGGTGAGATTGAGTGAGAATCCAAGTGCATTACATTGTTGATTGCATCTAGAGGCACTTTATCCTTGGAGGAGCTGTGGGATTCTTGTTATCTTAGGAATTTGCTTGGTTCCCTAGCGACTTGGAGTTCGTGGTGGTGTTGAGCTCGATCGGTGATTGTTCGAGACCACACCGGAGGACTTTGTGAGGGGTTGATCCTTACCCTGCAGGAGATTCGTGAAAGGAGTCACTAGTGGATTGCTCTTGTGAGTGATTCATTGAGCTCCCTTCGTGGGATTTGGCACCGGCCATTAAGCTTGTGGATCATCAAGTGGGTGTATCACCACAACGGGGACTAGTGTGCCGGCAAGCACGTGAACCTCGGTGAAAAATCATCGTGCCAAGTGTGCTTTGCTCGTTTGAGATTTCATTGACATCGGTGATTGGCCACAATCCCTACCGACTCCGTTGGTATTGTATTCTAGCTCTCATCGCATTACCTTTACTTGTTTACCTTGCATAGCTTGATTAGTTTACTTAGCTAGTTGTGCTTCTAGAAGTAAATTAGTGAACCTAGCTTGATCACCTAGGAGTAACATAGCAACTTAGCAATCGTGTGTGATTAGAGACATTAGAATTACTAGAATTGCTAGGTGGCTTGCATAGTTAATTTGTAGCATCGCTTGATACGCTTCGCCATCTTGATATGCTTAGCGCGACGAGGAGAGGAGGGACACAAGCCTCGAGCACGGAAAGCGGCGCAGGTGGTCCCTAGCTATATGTGGCAGGAGCGGTGGGGAGAGGAGGGACGCCTACGGTAAGCATTGGGGTAACAGAGGGGTGGTCCTCGACAGAATGTGTGTTTGCCAGTTAGTGTGCCGGTCCACCACACATTGTCCAGATACGCGCGTCCGTCCGAACATCCGAGCGCTAATTTATTTATTTGCATTTATATACCAATAGTGGGGGCTCCTGTTGGCAGTGTATTATATGTTGGTAACCTCACTTGTTTTGGGCCCTATTAAATAGCTTGAGAGTTAACATATGATGTTTAGGTCCATTTGTAGCCTACAAGTAACATTTTTTTTGTAAATATCAGCCATATTGTGGGTAATAAAGCGGCAAAATTCCCCTCCCACCTTCCCCATAAAAGGAGGAAGAGGAGGCCGATCGTTCACTCTCCTTGTTTCTATCATTTCATCATTATGCATCTCCCCATTTTGTCATTGTGCATAGGGGGTTTGAAGGTTAAGTGCAAGAACAACAAAACACCTCCCCGTTGTATTTATGGCCCAAAAAGTCTTACTTTAGAACTCAAGTTTCATGAGCTCTAAAAGTTCTACTCTACCTCACTTCTTCCTTCAAAACCCATCAAGTAGTAGGTTGTGGGGCCTTGGTATTAGCATAGATCAATTAGTAGGTTGTGGGGCCTCGGTATTAGCATAGAAATACCTACAAAACCATTAAAGTATAATTTAACCATCCATAATGAATACTTCTCGTTTAAGTGGCAATTATTTATTTTTTTGATTCTTCTAAATTCAGTTTATATTATTGTTGTTTTGTTAGATATTTAAAAAAGTCTTAATTTTAGATTGCAAGTGTGGATCTGGGGACACATTTATAATTCACAAAGGGTCACACACAAGTGAACTAGATGCAGACATAGAATGTAATTCTACATTTTCACATAAGGGTGATGTTTATTATGAGCGACTTAATTGTGTGAAGTTTGACCCTAACTAGGTTAGATTTATATTTAAAAAATCTAGTTAAAAGTAGTTGCATAATGTGGATGGGGAGGTGAGGAGGAGGATTTGAGGGGGAGAGAAGGTGAAGGAGAAGTGTTTGAAGGAAGAAGCCGAGGGAGAGCTCGATTGATTGAATACCCAATGATACAATTCAATCTTTCTATTTTAAGATATTAATCTTTGTATTTAAAGATATTAAATGTCAAAGATAAGAAGTCGCAACAAAAAAAAAAACCAAAACACTCTCTCGTGCTTTCTACTAAAAATCGTATATTGAACTCTTGTCGGGTGCTTGTGGAGTTTTTTGTAGTTATTGAACTCGCACCGTGATGCTTGTGGAGTTTGAATATGATTTTGTATAATAGTTTTTGGTTGATTAACTTTATATTTTTTATGGAGTTTTCAATCTGATTGTGTACAATGTGTTTTTTGGTGTCAGTAATTCCTCTAAATTAGTGTTCGAGTCTCCCATCTTGTAGCATGAAACTTCACTGAATATGGCACCTTTTGTGACTATAATGGCACACTACATTCGGGATTAAAGTTCACCGCATAATTTTGTTTTTGAACTTAAAGGAGAAGAGGGTGTGAATCTCACAATAATTTATTATTACTTGAATAGCAAATATGTGAGGCATACAATTATACGAAAACTGAGCCACGGCTCAGGAGTATCACTCAAATTGACCTTCGAGTACAATTCACTCTCTTTCCACTTGAGGCGAAGTAATTCTTCTCTGCCATTGCAACAGTTGTGAGCAGCTGTGACACATGGCTAGGAGCAGGTTGTACACATCCACATCCACATCCTTGCCAGCCCAATTTCGACAGATATGGCAGCAGGTTGTCACTTCCACATCCTTGCCAGCCCAATTGTAACATGACCTCCTTCAGATATGGCAAAGTAGAATTGTATGGATGTAATAGATACCATTGGTGAATTCATACAATTTGTTCAGTTCCATTCTAATAAACTAATTACACTTCTTTCATGGATATATATCGGTCGGTTGCTTCCCATTGATCACCTAACTTTTCGTGCACTAGCTCATGTTGTGGTGTTCACATTCCGTAGATATGTGTTCTGTTCAAGAGTTTTCTATTACCAGGAACCAATGCACAACAAATGCACCCCCTCACATCTCCACAACACGATGCTACTAGTCAGGAGCCCATCTCCTAGCTTGGAGGAGCTCAACAAATAGACTAACTATCAGTTATTCATTTAATGAGATCAGATGGCTAGGATCATGTATTACTTCCTAAGATGTAGAGCTCATCTCCTAGCTTGGAGGAGCCGAACAAATAGAGCTTTGTTATGGTACATCCAAATAACTATCAATCATTCAGTTAATTAGATCAGATGACTACGATCATCTATTACTTCCTAAGAGGTAATGTGTGAAAAGAATATTTATTAATTAATTAATTTTAATTTGGTAAAATAGGATAATTGAAGAAAGTTTTAGGTATAAAAATGTTATTCATAGATCTAATTGATGCATGCAGGATCAATTTGATACATACTTTTTTTATTTTGCAACTTTAGACATGACATAATTTAATTAGCTTGTCATGACTTAATTTAATTAGCATGTAACTTTTTTTGTTCCCTGTACAGCTACGTACACATTGTAGTGTGTTTTGTTCCCAACTAGAAAGACTGGCGCGGCTTTGCGGCGCCTTCTTTTGAGCGCCAATCCAGGATTTACAGTTATCAATGATGCCAGGATTTAAAATATCAATGATGCTAATGGTATCGATATGGAGTAGTTATTACAATAAGGAATTTATTGTACTACCATAACATAGGAGATTTAGCCATTTAGGTCTGAACATTGAAAGGAAGGGAAATTTCATTTCAGAAGCTGAATACAACAGCTGTATCTAGAACGTTTTCCAAGCAAAGCCATGTCCATTTTGTTGAAAATTACAAGACTGCTATATATGGCATGCAAGTTTGCTTCAGCACAGGTCGCTCGTCATCACCGAACCGTTGATCAAACTTTTTTACATGGATGGGAGGTGACCATCTCCTCATTCCGTAGGTGCTTTCCATTCGGATTCACAAAGCTGCAGGAGAATTTAACTGTTTGTTGCGTCTGCTCCATAGTCCATCATTGATCACCCATTGCAGGAACACAAGCAAGCGTGACAAATTTGTCTGTTGTCACGCTCTTGGGCCGCATTCTACTTGCTTATATATGGATATAATTACAGATCACTACGTAGTAAGTAATCAGAGAATTTGCCAGTCATCAGTCGTCAATCACCTGAGCAGCACTCTAGTTGCTTAATCTTCTTAGCTGCGATTGTGTCATCCAGCCTGAGTCTTCTTTTCAAACCAAGGACAATTACATAGCTAAGTACATCGTGCCGTTTTGGAAGAGTCGATTTGTTCTTTTTTTGCGAGGTTGTTCTCTTGAAGCTTGTTCAGCTTCCACTCCAGATTTTTGCTTTGAGCATGGAAGAGTTGTTTCATCTGAAGAATATAATTTCAGAGATTCAGACCAAACTACTGTGTAATCCATCTGATATGATATTTCGCTAGTATATAATAGTATATGCCATAATAGCATCTTCTAGTATTAATAAGTAAATCATCTAGTATCAAGCAGATCAAGTAACATTGATTCAATATGTATAATGTACTATATTCAGTGTGCAGATCAACAAGTAGCACCTAATAATGAACTGACAAAGAAACAGTTTCAATCTTAATTGTTTGTTTTGTTTTTAAACGAAGGCACAATTTCAATTTACTGGTTATTAGCCAGTGACAATCTCATGTAGCATTGTGTTTGTGGCTAGCCATAGGCCCATAGCACCATAGTGCTGAGCCTGATACGTGTGGCAGTGCTGGATACTGAGAAATTCGAAGGATAAAGGATCACTGATATTTGCTTGGAACAAATCGAAGGAGAGGAACAGATTGCATATAGAGACGTAGGGTTGAAAAATGAAATCACGCTGATGTGTCGATCAGCAGCATGCTCCAGCAAACTGAGATAACGTCGTAGTGGCCTGGGAGGGAGAGGAGGGAGGGGGAGGGAGGAGCAGCATCCATGGCCAGGCAAATTTTAGAAGTGAACCAAGCAGGCCATAAATAGTTTGTAGACAATGCGTGAAGTGAAAAAAAAAAAAAAAAAACTAGTAGGCAACAAACAGGATGTGGTTTATAGATACCTTACCTTGTTCGTTTTGGTCGGATTGAATTCGGTCCGAAATACTTCCGGATCCGATTTGAGTGAATCCACTTTTGTCATTCAATCCGGTTGATCTGGTTGTTTTGTTCGAACCTCGAGAGACGTGAAACAAATCACGGGTTATAAAATTGGCGGATTCAAAATCTTGAGAACCATTCCTTAATCGAACGACTATTTTAAGCATGAACTGGATTCAAAACTAGTCAAATCAATCCGTTCGAATGGAGCCAATCCGACCAAAACGAGGCCTTTAAAGCATGGGAGCAAATGAATTGGACGTCCAAACGTCCCAATAACTTTCTGTTTGAAAAGAAAAAAAAAAATGGCCAACTGGAACTACTATAGTTTATCCCTGACTTGTGGTTGACCATCAATCATCAATCAACAGATACGATGATGCGAATCTGAAGGGAACAGAGTAACAGACGGATGTTGGGCCTTTGTCGATGACAGTGGACCTTTAGATATGGAAAAAGTCCACATTCCCTCCCCCAACTATCACCAAAGTTCACTTTTCCTCCCTCAACTCAAAACGGGTCAAATCGCCTCCCTCAACTTTTCAAACCATGCCCTCGGCGGTTTTGAAGGCGGATTTGCTACAGTAACCACGGTTTGCTACAGTGCCAGCGGGTTTGCTGCAGTAACAGTAACTTTGCCTTTTCTTTTTTTAAAAAATTCGGTTGAATCTTTGAAAAATCATATTAAATCACAGAAAAATCATAAAATAAAAAATCTAATTTTGTTGGACTCCACATGATTAGATCTACACAGTGACTATATAATATGATATGCTTTAGTACAAAGTTTTTTGCTACGAATGTTTTGTCTTTTTCTTTTTTATATTTATTTGGCTAAATCTTTAAAAATCATAGTAAATCATAGAAAAATCATAAAATAGAAAATCTAATTTTGTTAGACTCCACATGCGTATGTCTACACAAGTGAATATATAATATGGTATGCTTTAGTACAAAATTTTTGTTGTAGCTTTAGATCTATGCTTTTGTGTAATTAATTAAAATAATTCGTAGCGTCAACTTCTATAATTATTTTGTTGGACTAAAGCATACCATATTATATATTCAATGTGTAGATCTACTCATGTGGAGTCTAACAAAATTAAATTTTCTATTTTATGATTTTTCTACGATTTACTATGATTTTTTAAAGATTCAACCAAATAAATAAATAAATAAGATAAAACCTTCGTGAGCAAAAAAAAAAACTTTATACTAAAGCATATCATATTATATATTCATTGTGTAGATCTAATCATGTGGAGTATAAAAAATTAGATTTTTATTTTATGATTTTTCTATGATTTACTATGATTTTTCAAATATTCAACCGATTTTTTTTTTTTTAAAAAAGAAAAAGGCAAAGTTATTGTTATTACAAGAAACCCGGGCTGCCCACAGAAGCAAACCGTGGTTACTGTAGCAAATCCGCCTTCAAAACCGCCGAGGGAGGTAATTTGTATGGTTTGGAAAGTTGAGGGAGGCGATTTGGCCCTGGTTTTGAGTTGAGGGAGGAAAAGTGAACTTTGTTTTTTTTTTTTTTTTTTTTTGAGCGGGAACTTTGCACTTTATTAAACTTGTTCTAAGCAAAGGAATTACAAACACCATAGGGTGGATACAAGAGCCATACATGACGGCCTTCTTCCTCATATAGAGAGTCGCGAGCTATCCTATGCGCATCGAGGTTCGCCGTTTTTCTCTTCTCATGGACAAACTCAACACTCTCTAGAGTTTTGCACTCTTCTTGAATCTCCTTCACAATCCGCCATAAGCACCATTGCTTCCATGCTTGATGCTTCTCACAACATTGGTGTTATCACAAGCGAGACGCGTGCCGTGACACTTGAATATCTTGTGCTAAGGCCGGGCCTTCTCTGCCGAGCTAGAGCCTCGACAATTTCTGGGGTCGGTGATACCCTTAAGAATCAAGACGATGCCCCAAGGTAGAGCCCCGCCGCATCCCCGGGCGATTGCCGCCGGCCGCTACCTTGCCATCATTCTTTGCTAGGCCACGCATCCACATTGATTTTCACAAAGCCCGGCGGAGGAGCAATCCGGCTCGGGCTTCGTAGTATCGGTTGATGGTTGGATCCTTTCCCTTGTTTTGTAACTCCTCGATCTTGCTTGCTAGGAATCCCCATCGCCCCGCCATGAACCGCTGAATAAAGCAATGTGTCGAGAGTGGACTCAAACACGATTCATGAATCTTTCGACGTACATACCAAATTGCCCAAAGTACCACCGCGATTCGGCCGCTTCCTCACCATTAAGTGATCGAAAGATCTCGAGCTAGCCACACCTTTGCCCTTGGTTCATCAACAGACATATCATCGATGCCAAGCGCTCATCTTCCAACGCCCGGACACACTTGGCGACATGGCAATCAAGCAAAGAATGGCGCCAAGAATCCGCTGTCCACGTAAGAAACAAGCACTATTTTCCGCCATGTGCCTCGTGATGCCGCACATCATTAGTGGGGAGGGAATGTCGAGCTAGCCTCCAAAGAAACATATTAATCTTTGAGGGCACCTTTATCGACCAAATTGATCTCCACTCCTTCTCCACAGCTTTTTTGATCGACCTACGAGGCGATTCGCCATAGCTGAATTCACTTGGTCTCGTTTTATGAATAATCATATGATATGCCGATCGAATCGTAAATAAACCCCTCTTGTCGTAGTGCCGGGCCCAAAAATCCTCCCGGATTTCGGGCGCTAACAGTATACCAAGAATAGTTTCAACATCGGGGGTAAAAACCGATTAAGCATCTTCGAATTCCACCGGCTTCCGTGACATCAATTAGTTCGTAAAACCACCGAGGAGGATTTGGCTTAGATGACGGATCGGTCTCCCCGAGATTGCCGATGGTAGCCAATTTGTCTCCCCATATTAATGTTTTTCTCCCGTGCCAATCCTCCCCGATCAAACCTTCCTTGAGAACCTCCCTCCCGTCGATGATCGATCTCCAAACTCTCGACGGAGACGCCCCTAGCTCGGCTCCCAAGAAGTCTCAGATTCGGAAAGTATACCGCTTTCAATACCCTTTGCGCTTTAAAGATGATGGGTCTTGCAAAATTCTCCAAGCTTTCGCTTTTGCAAGCAAGTGCTAGGTTGAATCGCTCCATGTCCCCAAGCCCGACCCTCCAAGTGACTTTGATTGCACCATCGAGTCCCAAGCCACCCATGCTGTCTTCCTTTTACCTTGAGTGCTACCCCACCGAAGCTTCTAATCACTTTGGTCGGGTATTCACACAATCCGCGAGGTAGCCTAAACACCGACATAGTGTAAGTGGGTAGTGCTTGAGCCACCGATTTAACTAAAACTTCTTTGGCCGCTGCCGAAAGTAGTTTTTCCTGCCATCCCTCAACTCTGGTCCACATCTTATCCTTTAAGTATTTGAAGGCGTCCATCGTTGTGGATCCTACCATGGTAGGTAGGCCGAGGTATTTTTCATTCAGAGATTCATTGTGAACATCCAAGATGAACTTGATCTCCTCCCCGAGACTATTTGCCTAACTCCTTTAGCAAAGAAGATTGAAGACTTCTCCTTGTTAATTCGTTGTCCCGAGGCCCCACAATAAGTCTCTAGAGTCTCCTTAATGATCATTTGCATTTGCCACATCCGCTCTAAAAAACAAAGCAGTCGTCATCGGCAAAGAGTAGGTGGCTTATAGTCGGAGCCGACGGTGCCACCTTAATCCCATTGAGTATAGATGACTGAATTCTTGAGTTTATAAGGCCGCTAAGGCCCTCTGGCAATAATAAGAAAAGATACGGCGAAATTGGATCACCTTGGCGTAAACCTCTTGTTGGTCCGAAGTTTTCCAAACGCTCTCCATTCATCGGGATGAAAAAGAGACCGAGGTAACCGGGCTCATTACCATCTTTACCCAACGCTGGTGGAAACCCCCTTTTGGTCATTATAGCGACTAGATAGTTCCATTCCACGCGATCGTAAGCCTTCATCATATCTAGCTTCATTGCACCACACCTCATATCCTGACCCCGGGCGCTTCATGAAGTGCGAACATTCATATGCCGAAATTATATTATCGGTGATCAATCGACCGGGGACAAAAAGCCGACCGCTCCTCCGAATTATTTCCGGCAAAATTACCTTTAATCATTAGCCACAACTTTTGATGCAATTTTGTATAGCACATTCTGAGAGGCTAATCGGTTCGAATTGACCGATCTCCTCCGGACTTGCCACCTTTGGAATTAGGGCGATGAGAGTTTCATTGATTGCCGCTACATCCTCGGTCCCATTGAGCAGCTTGATCACCACCTTAGTCACCTCCCCTCCACATAACTCCCGGTGTCTCGAAAAAAAAGTGTGCGGGGAATCCGTCGGGGGCCAGTGCTTTTGTCGGAATATCCAAACAGCCCGCTTAACTTCCAAATCTCCGTATTCTTTCAGCAAGTCTCTGTTCATATTGTTCGAGACCTTCGTGAGGCACCGTAGACAGGACACCATCCATGTTTTCGGTAGCCTCCGATGTATATAAGTACCCATAGAAGTTGGAAACAACAGATTTAAGTTCTCCCTCGCCCTCGTGAACCTGTCCATCCGGACGTTTGAGACGTTTGATCTTATTTTTCCGCCGCCTCATGCTTGCTCTCGGGTGAAAAAAATTTGGTGTTTCTATCACCTTCCGCGACCATAAGAGTCGGGACCGTTGCTTCCACATAATCTCCTCCCTATAGTTAAGTTCACCGATTCGCTCCACCAGTTTCAGACTCCTCATAGGAAGGGCCCAATCGCCGCTCCCGCTCTCCTTCTTTCGAGTTCATTGTTCGGTCTTCGAGCTCCCTTTTGACATCGCCAAAAGATGTCCTCTCCCGGGGACGAGAGATGCGAGGACACCCCCTTCAGTTTAGCGAAAGCGTGTCGGGCCGCCGAGTGTGCTTCCCCCCGCATTAATCCGGGACTCCTTCAAAGTATTTGCAAACTCGGATGAGATTCCCACATCGTTTCATAATGGAAACGTCGTGCATTGCTTCTTGGTCGAAACCGCTTGGCGCCAACATAATAATATTGGCTCATGATCGGATCTTTAGCTGAAGGTGCTTGACCGATGCATTCGGGAAACGACTACACCACTCCCCGTTGCCCCCACGATCAAGCCTCACGCGACGTAAAGAACCCCCGCTACTTTCTTCTCGAAAGTCCGGCTTTTTCCCTCATAACCGAGGTCACAAAAACCACGGACATCCACCATCTCTCTAAATCCCGCAATCCGAGATTGGCTACGATCCTGTACTCCCATATGTTCTGACCGATGCAAAACCTCATTAAAATCACCTACACACGCCCAAGGAAGGTGCGAGGATGACTTAATGAATTTTAATAAACTCCATGTTTTATGCCTTTCACTTACTTGCGCCTCCCCGTACACACACACGTCGGCCTCCACGGCTCCGAATTGCCTTCTTCGTAATAGCATCGATATGGTATTGTGAGTACGGTAAAATCTCAACATGAATATTATTAGAATTCGAGGAAAACTCCCGTGCCACCGCCGCGGCTGTGCTCGCTAACACCAAAAGCTCTATCAAAGCCTAGTGTACCTTTTAATTGCTCAACTCTAGCCTTGTGTACTTGTGTCTCAAGAAGACAAAGCACGAAGGGGCAACCCGCCTCGTTAGATCCCGAAGCTCCTTCACCGCCGCGTGGCGTTGCCGATTCCGCGGCAGTTCAAACCGAGACAACTCATTGCTCCCCCGCTGACCTCCTCGCTGGAGGTCGCCGAAGTCTTGCTCCTTCTTGTTTCCCTCCGCCATTTTCTCACATGTTCGAACTTCACTTCCTTCGCAGGATTCCACGCCGGATCGCATCGTGGTTTCAAGCGACGCCACATGAACTTCTTGCCGTCGAGTAACCCGCCGCCATCCACTTCAGACCACGCAGTCTTGTTCCGCTTCCGGCCGAGGCTAAGCTTGCTCAACAGATCGTTGACATCCGGATCCCTCTCGGATTACCCATCTTAAAGCTTCCCGCCGCCATGGTCGCGATAAACCCTACACCCGCACACAGGTCGCGACCATTTTGGTGATAGTTGGGGGGGGAAAAGTGGGACTTTTTCCTTTAGATATTGACAGCGGCAGCTCGAGCGTCATTGGCAAAGGTTTTGCCAGAGCCCAGCATCCACTACCACCAAAAGCCCACACGGCCACACCACGCATTTCGTCCCCAAAAATTTCGATTTTTGATTTCGAAACCAAGCGAAGCCACACTGCACGTGGACAACAGCTCTGCCTCACCGAATCGAACTGCTCCTGCTCATCTCCTCCCAGGCTCTCACACGCAAAATTCGTCGGGAACCCTAGCGCCGGATCTCCACGCCGGCGGCGGAAATGGCGAATCCCCTCGCGGGGCTGCAGGACCACCTCAAGCTCGCGCGGGACTACGCGCTCGAGGGCCTCTACGACACCTCCATCATCTTCTTCGACGGCGCCATCGCCCAGATCAACAAGTGAGCTTCCTGTAATCCCCTGACCCCGGCGTCCCAGATGCCCCGTGGATTCGGTCGCTATCAGGCCACTACGGCGAATTGGCGATCGGTCGGTGTGAATCGCGACGTCCAGCCTGCGCGGATCTGCGGGTGTGGCCGCACGGTTTTCATTTCGGCTGCTGCTTTCAGTTGATTGGCAGTCGTAGTTTTGCTATGTGGCGCCGCTTTCTGCTGAAATGCTGGTTAAGTTGTTAGGTCTATCCGTAATTTTAGTTTGCTTTTTTTTTTTGAAAGAAAAAAAAAACAAATATATTTGGTTTGCATCCATATATTAGGACAAATGATTCACATTATTTTTTAGTACCAACTACCTATGTACGATAAATGATGGTAATAGTTGAATACTGTAAGTTGGTGGGGGGTGGGGGTATTTAAAAGCTTAAAAATGTGTTTTCCTTGTACTTCATGTTAGTATATGATGGATAAACTGTGCAGGCATACTGATTCTTACAAAATGGATGAACTCTCAGAAAATAATGGGTAAAGAAGTAAAAAAATGTGTGAAGCAGCTATATGCTTTATTGCAAATTTCAAAATAGTGTGTGGTGTGTTTAAAATAGAACAGTGGAATCACGTCAAACTTACTGTTAGACAGATAATAGCTTTGAAGCACTGTCCCAAAGGGGGAATTCACATTCTTTCTCATTTATTGATAAAATAACTAGGAATGACACTTAAAAGCCTAGATCACGTCTTTTCCTTGTGTTCCATGTTATTAAGTTTAATCTTAACCATACAGGCATCTAACTACATTGGATGATGCTCTGGTTCTGCACTTAAATGGATGAACTGCAAGAAAGCAATCTCTGAAGAAGTGGAAATTGTGAAACAGTTGGATGCTCAATTAAAGTCCCTTAAAGAAGCCCCCTGGGACTAGGCGGCCATCATCACCTCCTATTCGCTCCAATAAATCATTTGTTTTCCAACCGTTGGACGAGTATCCAACATCTTCACCAGCACCCTTTGATGATCCTGATGTGTGGGCTCCACCAAGGGATACACCAAACCGAAGACCAGCAAGAGGACAACCTAGTTCAAGAAAATCCTCCCAAGATGGAGCCTGGGCACGTGGTTCATCAAGGACTGTAACACCTAGCCGAAGTGCAAAACCTAATGGGAGTAGAGGAGGCTCTGCGGTTAAATCAACTGCTTCTAACAGTTCTGTAAGGAAAGGAAAACCAAGTTCAAGCAAGGCTGATTCAGCGGTAATTTCTATCAAATAAGTGTTTACATACCTAAATATTTTGTTTCAGAAAATATGATGTGTATTCATTCTAATTTTCGTTGTGCATCTTGGCATCAGCAAACAATCTGACTCTTAATTGATGTACTTCTTTTTATAATTAGTTCCCATGCATATATACATTGCAGCATGTGTCTACCTTTTAAACTAGCCCCTACTCAGTGTACACAGAATTGGAGTAAACATATTTCTTTGGGGGTATTGCTCAATCAATCGTCTATTGCCACTTAAAACCCTGTGTGTTCTAGAAGGTGGCTAACATATTTATATATTTTGAGATGAATATTCAACATCATCGTCATCATCATCTATCCAGGAGGCTGCCTAGTGTGTAGTCGTGATTAACAGGTTGTCTTGGTTGGGACCCAGATGCCTAGGCGCTGTGGTGGCAACCTGGGTCACAGTACTTAACTATCAAATCTTGAAGACAAAATAACAATTCAATCAAATGAAATCTCTTATCTATGATGATATACTCGCATTTACCATTTATCTTCTCTGTGCTTGATTGTCTGCATATCTTGTAGCCATAGTATGATAGCATACTAGACGAGAATTAATGTTTAGATGGCAAAAGGACATAATGTAAAACTATGATGAATTGGTAGTGCCTATCCTTAGGTTCTGAATCAGGATACTGGAATATGCATGTGTACAATCATATACCCCTGTTATCATCCTTCTGCTACAGATAGGCAATTGCCAGTTACTTTTTTGGGGGGGGGGGGGGTGTGGGGGGTTGATGGCAGCAGGGGGGGGTTGATGGCAGCTGGGGGGGGTTTGATGGCAGCTGCTGACTTACTTCTAATGATAAAGTTTTTGAAAAAACTTCCTTTTCCAAATTCCTTTTCCAGAGTAGTGATGCTGAGGAAGGTAAGTCCAAGAAGGGTCAGTATGAAGGGCCAGATATGGACTTAGCTGCAATGCTTGAAAGGGATGTTCTGGATTCTACTCCAGGAGTAAGATGGGATGATGTTGCCGGACTTAGTGAGGCCAAACGACTCCTTGAGGAAGCAGTTGTGCTTCCTCTCTGGATGCCTGAATATTTTCAGGTAACAGTCTATATTCTGCTATGCAGCCCCTTAGTGGTTAAAACTTAGCACTGTAAAGTATCTGAAAGATGTTTATTTATTCTTGGCGCTAACAAATTTTACAGGCGCATAGTGATGGAAATGATTTGGCGTTACAACTATTGTTTCAATCACTATTACTAGTTTTTTATACCACTCTAGAAAATATTGCTTCGCACCCTATTGTCATTTTGAAATTTACTCTTTTATGTTTATGGCTGTGAACATGATATGGCATGAAGATGGTGCTACCTTTATTTGGTGGATGGTTTCTGGATACTTGTATTTGTTTTCTTAATTGTGCTACCAATTTGGATCATGTTGTTCTTGAATGATCATGAACCCAGCCAATATTCTCTCTTGTAGCCTTTTTGATCCAGTATAAACCCTATACATATTGGCTAATTCTATGACTCTGTCCACTCTTCCTTATCAGGGTATTCGTCGACCTTGGAAAGGAGTTCTTATGTTTGGTCCACCAGGTACAGGAAAGACCCTTTTTGGCAAAGGCAGTGGCTACAGAATGTGGAACAACATTCTTTAATGTTTCCTCTGCAACATTGGCCTCTAAATGGCGTGGCGAGAGTGAGCGCATGGTCCGTTGTTTATTTGATCTTGCGAGGGCCTATGCTCCAAGTACAATTTTCATTGATGAAATTGACTCCTTATGCACGCCGTCGTGGGTATGTGAAGTTAATTTTGCTAATTGTTGTTCATTTCTTTAAGTAAATGAAAAATTCCTTAATATTTTTTGCGCCATAAGCATGAATTCATTCTCCTGGACAACAAAAATTGTACCTATATCTATATTGCCAGTTAATGTATTTATCCACTTTTCTTTGTAAATATCAGAGCATCTGGTGAGCATGAGTCGTCAAGAAGGGTGAAGTCTGAACTTCTAGTGCAAATTGATGGTGTAAACAATAGCTCCACCACTGAAGATGGTCAGCCAAAAATTGTTATGGTTCTGGCTGCTACGAATTTTCCATGGGATATTGATGAGGCGCTGAGGTTGGCAAACTCTTATCCCCATATTCACTTCATTTTAGGTGCCACTGCCAACTTATGAATAAGGTTTGATACCTGGAAGATGCATAGGATGGTTCACATAAACCAGTTATGCTTTTAGCAGTAGAGCTTGATTGCTTGAGTGGTGTTGCTAGTAGTGTTAGACACTGTCGAAGTCAGAGGCAGTTTATTTGATATCTCAAAACTTTTGACAGAATCTTTGTCTCATTCATGCTGCATTTGTCACACCACTGGCCACTGTTTATTTGGTAAGATTAGAAACTATCGTAGTTCAGAACTGCAGTATGTGGAAGATGTAATTTACCAGAGACAAATCTGCACCTTGTATAAGACATGTAGCTAACACAGTATGTAAGCAGTTAAGTACGGACACTTCTATGACGATTAGAGGTGTTCACAGGTGAGGCTGAAAAAATAGTGCTGGAGTGTGGGCCGTGTTTGATCGGAGGCTCCTCCCAATGCTGCCATGTGCCATGTCATATAAGTACAAATATGTTATACTTACCTAATGCGTATCTTCTATCTTGGTAAATTTTTTCTTAGAACCTCAACCCAATTGATTGTTGCATATGCTGTATCCATGACACTTTTTTTACTGGTTCAACAGAATTTTTGCTTATACCTAGACAAGCAGCATTTTACCTGCTAGTTAGCATGTACTCTAAATCTACCACGTGAAAGTGAAACACTATTTTTTATTTTTCATCATTATTTTTCACCTGGTTAACCATTGATACTTCTCTTCTCCATATGCATCTACCACTCCGATCCAAATTATAGTTCACTTTAGCTTTATCCTAAGTCATTTGTTTGAACTTTGACCAAATTTATGGAAAAATGTATCAACACCTACAATAGCAATTTTATTTTCATAAAATTCTCCATGAAATATTTCTTAATAGTGCATTTATTCGAACTTGTAGGTGTTAATAGATTTATTTTTCTAAAACTTTGGTCAAAAAGTTAAAGAAGTGACTTAGGAGAAAGCAAAATTTTAACTATAATTTGGAATAGAGGGAATATGCTACTTTTGTTGGTATTAATGTGTGTCATTGGCTCTTAAATTGCACAGGCGGAGGCTGGAGAAGCGTATTTATATTCCACTTCCAGATTTTGAAAGTAGAAAGGCACTTATCAACATTAATCTTAGAACAGTTCAGGTAAATATCTTTCTAGATCATCTTGTGATATCCTTTTTATCCCTTTTCCTTTGTTTCATTTGAGTCTTTGTGAACAAATTGATTCTATCAGACACGCCATGAATCCATGATGCACTTGTCAAAATTTTTGGTACTTAATTTTCTGAAATCACATGTACGTGCCTGCATCATAACCAGTATATATGTTGGCCTGCATTTTTCTTAATTTAATGATACACAGCTCCGTGTTTGAGAAAAAAACTTTCCTTTTTTTGATTCTCTCTCATTTTCCTAATGATATGTAAATGCCCTTGAAAATGGATAGTACTTATCTAAGTACTGCACTGGTGTTTTTTTTTTGTTGAACCGATTTGTTCACTACTCTATTTCCGTACATGTGGATTATCAGTTACTGTATCAAATCATCAGTTGCTTACTCATGTGGCTGTGCCTCCATTTATATCAACAGATAGCTACGGATGTTAACATCGATGAGGTTGCTCGGAGGACCGAAGGCTATAGTGGAGATGATCTTACAAATGTTTGCCGTGATGCTTCGATGAATGGTATGAGGCGCAAGATAGCTGGCAAGACCCGGGACGAGATCAAGAACATGTCAAAGGACGAGATAGCCAAGGACCCAGTGGCCATGTGCGACTTCGTGGAGGCTCTGGTGAAGGTCCAGAAGAGTGTCTCGCCTGCAGACATAGAAAAGCATGAGAAATGGATGGCTGAGTTTGGGTCCGCCTGAGACCTCGGTCGTCTCCATAGATCTCCTTCAACATTTTGTGTGGTTGGCACCTTATTTCGTAGCAACAAATGTTGTATTGTTGTCATCCGCTGGTGCTCTTGTTGCATAGACCGGAGGCCACGAACTATCTTTTGTCCATTTTCAGTGATGCTAGGAATTAAAGTTCACGATTATTCCAGTTTTTTTATACGTACTTTCTGGCTGTGAAATGTGTCTCATAAATTAGCCGTGCAACTACTGTCAGATGTTGAGTGAGCGTAACTGCAGCCCGCCCCGCCTATGTTTCCAGATGCTTTCTGTTTAGTCCATGTTTGGATCGAAGGAATTTCGTAGAAAAAAAAAAGTACCTGGAAGTCTCCTCTCTCTCTCTATATATATATATGTCAGTTCCAAATTTGTCTCCAAAAAAAAAAAAAAAATGTCAGTTCCAAATGTGTTGCCATGCACCCGTCATGGTCTCGTACATAAAAGCACTTCTGCTATCGAACAGGACATTTGCTCATTAGTCGCTGGCTGCAGGGGCCTCGAAGCAGCCAAGGCAGCACAAGCTCCGGTCCTCTGTCGTCTCGAGTGGTGGCTGCCGGTCTCAGGTCTGCGTCTTCGATGAAACAGCCAAACAGGGTGGTCGCCGTAAGGACTTTCCAAGGCCAGATGCAGCTTTATTTTATTTAAATAATAACCTTTGCAAGCAACAAGTTTGTCTAGAACAACAAGGCTCCACGGAGAGTCAAATTCTTTGCCTGGCTGCTGGAAGAGACTCCTGGTACAGACTTTGTTAGAAAAATCTCCCGAGCGGAAAAAGAATGACGATAGTGGTGTAAAGCTGGTTGACCAGACACAAGAGCACAAACCTCTGGTCATAGAAAAAAAAATTGTCCGTGCACTTTTCATGTTTGCAAGCTAAAAAAACGTAATTAAAAAGAGAGCAGTTTGGTTGATCAGATCAAGACACAAAGTCACACAACCATAAAAAAACACAAAAAGTATAATCGTCCGTGGAGGTTTCATGCTTTGCATCATCGTTAACAAAAATCAGTAAAAGAATGAAAAAGCGGTTAATAAAAAAAAAAAAATGAGAAATCGCCGTTGCCGGGGATCGAACCCGGGTCACCCGCGTGACAGGCGGGAATACTCACCACTATACTACAACGACTTCTTTGATTATGGTCTGAGTCACAGTTTAATTATCGGATGCTTATGCGACATGTTGTTGTTTGGTGATGCGAGTATGTGTTCCGATAGATTCACAGATCGGTTTTGATACCTTTTCGTGTTTTTGTGGCAACCTCAATGGACTGCTGCAGTGCGCTGGACCATCGTTCCTGCAAACTGCAAGTCAAAAGTAGGAATGCAGCAGCATGTAGCCATGTAGGTAGCCACTGCACGGCTTCCTCAGGGTGCTGGGCTGCTGGCGGCCTGCCACAGGCTGCATGCATAAGCCCTCTACATGATGCTAATCCATGCTAGGGCTAGCCGCCGTATACCAGAGGCACCAGCACCCGAGCGCGCCATGCATGCAAGGTGCCCTGCTTCACATTTAAAACGAGTCCCACGTACGTACACTCGATTGACTGTGGAGTCGTGCAGTAGTACTGTTTCAGATGATATAGGACTTGAGCGAATGAAGCAGAGAGGTAACTGATGGAACCTGTGGAGACGGACAGCAGAGTTCCACGCACAGTTACGAGGGTGAGGAGCAACGGCCCTCTTGGGCCGCCCGCACGCTCCACCACACCACGCTTGATGCCCATGCCATGCGGTCATGCAGGTGGACCTTCAACTGTCGCGGCACTGTCGCGGTAGTCCGGCAACTCCGCGTGCGCACGCGCGGACGGGGACTGCAGATTTTGATTTGTGGACGGCTGAGTGGTGGGGGCTGCGGCCTGCCGATCCACAGCGGATGGAGTGCGGAGAGAGAGACTCCTGCCGCACATCTGCACCATAAAGCCAGTGAACGTGCAGCAAGGCACGACGACGAGGCACGACCACGACGACGACGCGCGCGGCGCGCTTTTGGTCAATGTGCACTGACGTACGCTTGCCAAGGCTGGCGCTTTGGTCAATGTGCACTGACGCTTGCCAAGGCCGGCGCGGGCGCTGGAACGCGCGCTATGCCGCTGGGCAGCTGGTGATGATCGCAGTCGTGCTTGCGTGCCCAGCGGGGAAACCTGAACACACAAGGGAGGGAAGCAGCTAGCGGACGATTCAGTGTTTCTTTGACTGAATGTACCTGAATGAATCCATGGATAAGATAACAAATCAAATTCTAACCGCGCGCCACCGTAGATCAGCCTCACAATGCCACTTTCTTGCCGCCGGAGCCCCCAACTGTCCCCGCGTCGTGCTAACCACTCTATTTTGGATCCTCCCTGCTACCAGCATATCGCCTAATTAACCACTCTGCTGCTTGCTGGGTACCTCATGAGCGTCAAATTAGGCAAGGTATTGTGCGCAGTCAACTCATCAAAGGCTTCCGGCTTCCTGCTGCCTGCTTGCTGGCCTGGGTACATATGTCTAGCTGCATGCCTTCGCAGCTTGCTGCTTCGCGTCAGTAGTTCATCGTTTCAGCTAGTAGGCAGGTGACACAGTGGCCTGCTCGCCTATGCTATTTGTTGGCATCTACTAGTATTGCGTCTATCCCTGCGTTGCGTGATATCGTTGCTGCTTCCGTGCTTCGGGCCTGGGCGCTTCTGGCTGCACACGCTATCTTTCTAAGTTCTGAATCGAGTGTGCCTCATTAAATCTGATCCCATCTACCCATCCTGCTAGTATATGCTGCTACGGTCTGTTGGATTTATTTTGAGTGTTAACAGGCCTAGTACTATATTGAAGCTACGTA
Organism: Hyparrhenia diplandra; assembly: GCA_015847255.1. Classification (NCBI taxonomy): domain Eukaryota; kingdom Viridiplantae; phylum Streptophyta; class Magnoliopsida; order Poales; family Poaceae; genus Hyparrhenia; species Hyparrhenia diplandra. The sequence goes on from JADLZK010003120.1 coordinate 55,806, forward strand.
CCCTATAGCCAGTTTCCTTGCATAGCTACTTTGCGTTCTGTCTCCCCCGGATAGGGCCGCATCACGAGCAGAGCGCGCGGCACCGATTGTACTACTATCAGTGTCAGTGAGCGGATTAATGTCAACTCATGTATGGAAGGCCTTTGCCTCTATGCATACCATGCTCCTCAGCTGGTAACTATTCTCCTTCTGCTCAAAAAAAAAAAAAACCTTCCTATTTGTACGCAGTGACAGAACCCACGCTGTACTGTATCTAGGAGTTTGCCTAAATATCAATACTACGTTTTTTTCTATAAATTTGAGAAAACTTAAGAAAGTTTGTTTTCATTTCAAAATTCAAATATAGAATTACGTTCTTTTCGAGAGACACTGTATACTACAACAACAACTAGCGTGCAGGGCAGCAGCTGGCCGGGCTGGCCCTGGCCCAACATTGATGATCGTGCTGTGCCCACGGCGTCGTGTTGCGCACGCATCGATCGCAGATCCGCCCAACAAGCGCTCGTTTTTGGAGGGGAGGGCGTGAAGTGCGCGTATACATCTGCGCGGATGCTGCGACGCGCCTCGACATACGTACGCGCGCTAGCTGCCGCGCGTAATTCTGTTCGAAACTATAGATATTTTACTTATTATTAGGATAAAACAAATATGACGTATAAAAAAAAGTACATAGAGAGAATGGTTTACTTCCTATTCACTAGGCGCCTGAAATTACACTTGCGTTCAGGCAATGAGGTTGGCCATCTATTGTGTCTTTGAGACAGGTTGTCATCCTTGGATATGAATCTAAGGGCTGCTAACTTGTTGCCTGAAAAGTAACCATAATGCAGGCACCTGAAATATAGCAGATCTCATAGTTTACTACCACTTGACTCATAGGGCCACCCCGGCCCATAATTTCTATTTTAGTTCTCAATGTGAACATATAGCTGACTAGCTAATGCTAATTATAGCAATGTACTGCAAAATTAAGTCACTGAAAATTGGAAGTAAATATGAATGAAATTTAAAAGGCACCAGTTGGCTTGAGTTTTGTTCGATAGGGTATGTCATATATGCATGGAAGCATCTATGAGTTCCATTTACACTGCGTAAGAGAGCAGCCATCATATCAGTGAACAACCAGTTACTGTTATGTGGTCACGGCTCACATCTGATTACACAGTATATATATAGCTGGAGTGTCGGCGTCGTCTTAGCATATCACACCTCACTGTGCAATGATGGAATTTATTGTAAATGGTCCATTCATGCATCATCAACGGTTGCAAACCAACAAAAAAGGACTCTGGGGAATGCTGATTACGTGGAAGTATATAGTATATCATTAGGTGCTTGAAGCAAAGTTTTAAACTTGTACTACATGTGTACACGGCACGGATATACTTATGAGTATATTGGATGTACTTCGTTCACATGCTTGGCAGTTGGCACACTTAAGCAAAAATATGTTGCAGATCGAAGCTAACAATCACGGCTTCTTCGCTGCTGCTGTGCTCCTGTGGCCTTTTGCAGAATTGCAGTAGTACCAATTAATCCTTCTTGAGTCAAGTCACATGCTGGGCGTCCTCACACACAAGTTTGCAAGAACAAAGACAAGGACGGGAGATGAGAGAGAGGCAGCTGGTGAGAATGCATGCATATAGTGACATGCATGCAGACTATGCAGTCAGATGCGTATAGCCATTGCAATGCTCCCTTCCTGTACCTCCTCCTGCAGCTCGTTTCCATATCCATGGCCGATGGCCCCAGGCCCCAGCAGCACAGGGTAGTAGGGCAGAGAGCGCTGCCAATGCCATGCGCAAAGGTACCCATAACCATAAATGAGCCACAGTGGCGTTGCATGCATTCGACCCTGCACAGACGCTGAATATTCCCTGCCACGGAGACGCCCCGGCCGGCCCCCAGTCACCACCGATGCGGCGATGCCTCCTGTCCATTGTGCCCATTCTTCTGCAGGTATAGATCCAGGGCCACGATCGGCATCCAGGGCCAGCCGGCCAGGGAAACACTGTGCACTGCATGCGCAAGTGCACCACGAGCTGCAGCGTCGTTTAATTTCCAATGGGGCTGGCTATCGGAGCACATCGATCACCAGCCACGACTGCAGCATGTGATGTCAAACAGTGGTACACATGCCTTGAAATTGAATGCCCCTGACCATCTAGAAAGCAGCAAGGAGGGAGCTGCCTGGCACTGGCATGCACGGAAAATTAATTGGAAATGGATGCATGTGTTTGATTTGTGCAAATAAGGCCGGTCGGCCGGCCGGATCCCCCGTCTCAGCTTTATCTTGTTTTCTTCAGTGTGTGGTACCGGCCGGCCGGCAGTGGACCAGCAGGGGTGCTTTAGTATTCGTTATATATTCCTTCTGCCGTGCTTATGTCTCTAATGCCGGCCAATTATTGATCGAGGTGGTGCATTAAACACATCCGTCTACATACATATGAGGATGCATCGATCTGGGGTGTATATATAGGAGTATACAGCACAGTACTGCATTACATTGAGTGAAGCCGTACTACGTGGGGATGGAGAATTTGAAAACCATCAACCAATGAACTGCAGGTGCTAGGTGTCATGTAAGTACATTATGTAACAAATATAAAAACCTCTTTTCTACTATTTCCATGCATGCGTGTTTAAGATTTTCATGTGTGTAGTACTAGTAGTACTGTACATGTTTATTGTTGTGTAACTTCCACCTTTCCCTTTACAGTGAAAAAAGAAAGAGAGGACAAGGTTGGAACAAATGAGGGCTAAAATTGTATTGGCAAATTTGGAGAATACTGAACGTATATAAGCAACAATCGGGGGTACGAGACGACATAATGTTCACTGCCAAGAGTCCAAGATATACACTGCTACCTGCTATGAAGGAGGAGGATCGATCACAAACAGATATACATGCATATTCCTCAGTCCCAAAACTTGATGTTTTAAGATTCAAAATTTGTCCCCCAAAAAAAAAAACTTGAGAATATGTGGTCTGCAATCTGCATGTCTCCATTCATTCCTTTTAATTAGCGGCTTGCATATTTCTTAATTAACATAGATCACCTTCTTCAATAATGAATATAACAGGGGTACACAAGTAATTTTTCAATTGAGCAGCACTAATCTATCCTAAATATCCTAAGGCCTTGTTTGATGTTATCGTATAAGTATCAATCCACGTGTATTGGGTGGATTGGAGTGAAACTTAAACTAAATTCCACCCCAACACATGTGGATTGAGGTGAATCGTCCAAACATGGCCTAAAACTTTTTTTTGTGTCAGAGGTAGTAATAATTGAACACCCCAAAAGCACTAAGTTATAAGAGGAAGAAAACACAGATGCACTTTTGAGTTCCAGCTAAACAACAATATATAGTGGACAAGATCGAGTAGAAGTAGTAGAGAAATGTAGTAGAATACAAGAATGAAGCAAGGGTGAAAGCAGAGAGATTACATGCATTCTGAAAAGAGAGTACATATGACGAAGAGTGTAACTGATGCATTCTAGGCTTAAGACTTTAGACTTCCTCAACTGCTTACATATATACGACGACGACTAACAATGTTGCTCAAGAAGACTGTTGGATCGATGCCTAACATCACAGAACGAGCTCCAAACGCCAAGAATGCGTCACTTACAGCTTCTTAATACTAGAGAAAAGGCCAGGAAATTTGAAACAAAAACAAGAGAGGTAGGAAATACATAAAAGATGGACAATGTTCCTGGATCGTAGTACTTACTAATAGTAAAACTAAGAAGAAGAATCTAAGATACCTAGCAAGAGACATGTATATATCTCGGACCATGACGCCTCAATTCCCCACGCGCTCACACCTCACACCTCTGCCTAGCTCCATGCGCGCCCAGCTCGCAGCACAGCTAGCATGCAGCAGCGTAGTATTGGTGCGAGAGCTCAATGCGACCTGCTCTCGCCGGCGGCCGGCCTCTCCTATCTGTGAGGCCTGTTCTTCGCGCCGGCCGGCTGCTCCCTTGGATCCCCAAATTCTGCTGGTGGCCAGGTTGCAACTGGAGCAGCAGCGGTAGAACAGGCGACGGCGGCGCTCAGCTCCATTTGGACAGGGAGGAGAGCAAGAAGAAGAGGCATTTTCTTGCTTGGGTAGCTAGTTTAGTGTGAGGATGAGGAGAGTAGAAGAAGACAATAGAGAAAAGGGTTGGTGTTTTTATATACCAGAGAGAGAGATGTGCTACTACAAAGGCAGGGTACACCTTTCCCAGCAAGGGGCAGGAGAGGAGCAATTGGAGCAATTGGCTATAGGTAGAGACGTGCATTTAGTCTTGTCTTGGTCCATGCACACAGAGAATCCAAGATGCATTTTCCCCTCTACGCTGATTCTGAATACAGTAGCAGTACGTTCATGCATGTAGACTGTAGTTATATAAGTAATTGCTCTGCATATACAGTATACTCCTGTTTTCCCCGTTGGCAACCGGCCGGTCGTTGGCGTTTCTTCAGTCGTCTAGCTATGGGAACCGAGGGACAAAATGGAACAAGATTAGGGTTTTTGGAATGTTGCAGCAAGTGGGTGCAGGCCCACAGAGCATGTTTGTGGGGAGTATGCTTTCACGGAAGGGTAATGGGGAGGCATGTTTGTGGGGAAATGCAAGACGGACGCATCGACACGAGCTCCGAGACCGACACACCTTGGGGTCAGCGAAAAGGAAAATACCAAATGCCCATTCTCTCTACTACAGCTACGTAGTGCAAAGCGTCCCTTTTTTCAGCATATGCAAGTTTTACTACAGTGCATCGGCATGTGAATTGTGAAAGCAGAATTGACCACGTAAGTACACGCATGGAGGAGGAAAACGACATGAGAATTAAGAGGGACAGAGACCCTGAAGAGTTGGCTGCAAGTGACTGCATTGGTTGGCTGCCTCCACGCGTGTTAATTCGATCAGCCCCTGATGATTTGGTAATTTTGCTGGTTCTCTTTTTACAGCAACAATAGTTTAGCCCCCTGATGATTTGATAATTTCGCTGGTTCTCTTTTTACAGCAACAATAGTTACATGTCATCGTTTTATGAAAAGAGAATCATCGGTCGCTAGTGGGTCGTTCAACCCGAAACTAGCCTAGCCTAGCTGGAAAGCGTACCCATGCCTCGGCACAGCGCTACAGCAGACTTTTATCAGTTAGCAAATGCGGACAATCGCCAGCACTAGGGCTTTGTTTAAGTTTAAGCAGGACCGTTTGAGAGCATGTAGCTAGTATATAGTAGAATCGAAAGCTGGTTTCAGTTCCGTGTGCATGTGCACGCCACCCTCAGTAGTCCCTAGCTCGCTCAATTTGGCCATGGATATGTTGGGAGAAGCTTCACTCGCTTTAGCTCACTTTGCTCTCTGCTTTAATTTGCAGGCTACCTGCAGGGTAAGGGTAAGTACTTTTATTGTGTTAGCAGCTGGTCAGAGGTGCGGTTCTTACTCCTGTATTTTTGCAACGACCTTGCCTAGCTGGCTCGTCTTCTTGCTTCCCCAAAGGTGCACAAGTATTGGTGTGCGTGTTGTAGAATAGGATAGGATTCACCCCATGACAGAAAGAGAAAGGCTAAGCCGGGCGCCATTGTTTATTTGCTGGTGCTTCGTATCATGCCGTTATCATTGGAGAGAACGTACATACACTTGTTGGTTTGTTACTATTACCGGCATTAGCAGGGGTTGCATATATATACACGCCTCCGTCAACGAAAAGAATGTAATTCTTGCTTATCGAGAAGTCAAACAATTCTCCCTCCGTCCACATGTATTGTTGAAAGATTAGATAATTTCCAGATTAAAACTATATTATAAATCATGATGAACTGAGCAACAAGATTAAACATGTGAAGCATACTAGCATAGCACAATATCATATCACAGATCATAGCATGATAGAACAAAGATATACCAAAGCATGATCATAGCAATAGGTAAAAGACAACTAAGACATCGATAAATTGAACAGCTTGGACATGATGAACAATAAGATTTGATCACGAAAATAATGCTTGTTGTTTGTAAATGACAACGCTGATGGAGAGGTTTCGAAAGGCGAAGCTGAGATCCTCCAGGTCATTGTCATTTGTCGTCGATCAGCGGCGTAAGACTTCGAAGATGTTGACGATGAAGACAATGCCGAGATCCGTCCGCGTGTCCTTCTTGGAAGACGAGCCGTGGTGAAGTTTGGGAGCGATCGGCGTGAAGAGTGCTTCCCAAAAACCTTATTCGCCTTCTCCCCGTGCGGGATCGCAAAGACGACGGTTTTGGAGACCTGCTCGCCCGGTTACTGGTGCACGCGAACGATCGGGATGGAGATTGTCGACAGCAGCGTAGTAGTGAGAAGAGGCAAAACCTAGCTTTCGATTGGATGCATTTTAGCGTGGCCAATGGTGTGCTTATATAGTCTGGTAACCGACCTCGCGACACAATCACGATCTCAATCGTTTAGGACTCTTATGTGTATCCGTTTAGGACCCTACAAACCAAAATACCAAAACTGAAACTGCAAAAGGAGACCACGCTTGAATTTCCAAACTATTCAGGCAGGTGTCGCACGCCCACGCCCTTCGCCCGACGAGGCAAGTGAGTGAGTGCATGTGGAGTTCTCTTTCTCCTTTTCACACTAGACTTGAGAAGATGAGAACAACTTCTATATTTAAGTTGTTTCACTCCACCTTCTACTAGCAAGGTGTTAATAAAGGATTCCGCTTTTCCCTTTGCACACATATATGAATGAGCTAGATTTATTTAGGAATTTCAGAAATAATTACTGGGCCAAGCCCATTTAACATAATAAATTCCATCATGTATGATTAGTATATGGTTAATCTACTTTGTTTTTCTTTCTTTTTCTGACAAAAAAATAAGCAACGATGAGTGGTGAAAAGGAGATACGGAGTACGGAGTACTATATACTAGTACCAGTGAGGCAGTGACGACAAACGCTGCAGAAGCAAAGCGTAGGCATGAGCTAGTGGAGGCTCAACAGGCAAGCCATACTATCACTTTGCAGCAGTAATCAAGCAAGATGTTCATATGCATGCATGCTCGCACACAAACACCGATGCTGCAGCGCGTGTCGGTGCGCATGTATACTGTACATGCAGGGATATATTCTCTGCGTGTTCAGAGAACAAACATGCATGCGTCTCTGTCTCAATGACACATGCATGAAAGGAGACCAATAGAATGGACATCTGAATTCAGAAAGCAGCCGTACGTGAGTTTGTAGACGAGCTGACGAGGCATTCTGCAGCATCACTACCAAGGTTTTAGTGGACCAAATATCACAGCAAGTTCTCTCACCGGAACTACAATTTATGATTGTTTTTTGCAAACGGTGATGTGACATTGTTGGTGAGGAACATATCTGATGCAAACCACGGCTGTATGAAAACTCATGTAAACCATACCAAAAAAAGTTATATAAATTCACCAAAAAATCACACATGTAGATGATATGGTGATACACGACCTTGTAAAATATCTTGTCCAAACTCGACCTCGTATTTGAGATATAAAAATAATAAATTTCTAACAAATTATCTTGACAACTTTTTGGCTTGAAAATTTTTATTTTTATATCTCACAAACGAAGTCGAGCTTGGACAAGATAATTTACAAGGTTATGTATCATCGTATCATCTACATGTGTGATTTTTTTAGTGAATTTAGATGACTTTTTACCGTGGTTTGCACGGGTTTTTATGAAGGGGTTGGTTTACACCGATACGTCTTGTTGGTGACAACGTAATGCACTTAAGACTGGCACCGTCTCTTCATCCCTCTCACCACTGCCATCATCTAGGGCCCTTCTCCTCCTCCTCTTTGTTAAGTCTATCGATGGCAAGAAAAGAGAAAGGACTCATCTCGCTTTAATAATAGATTTTAATTTGGTTTGTTTAGGGAGCCAAATAATTCTATCGATTTGATTTCTTGGTTGGGATCATTCTACCTACGATGACTTCGGTGATTACCATGGTGTCACCGTTGTAGGCGTTGATTTGGTCGGAATGAGGTCAATCTGTGGCCATTATCTACTATGGCAGACGTGCTCCTTGCACTCTCCATGAGGATACTAATTGTGTCACACTATGCAGCAACTAATATCTTTTATCATCTCAAATGTGTTTTAGATTGGTTCTAGAACGTTGGGTCTTGCTGCACGTCCACTATTTTGGGTTAATCGTTGTATTTAACACGAGGACTGCGCTTCAGCTTCAATATTTAACAAAACTTGTTCTGCATCGAGGAAAGCCACTAAGGAAGAAGAGGATAGAATATTGTATCTCATATTTTTTATGTGCAACATAGGGACGTACCATGTCGAATTAATATAACCTTATTCCCTTTGCAGAAAAAGCAGATTATACATGTGTGATCTAGCGGTGGAGCAAATCTCAATATATAGTTTTTTTGTTGTTAATGAAACAATCTCAATAGTTTTTCACTCCGATATTTGGAAAGGCTACACATTGGCTGTGTTTAGTACCCTAAAAATTTCACTGTAGTACTGAATTTGGCGCTGTAGCATTTTTCGTTTGTTTGTAGTAAATATTGTCCTACCATGGCATAACTGGCTCAAAGATTCATCTCGCAAAGTATATCTAAACTGTCCAATTAGATATTTTGTTTATCTACATTCCATACTCCACGCATGCGTCCAAAGTTTTGATGTAATACTAAATTTAAACAATGTGATGGAAAGTTGAGGGAAACACATTTCATTTCAAGCGGAGATTAGATGGATCCTAGGATTCTACAGAATTTGTCCGGCCCGCATGTGCCTCACACCGGCTCGCCCTCACAACTCACAAGCACGGCGTAGACCACACCTGCCCATCTGCGGACAGAAAAGCTTTTTGGCTAAATGTGTGTTAAAGTTTCGTTAGCGGCGGAGCTCTTCTTCCTAGGAAGACTTTGCTTGGTGGCTTGTGCCCGAGAGTGTGTGCCCGCAAAACGCTGGTAGTGCAGTGCTGGGGTGCTTCATTCGTGTTTGCTCAATGGCCAGTTTGTGTGCACCGAAATATGATGGTCGCTTTCGGAAGGGACGACGGCCGGCGAGGAGTCAAGAAACGCTGCTAGTTTTTGCGGCAAAAAAGGACCCTGCTCGGAATATATGCGCACTTCCTGTCCGGCCACGGGAACATTTCACTTTCACCCTTTCTTTTGCCAGATTATTAGGAGTACATTGGTTTCGTGTCGGCAGACATGCGTGCGAGCGCGATAGGATTCCTTTTTCCTCACGAGTTCTCACTTGGAAATCAACAAAACCGTCTCTCTTTTTAATTATGAGCTGTTTGTTATAAGCAGTAGGTACATTTGTTTTGAACCGATGAACTACTACGTACGAGCAGTGTTCTGCAAGCTCAGCCTCCGTAACTGTTGCCACACCCGGCAGCCGAGCAGTATCCCAAGCAAGCTGTAGTGGTGATTGGCGAGCAACCAACCACGCACAACCCACATCATCGAAAGTAGACCTGCATGGAGTATAGGACAATCCTGATAACGAAGTCAATAATCATTGAGCACTCAACGCTAGCTAGGCCGCGTCGACACGGAGGGGCAGGGCCGGCCGCCGCTGCGAGGCCGCGGCGCGACACACGAGCGGCAGCGGCGCGTGCCGCGTGCGGCGTCGCGGCCCCGCCACCGCCAGTGAGAGCCCCCCACACGCGCACTCACTGGGAGACAGGGAGAGCCTTTCTTCCTTGCGGTTTTCGGTTGGCGTGCACGCCATGTGCGTGCTCACAGTCGCAGCGCATCGGCGGGTCGCACCTCGTCTTGCCCTAGACTTTTTTTTTTTTTCGTTGGAATGGACGCCACGTACTGTACAATGTTGAACTATACTAACCACCGATCGACAGCGTTCATTTGATTCTGTCACGGTGGACCCAGTAGCTATAGTAGATGTCAGTATAGCAGCAGCATGTCTCATGTACTAGCACTAGTATGCTGTCTAGCGAAAAAAAAAAAAAGAAGTCAGAGTCTCCCGGTGATTGTGCACGTTTACACAAAATAATTGCACCCACAATTTTTGAAATATTAAAATTTTAAATTGAACCAATAACCAATTAATTATAAAAATTTGTATTTTTGAGTTGTACTACCATATATCCGTACCATGGGATTGATAATGAAGTATATATAAAAAAACGCGTACCCAATGTTGTAGGCTCTTCGCAGGGTCTCGGCAGGGGTGATTAGCACGTCAGGCCTTACTCGCACACTGTGAAATGTGCGGATGTAATAAATTTATTCGAAGATATAATTTTTAAAAATGTTTGAATCCTTATAAGCGAGATGTAGGAGTATGTTTAAGGCATCTTTGGAACATGATATTTTCCCCTTATTTTCATACTTTTCTTGAGGAATTTAACTAATTCTTATCAGTCGCGGAACTAGGGGCTTGCAGGGTCCATATGGACCCCCAATGTAGTAGAAAATTTATTAATACCCCTATAAACATGCAATTTATAGCATATTAAGGCACTAATTCACCCATTTTGTACCACCATATAACACTGAAAAAGTTGTTAAAACATACTCCACTTATTGCATGTATATATATTTGTCACACTTAGGGCACGCACAACGCGTCCCTTAACCTCGTCTCTAAGCTGCATATTTTTCAAATACACCCCCGCGCCAGGGAGGTGTCACCGTGTTTGTTCGTCCCTCTTAATTAAAGTACATTGATGGTTCCGCCACTAATTCTTATAAAAAACTTCTCTATGAAACCTGTGAAATTATTCATGCGTTTAAAACGAATCACTATTCGGAACTGTAACGTTTATAACCTGTCAAGTCCAAGGGCGCATACTATGATCGATCTCTCCTTCTGCTCTGCGTGCATCTCCTGCTGCTTGTGAGTTGTGACATGGCCTGCTGCCGACCGGCTTTCAGTCTTGCGAAGATGGAAAGCCTCGTCGCTGTCATCTCTTATCTCAGGCAGCCTGCACGATAACCTCGTTTCTCGTCTGTCCTCGTCGTCGTGTTGCGTTTCGACCCCTCCACAGCTCCGCCGTGCGGCCTGGTCCAGTGCATTCCGCGAGATCCAAGAATCCAGCCATTCGGTCCAAGAATCTCTACGCTCTGTCCCTCCTCTACCCCAATGGCCCGCCCAATAGCTCAATATTTCTCCTCTGCCCGCAAGATCCGGCTGCTCCCGTCGGCGGTTTTACGGTTCTCCGGGTTTCTCCCTCCCGATCCAAAATCCCTTCTCCTAGCTGCATCCGGACTCGAGTCGGCGCGAGACCTGCCACCTTGAGGCGGACGGCGTCATCTGCGGACCCCACGACCGCGCGCGCCGCCGTTTCGAGCATCGGCACCCGCCTGGGCCTGGTGCTGCTTTCGCCGTCGCCGAGCCTCTGCGGCACCCCCACTAGGGCCACTACGGTCTTTGCGCCATCGAGGCGCCGACCTAGCGTGCTGCGCTCCGCGGGAGACAGACTGTGTCCCCGCCAGACTGGTGAGTGTTCTTTTGTGCGAGTTCTCTCCAACCTTATACCCTATAGGGTTTTGACAATGGAAAGACTTTGGATCGTAAATTTGGGCAACAAATTGTGTATACCGAAATGGCGTGTGATTCATTATTATTAGTGAGGGATTTGTTCTTGCGAATGAAATTGGAGTATAGATTTGAATGAAATTTCATATGTACGATCTATTTCTGTAAGTTTCAGACCTTTTAAATGTAGTGTATTGATTGCAATTTATAATAATTGTGATTTGTGAAGCACTGGAACTACGACAGTTAGGCAGTGAACATTACTTGAGTTTGATTTACTGATTTTAAATCACTAGTTTGATTTTAGATCTCAAACATAAAAGCAAAGAGAAGTGGTACTAGTTTTTTTAGCTCAATTCTATGAATGTGTGCGTGCTCAATTATATGCTATATCTGCTATATATTATACATCTACTATAGTGTGGAGGTGTGGTACTACTAATTCGTAGCTCAATTCTATGAATGTGTGCTCAATTATGTGTTATATCTGGTATATATTTTTACATTTACTCTAATGTTGTATTATACATGTTAAATATTAGGCTTTAGACTATATAAAAAAAGTCAAAACAGACCTTCACATTTTGAATTCCCAACTTCAAGATCCGGCCCGTCCTAGGCGCGAATCATCTGCCACTATGGTGGCGGCGGTGTCTGTGCCGAGCCAAGCACAGGCCGTGCTTCGGGACGGCTCTGCGACCCGGCCTTTATCCACTCCGCCCTCAGGTCCTCCCCGGACACCAATTACAGGTGAGCCAAATCGATACCTGTTCCGCCCGCATAGCTCGCTGGAAACAATTTTGCTAATCTGTCTCCTTTTGAGCTGGACAGCAAGCTGAAATACCTCGTTGCCAGCTCCGTCTCCGAGGCCTGCAATAACTCTGTCCTCCTCCTTGGTCCCCGCGGGTGTGGAAAAGCAGCGGTGAGGTTCCTTAACTGGTTGCGCATCCTTTTCTGATTGCTGCAGCGCAGCCATGCTGTTTGATGAAATGTGCATGTCGGCAACTGCAAATTTGAACTTTGCAGTGCAGTGTGGAACTGTAGTTTACTTTTTGTTTGAGAGTTCATTCTTTTGCAGGTGGTTGACATGGTTCTTGATGATCTGAAGAAGGAGCACCCTGATGCGATTTCCGTGGTATGGGTGCAATGCAGCATTCTGTTCAATTCAAGTATCACTAGAAACATGTGCCAATTATCTATGCAAATGACAAATCATGACTCACTTAAACTTCGGAGACAAACTTCTGTTGTGAAAGTAGTATCCACCGTTACTGATTAATATAGCATTCGCACTGGGCTAGAACAGCTTGTTGTGCATAAGTGATTCCCCCCATCCCAGCGATATCATTTCAATTTTTCATGCTATTAGAAAGACCTCTTTGATCAAGGATCTTTAGGGGAAGAAGAGAATAGGAATGGTGGAAGACGTAATGCTCTTTTGGTACAAATGTGTGGCCCTTAAGCATATCACTCAAATGCATTCTTACCAGAATTGCAAAAAGATTGGTTTGTCTTTGTCCTATTGTTAATTGGTAACTGTATGGACTTTGTTATTTGCACTTTGTATAATCGCGACACACCTTTTCAGATCAGACTAAATGGGATGCTACATAATGACGACAACTGTGCTATGAAGGTTAGCACTCTTTGGAAGCCCTAACCATATCTTATTGTTGGTTTAATTTCTGTTGTCAACACACTCTTCCTGTTTTCCAACTTTTCCTTCTGCCTTTCGAAATTCTAAGTGTTTTTCCTTAACAACAAATTGAGTCCATTATGAACTCTTTTCTTGTGAATAAGTCCATAAGTCCCTAACATGCTAACATTAATATTTTTCTCTTTTTTTGTAGGAAATTGCCAGGCAGCTTTGTTTGGAGCATCAGTTATCATTTTCAAAAATGGTACATTTGCTGCCTAGTTATTATTACTCTCTCTGTTTTCGCAGGAAATTTTATTGTAGATAGGCAGCTCTGAACTCTGATCTCTTGTCTTTTAGGCTTCTTCAGATGACAACACTGAGTTCATGATTGACATGTTACGGTGAGATTTACTGAAATAATGTCTTTGGATATTTGTATATTGTCCTCCATAGTCTTTACCGAAATAATGTCTTTGGATATTTCTGTTCATTTTTATATTCTCTTCTGCAGGGAGTGTGGACTAGCTCACAAGACAATACTATTTGTTCTAGAAGAGTTTGACCTCTTTGCTCAGGTCGACATAGATAGCTGCACTTTATGCTTTAACTAAACTGATTTTGTTCCATTCCCATTTCATCTATGACAGCTACTTAAATTCCAACAAAACCATTGTTCATGACACATGGTTAATGTCATAACATGCTTTATACTATTGCTATGGTCAGTTTTGACATAAGAAGATTACTTATGTTCATGCTGTTTTGTTACAGGGTAAACAGAGGTTGCTTTACAGCTTACTTGATGCGATGCAGTCTCTAACATCACAAGCTGTTGTCATTGGTGTGAGTTGCCGCTTGGTATGAATCATATTTACTTGTACTTACCAATAATATAGACTTGAAGCCTGTCAGTTGCATATAATTGATTTCTATTTTTGTGTTGAATGCCATTTGATTAGCATGTCTCTGTCAGGTGCTACTCTTTGATTGGTCTTTCAAACAAAAAGATGTCACTCTTGATTATGTTGTAGTGATCATGCAGTAGCATATAAAGTAATCATAATGCAGTAGCATCAGTTAGTTTTGATTAAGTTGACTGGCAACTTGGAATCTGAATGTGCGGAACAAATCATCGTTTACTTTAATTTGCAGCATGTTGACGAAGTTATAATAATTGCTCAAATAATTATAATCATTGCTCAAATTATAATACTGTATTAACAGTGGCGTTTCATTTTTTTTAGGATGCAGATCAACTTCTAGAGAAAAGGGTTAGATCCCGATTCTCTCATAGGAAGCTTTTATTTATTTCTCCATCACTGGATGATATACAACGGTATGTGCTTTCCCCAGACCCTTTAGATAAGAAACATGAAATGCTACCGAATTCCCTTATCCAAGCCATCTTTTGGTAACTAACACTAACAAAATGCAGGTTGGTGGAACATTTGCTTATACTGGCCAAAGACTCAGGTTTACCACCAAAGTATATCACTGATTATAATTCAAGACTTACTGTATCCTTTCTACAACCTGACTGTTATGTTTCATTTTGTTTAAGTTTTTTCCTTTATCTCATCTTAGTTGAATACTTAGCTATTAATGGCATATAATCTTGTTAAATGTAACAAAACTGTTTCCTTCCTGAAACTAAAATATCGTAGAATTTAGCCGCTAGAAGAATGGAACTGTATTGATATATTTTTCCAATCAGTTCCCTTGGGATGTTTTGTTCCGTTGTGGAGAAACAAAAGGGTAAACAAATTAGGCACAATGGAATTCTCTTATCCTATAAGCTGCAGAACATTTTTAGTGATAAGAAATTCAAAGGTTGTCTCAACTCCCTCATGGATGCTGATGCAACAACGAGCAACATTCTACGATTTCTGTAGGTTTTCAGCAGCTTGTTGGTTCTTTCTTCATAACATCTATAATTAATCATTTATGTGCTCAGCTGAATATGGACAAACATTCTTCCAGTTTCAGAGCTGTGTCATATATGGACATGGAATCTGGATTCCTGTCAATAGAGAGCTTCCTAAAGGCCCTGTCTTCCATGCAGAGGCAACCCAAGATGGACAGCTTACAAGGTATATTTATTGGCTAGCCCTTACTCAGTTTTAGAGTGTGTTTGTTCACTAGATGCAAAAGATCTGGATTTTCTCTGTGCACTTATCCTCTCCAATTCTCTTCTGCACAGCACAAGAGCGGCTAACATGATTTGCTTGTTTTCTCACAAATTTGCTCTTAGTTTTGTCCTTATGTGTTAGAAAATACCATTGCAATGTAGCGATGACATTTTAATGCAATGAAAACCTTGAAGCAGATCTCTCGATTTTGGAATTGTACATTCTTGTGTGCATGCACAGACTTGAAGATAAGGAGCAAAGCTCATACAATTTCACTAGCATAATGAAAGGTAGAGACTGGTCTCCTCCCTCCCCTAGTCCCCTTGTTATCAGGCTGACTGAAAAGTGAACTGAGGTGAACTGTCTGTCAGAATACAGATCCATACAAGACGCCTATAAGACTTCTGATAAATATGCAAGCACTGTTTGTTTTAGGGTAAGCACTACCATCACCCACAATCAGCAGGCCTCCTATCACATTAGATATTCAAAACTTACACACTTGTTTGTCGCAGGCCTTTGAGCATCTTTTGGATCGTGAGCTGATCAGTTTTGGTGACAATAGAGGGAGAAACCTGGCGCTTGAATACCGACCTGTTAAGCTCCTCATATCCTCCCGCGAGCTCGCTCAGTCCCTCAAGCTGAACACCACCTGCCCTGTGAGTCACTGTCCATGTGATTGACCTTAGCGATTTCTTTCTTTTATACTGTCTGTCATTATTGTTCTGTAATATCGTTTCCGTAATACATGCTTGTCATCGTGTTATAACTTCCTGCTGATGGCAATCGTTATTTTGCTTTTTGTAGGCTGTACTACAGAAGCTGTTTGATCGTGAAAGATACATGTAGAACCTCGTCTCAGCTGGCTGCGCTTCACCGACTTGAGGTGCCGCTCTCCTGTTTCACTGGGTTAATTTCGCTGTCAAGTTCATGTATGTGGACTGATTGTCAGGTCGATGCGTTGTCTTGTAAAACGGCGATGGTGTTGGTATCTGTCCACTGTTCGTTGGAAACGTGTGGGCCGATTGCCTATGTCGATGCGTTGTTTTGTAAACGGCGATGGTATGTGGATTCAGTTAAATTTCTGAACTATGAAAACAAGCAAATGTGATGAAATTATCACTAGACAGTTTACAAGCCTATTATGTTTATTAGACTAGTAGATAGGCACGTGCGGCACGCACGTGCTATACCAAAAATGAAATTCTTTTATAATCGTAAAACACATAGTACATTATTGCACAACAATATATGCATAACCACAGTGCAGTTGTACCACAAAATGTAATATTTTTACATATGTACCACCTGGCTTTGTTCCAATGTCACCCTTTTGTCCTTCCATGCATGCGGATCCAAGAAACAACCAGTCATGTTAATGAATGAAAGAAGCATTTGTACCATATAATGATCAATACAAGTACAAATAAAGGAAAGAATTTAACTTTGTATCCTGTTAAATGATCAAACTATTCCTCAACCACCACTGTTGTGGGCGTTTTTTTTATTACAATGCTAGCACAAAATCACCTAATTTAAAATGCGATTGAGATTGATAGCACATAATAATTACATAATAACCATGTCGGCTTGCTGGTAGTTCACAGACACCCATCTCCTTTTTTATTACTATTTTGATATATAACACCACAAAGAGTTGACGAATTCGCCATTTACATTTTTTTCACATTGGCTACTCATTTATAACACCGTCCACCACTTAACACCATGCAAAATAACATATTTTTCACAGCAGTGAGAATATAATTAATAAACTTACAACCGCAATCAATTATAATTTATCCAATTTGTTTTTTTTTCTTTGACATGAACAGGAGGGGTCACCCCCTACTGGGCTTCTATTATTAATAAAAAGAACAAAACAAAACTGTACAAGGACTTCAGGAAATATAAAAGGTGTGAAAAAAAATAAGGAAAATTATCCAATTTGTCAATGCATAAAGATATAACATTGTGAAATATAGAACAATAACATTTCTCCGTTTTGGCCGCTGCCGCTGCAGCTCTCATGGCAAACTCGGGTGAGGTGATAGACAAAAAATGGGCTCGCTCCCACTTGCTCCTATCCACATGGCATATTGGCATCCTCTATTTTCACCAATCTCAAACCACTTCCAAAGCATTGATTCCTCACTGCTTTAACCAGATCCTACCTAAAATATACATGAAAAACCACTAACCATGAAATTGAACAAGGGTCATTCCTATTACCAAAAAAGGCATCCATAAGCTATGCTTGTAGGTGAACACCGGTACTACTATAACTAAAATACTAATCTTCAATTGGAAGCACTCCACAACGTTGTCCTCCGACAGTTGGTCTTGTCATCAAGGAGAGGTCTACATTAACTTCAATATTAACACTCTACGTGACCCAAATGTTGCAGTGTCTTGTTTTATAAAAACTTTCAGTGTCATAGTGCATATACCTCATCTTTCTCTGCATCAGTCCGAACGAAGGGAATTATAATAGTAATGAAACACCAAACTAAAATTTCTCAGTTACTAATCTTCAGTTGGAGGTAGTTTGCAACATTGTCCTACGACAACTGGTCTTGTCAACAAGCAGAGGCCTGCAGTAAGTTAAATACTAATATTAACACTCTATGTGACCCAAATGTTGTAGTGTCTTGTTTAAAAAAGTGTTTCAGTGTCGTCTGTGCATATACCTCATATGTCTCTGCATTAGTCTGAACGAAGGGAATTATACCAGTAATGAAACACAAAACATAATTTCTCAGCTGAAGTAGAAAGTGTTCCAAGTCTACAAACTTACATGCATGGTCACACTATTATGCAGTTGGAATATAACCTGTGGGGGCAGATTAGGATAATTGTGGATCTGAGACTCTATTTCCTTGCTTGTTGATGCTGCTACTTGCAGCAGAAATTCACCAAAAACTTGTGTAAGAAATGGAGAAATTTTTTAGTTTTGAAAATATTGTCAGAGGATAATTGGGGGTTTTAGCTTGACAGCTAAACTGGAAGAGGACATAGGATTAATGAGCATAGTGAGCTTGTGCACTAACCTGCTTGTTGTGGCCCTGAGGGAAGTACACAACCCGGCACCCCACCGCGGGCAAGGAAACAAGCGGGACTGCACAGGCACGCCACAACTCAGTTCAGGCTCAAGGCGAGTTCAGGCACTTGTGCACCTCCACAGCTGTAATGGTAGATCAATACAGCAAGTTTCACGAACGAGATATCAAGGGAGATCAATAAACTGGTGACATATGCTTATGCTAACAAAATTAAAATTCTTTCAAAAAGTGGATGGTACAAAATAAATTCCAATTCTAAGTGGATAAAATTGAGAAACAATCTAGGTGTATATTAACTTATAATAAGTGAACTTAAACTGGATATCTTAACTGAAAACAACCAATTGTTCAGATACAAATAGATATCAATCTATTCATGGGAACGAGAAATATCAAGAAATCAATAGACAGCAAGAACTGCTGCCATGACCTGTCCCAAAAAGGAGTTTGGTGTCTTGTGCTGCCTTTTCATTTTATTTTACTGGCTAAAACATCCTAATATGGCATATATTTGATAAAACATAGGCCAAATGAAAACTAACTGCATTCTGTATAACATGAGAATAAACTGAAAATTTGAAGTGCACAACATCGTCAGCTCAGTACTGGAATTCACATATATAGATAAAACAAATAGTCAGGGTTATACTTTAACATGATACAAGCCAATGTGTTCAATATAAATCTGTAGATAAGTATAGAGATAATGAACCGACAACCTGAAAATGCAAAACTAATATCTTTTTTAATGATTGCTAATACATGAATGGGGAGGCTAGAAAATATTACATCGACTGCACTGAACGAAAATGTGCGTGCGGTAACTTGGAAAAACATTGCGATGGCATTGATTCATTTAATTTCATACTAAAATTGGAGACAAGAATCCTGCTTTTGGTGAATTTAAAGTGTGCAGAAATACCATATCCTAATATAATCCTCACTGTGACCAATTGTATTGGGAAATTAGGCATGTATGTCAAATGTCAGCAAGGGGATAATGCAAATGGGAAATAGATTGAGATCTCAACTTTCCACGTACAGAGGTTAATCTCAGCCAGAAATGTGGCCATGACCTCGTCTAGAATTCAGATCAACTCATATTGAAGCAGGCAAGCACGACTGATCTTACAAAATCACAACTATACCTAGGTTGCGGAGCAAATTACACAAGCCTATAAGACAGTACATATTTCACATAAAAATTGAGTTTTCAGTACCGATAAAAAAAAAAAATAAAAGGGGATGGATTAATCACCTCTCCTCTTGTTTATCTCTTTGTGGAAGGTGATGCCCTTCCCTCTCTTCTGCCATCGCAGATCTCCATCTCTGGATGCGAACAAACCCCTCAAATCAAATCAATAGAAGAAATAACCTACCCAATCCAAGCAGATCGACACAACAAAATATAAATTCATAATCGATGCCTGTGTGCTACTAAATATCACTCCCTACAAATCAGATGAGACAGAGGAGTTGGATAGACATCTCATCACTGTAGAAAAAACAAAAAAAAAGTAGCATGACCAATCAGATATGCAGTCATCATATCACGTATACTCTGTTGATCCAATTGCATATACGAACAAAAATCAGATTCTTCACCCGGTCACCTGTTCACTCATTGATGACAGACAGAGGCATGCATGGATCGATGGGATTCATGAAGAGTCTACTACCGATAAGAAAATTTGAGTAAAAAATGAACAAACATAACACTAATCGGCTCCTCCTGATATGCACGATGCGAGGAGATTAATTAGGATTAGGGGAAAATCAGTCATAGAAGGTCGGGAGATCTCTAAACTGCACATGCATGCATGTACTACCTGGATTACATGCACCAACGAACTGGCAACGAAGGGAGCACCGCATCAGGATCTTCATCCATCCGCAGGTTGCCGCTTCCGTGTGGGGGAACGGGCCAGGTGCCGCGCGCTGTTGCCGTGCCCCTCCACTCCGCGAGGCAAGCAACCGCTCGATGAGAGTCCGACAAAACAACGTATCTTATACCTATATACCTGCAATGCATATGATGCGATGGTTTAGGAATCGAAGACCTGTTTGTCCAGAGACGTGGAGGATGCAATCGACTCCGGTGAATCGGTGATGGCCGGGAGGAGACCTGGTTCTTCCTCCTCGTCGCTCTTCTGTTCAGCGCTGCAGCCCGAGACTCGAGTCTCGCGTGAAGGGAAGGTGTCCCACGGCAACTGACGCGGCGGTGCTGGACTGCGGTCGCCTGGCAGTTCCGGCGTACCCGATACCTGATCCGGAGGGCCTGCCCAACGTATACGGCGAGTAGTCGTACGGCTTCAACACGTCCAAGGGCCGCGTGCTCGGGCTGGCGGACCTCAAGGGCGGCGAGGACGACATCCACGCGACAGGCGATCCTTGCGCTGCATCACCGCGAGATGGTTTCTTGGCTGTAGGTTGTCGAAGGTTGCGGCGTCCTCGATCGCTGGGGGCCGGCCGGAGGAAGTTGCTGCAGCAGGGATCGATGGAAGTATCCTGCTTCAGGGAGTTGCTGCAGCGTGGCGGATGGTTTCACGGGGAAGGGAAGGATCTCGCGACGTATCGGGGAGTAGCGCACCGTTTCGGAGGCGCTATTGTTGTCGAGGTTCACGCGGTACATGGTGGTGTTGGTATCTGTCCACTGTTCGTTGGAAACGTGTGGGCCGATTGCCTATGTCGATGCGTTGTTTTGTAAACGGCGATGGTATGTGGATTCAGTTAAATTTCTGAACTATGAAAACAAGCAAATGTGATGAAATTATCACTAGACAGTTTACAAGCCTATTATGTTTATTAGATTAGATGAACTAATTTATTAGATTAGATGAACTAAAAGTAAAAGGTAAACATGTTTAGTTCTGGTGAATAAGTACAAGTGAGGACACTCATCGCTCGACGTCAACCAAACAAGACTACACAGAACTGAAAGTTACCAAAGTATTGTCCGTTTCTTCACTGCAAATATGAAATATAATAAAAAGAGAAAAGATAGCTTTGATGCATACTCTCCTCCGTCCCAAAAAATAAATGACGTTTTTCGCTTCCCGAGAAAACATCTACCTAAGCAATTATATATTAAAATAAAATTAATATTTATATTACATAATTAGTATCATTGGAAAGATCTTTTGATCTAGTTTTTAACAAATTTATTTAGAGATTTAAATCTTCTACATATTTTCTATAAATCGAGTCAAACTCATGCAGATTTAAAACCCAAAACGTCGTTTATTTTGGGGACGGATGAGTACTAAAACTTCATTCAACGATCAGTACTACCTGAAAACTAGTTGAAGACTTGATTAAAAGGAGAACTTGAAGATCATGTCGTGCTTGTACACCTGGCCGGGCCTCAGGGTGATCGACGGGAACTCGGGGTGGTTCACGGCGTCCACGTAGGCCATCGACTCCAGGCAGAAGCCGCCGTACTTGTCGTACACCTTGCCGTCCTTCCCCTTGGTGTGGTTGAGCCCGTTCCCGTGTACAGCTGCATGGTCGGCTGGTTCGCCCACAGCTCCATCGCCCTGCCGGACGCGGCGTCCCGCGCCTGCGCCACCGGCCTCATGCCGCCCGGCTCGCCGTCGACAACGTAGTTGACGTCGTACCCGACCACGCCGCGCCCGCCCGAGGCCTGGCGGATGCGCGCCCCGATGGGCGTCGGCGCCCGGAAGTCCAGGGGCGTGCCGGCGACGGGCTCGACGCGGCCCGACGACGGGAGGAGCTCGTCGTCCAGCACGGCGTGCCGCGACGCGTGCAGCCGGAGCGTGTGGCCCAGGACGTCGCCGCTGCCGTGCCCGCCCAGGTTCCAGTACGTGTGCAGCAGGAACCCCACGGGCGTCGCCTTGTCCAGCGCCGTCGCGTTCATGTGCACGCTCAGCGTGTACGGCGGGCTCGACAGGCGGTACGTCACGTACGCGTCCACGTTCCCGGGGCAACCTGCGGGTTCACAACACGATTATATATTTGCACCCACCGATCATTACTAATTTACTACACTACAACATCGATCAGAAGAGAATTTGGACCACGATCCGTTTGTGGCCGGCTCTTGCTAGTGACCTTGCTCTCCGTCGAAGCTGCGGTAGTACAAGGTGATGTACGGCGAGTCGCCGGCGACGTACTCCTTCACCGTCCAGATGCTTCTGCTGAAGCCTCTGCCGCCACCTGAATAAACCAACAGATACAGATCATACAGCGAGTGGCACGGAAGTATTGATCGTGGCGAATCATGGCGTCCATGCATACCGTGGATCGAGTTCCTGCCGTCGTTTTTGTAGAGGTGGTAGACTTTGCCGTCGAGGACGAACCGGCCGCGGGCTACTCTCTGTGCTATACGGCCGGTTATGGGGCCGAAATAGAACTGTGTATCGTTCTGGCCGGACAGAGCGAGTTTCATCATTCAGAAAATGACTTGAAGCGAGAATTCAGTGAGAGACGAAACAACGTAGCGATTCAACAAACTGTCGTTTTCTACCAGCTTAAAAGTCATTGTAGATGAACGGGAACCTTTCTGAAAATCTGGTTGGTATCCAAGATTATGTTAGCGTAATCCAGTTTTGACTAGTCTGATGCAGAGTTCTGTGTTCCCTGTCCTGTATTTTCTACCACTATAGAATTAAAGTGGGATCCACAGAAAGGGGACATGATCTGCAAGTAGATTGTCCTACACAAACTTTATTCTTGTGTTCAGAAAAGGGCATTGGATGCTCAGTAACAGCAACTTTATATATATATGCTTTATATATAAAAGCAAGATTTTCCCTGTCACAAAAATAATAAAAGTGAATTCAAAGCAGAGCATTGATTGTTGATAATGGTAGCTCAGTTCTTGAACCTGGGGCAATATGTGGGTGTGTGCTCAACAGAGCATCAGGCCCTGCCGGTTAAGAGGTCAGAACAACCTCTATGTTTTGCCGGCATACACACAATTTCGTTTAAAACTGAACTTGTTGCCGTGTAAAGATGCTAGTAACTGAACTTAAAAAGTAGGTATATGCATTGTTCTCACAGTAATCCATTCATCAAACAACAGGCAGCGAATGCACGCATGCTGCTGCAGAAAGATGGATGAACGCAAGAAAAGAAAAGAAGAATTAAGAACATTCAGAGAGGGGGGAGCTTGTGCTGGCCTTACAGCGTATTCAGCGATGGTGTCTTTGCCAAGGACGACATCAGCCAAATTCCCTGCATTGTATGTGAAATCAAAGCGAGGTTGGCAGAACAAGCCTACAAGTGATGACAGGGGAAGCAGGAAGAAACGGAAACCAGCACGTACCTTTGGAGTCCGGGAGGACGACGGACATCAATCTGGCCCCGAAGTTGGTGACCCTGATGGAGAAAACCCCCACCTTGAGCTCGTACACGCCGACCGCCTTCCTCGCTTCGGCGCCGCCGACGGCCACCGCGGCAGCGGCCACGAGGCACGCGAGGAACAGGCTGCATCTCGCCATTGGCGGCCGCAGCTAGCGGAATGGCAGGCAGGGGACCGAACTGAGATCCTCCGGCCGGTTAGAGTGTCTTCAGCCATTGGCTGGGGGGCTCCCACCAGGGTTCAAATCCTGGGTGCGACACTTTATCCCCGGATTTATTTCAGGATTTTCCCCGCTTTGTGCATTAAGTGGTAGGCGACGTTCCGTCAATAGCGAGGCGCCAGTGGTGACTTCGAACTTCAAGATTTGCCGGCTCGATCCTTCGAAGGTGCTTCATAGGGATAGGGTTTTGCGACGCGTGTGTTCATAGGGATGAGTGTGCGTGCATGTTGAGCGTCTGCGTTTACTGTGTAATAAAAAAAAAAGATGGCCCCAACCCATTGGATAAAAATGAACGGACCAACTCATGCTACAGTATACCAGATATGTGAACAGTATCAAATCTGAACAGTGCCGTGGAGCGCATTCTTGCCATTGTTGCTGTCCATCGAGCACAGAGTGCGCATTATCAACTCTGTTGGCCACTCGTCCAAGAAGTGCTCCACTGCTCCGAACTTCCGAAGTTGCCGGAACCATTCAGATTAACAGGATTTAAACAACAATCTGCATTATATTCTCGATGTTGTGACTCAACTGCGTAGAGAAATTGAGATACATGGAACTTCAGAAAAGACGGCACAATAAATCTACTTCTTCTTATGTATATATCCTTTATATATGCAATATACAATAGGACTGCGCTTATTTGGTACCTGTGAGGCACTAAATACTATTTAGAGCGTCGGCGGTTTATGCAGCAGCTCCGGCGAGTGTACCGAAATAGTAAATTTCCCTCCCGCAGTAGTAATTCTTACTACAAAGAGCGTGCGAAACAATAAATTTCTCTCCCGCGGTAGTAATTCCTACTGCAAAGAACGTATCGAAAAGAGTAAATGTCCCTCCCGCAGTAGTAATTCTTACTACAATCTCCATGTTACAACCGTAAGTATTACTACAGATATGTATTTGCGCCGATAAATGTTTCATTCAAGAGTAAGTATTACTACACAAGGGATAACTAGGTTTGTCTCCATTCTCAAAACCGTAAATGCATGCGTGACTTTTGTTTCCTTGTTTCTTGTTAGTAGTAAGATTCTATATAACCGTAAGCCTTCTTCCATAATTCTTACTACAACCTTCATGTTGCAAACCGTAAGTATTACTACAGATATGCATTTGCGCCGTAAATGTTTCATTCGAAGAGTAAGTATTACTACACAAGGGATAACTAGGTTTGTCTCCATTCTCAAAACCGTAAATGCATGCGTGACTTTTTGTTTTCCTTGTTTCTTGTTAGTAGTAAGATTCTATATAACCGTAAGCCTTCTTTTTTGTAGGAGTAATCTTTACAATTCTCAATAATAATTGTTTGGCTTTTGTAAACCATAATCAAATATTTTCGACTAGTAGATTTTACTAATTCAATATTTTTGTATGCCACCGTAATGATCCATTCCACAACCGTAATGACCGTGTGAAGGCATTATGAGCCGACATGAACAAGTCAGGGTGGGCCACGGAACGGCATGCTTGTCAGCTGTGATTATCCACCGTAATTTGCTCCCTCTTCGACAATAAAAAATGGAGCTACAGTAGTATTGATTTGTTTATTTCCCAAAACTATGAAGTCAGATCGCCATTCATGTTTTTTTTTTTTTAATCATCTGGTAGTAAAAATCAGGTACGGTGAATTTGCTTCCTCAAAATCATAGAAAGTAGAAGACTAGAAGCTAGGTAATGGTCAGGTACGTGCATATTGCAAACTGAAATTTTTGAACGTAACATCCTACTGAAAAACTTAGTAATTTACATATCTTGCATAATTCATCTTTACATCCAAAGATTACTGTCATTTCAAATGAGAAAAGACAAATCAATTTGGAATCTGCACACATGAAGGGATGGAGCTCACACGCCATCTTCAGAATCAGATTAGAAAGAGAGAATGATAAAAAAATACAACATGCCGGCACAGGATTTTGCTCTCCAATGAACTACTCACAAAAAAATTGAAATCTAATTTGTAGAGAAAACCACAAAATCATCGTTGCTATGGCTTGACTGCATGCTGAACCTTCGCACCACAATGGATTCTGGCCATTAGTAACTTGATGATCCGTAGGGCAAGACAGAGTAAAGCAGATCTCGAAGAAAGGACCTATCATCAGTTGAACGAAGGAGCAAAATTAGTTTAATAATAATAACAAGATAAAAAGGAAAAATAATCTGAAAATTGAGATTGGGAATTACACACACCTGTAGAAAACGGCGCATGTCACGGCTGAATCCAAAGATG
Source organism: Hyparrhenia diplandra (assembly GCA_015847255.1). NCBI lineage: Eukaryota > Viridiplantae > Streptophyta > Magnoliopsida > Poales > Poaceae > Hyparrhenia > Hyparrhenia diplandra. The sequence continues at coordinate 81,913 of JADLZK010003120.1, forward strand.
CATGGAGAGAAGGATGCATTTGGAATTTGTTTTCTGGGGAATAATAGTGGATCTGAAATTAGTAACCTGCAATGCCTTGAGTCGCTCGATGCCGTCGTCGCCCGCTGCAGACACAAGCCGGATCCAGATCCTTCCCACAAGGCCGTTGGGGAGTCGCCCGACGTGAAGCCGCGCCTGGGGGCGCCGTCACCGGTAGTGCAAGGCCAGGAGCGCCACCTCGACGGCTATGGGGTGGGGGTCCGGAGGGCCGCCGTGTAGTTGTCGTCGCGACGGAGAAGCCCCGTCTGCCTCCGCGATGGGGAATACGCCGGTCGTGAGGGTGGGCATGAGGGCCACCGCGGTACCGTTGTCGGCGTGGGAGAGGGCCGCCGCCGTTACGGTCGCGGCTGCTGTCGACGCAGGTTCGGGGAGGGTCGCTGCTAGCGGCGCGGAGGGCCATCGCGCTGCTGCCTTCGGGATGGGGAAGGCCACTGCGCCACTGCGGTCGCCATTGGGGTGATATCGGGGATGATGTCCGCTGCCGGGCGTAGTCCGAGTGGAGCAGGGAAGCCATGGCGGTGTGGAAGCAGCGGTAGCTGCGGTTGGAGCGACCGCTGGGGAAGGAGAAGTCGCGCTGGTGGACGGCATGTGGTCCAACACGATGAATGTCGCTGTCTGCTTCTTAAAATAGACAAGAGAGAATTAATGAGAGACAATCACGGAGGAATGACATGCCAGAAAAGCAGGTGCATGCGTGCCGAATCGGTTTACGGTTGCGCGATTGCAAATTACTCTCCTGGAGAGAATCGGATATGGTTAGTGTGGTAGTAACAATTACTTTTGCGTACGGTCGCCGGAGCTGGGCGGCGCGCCGCCGCTGCTCTAAATATTATTAAGAGCACAGCTTCCTAAATAGCAGATCTAATATACAATATACATATATACATACATACAACTAATAAAAAGACTAAAGAGTGGATACATTTTGGTACGACAATCACTTGGGTCTGTCATCCAACCCCTCTAGCGATCCCACTACTCCTTAAGTTTGAAATTATAAAGTGTCTTGGCTTTCTAAATATATAACAAAAACTATTTAAAAAGGCTAAAATGCCTTATGATTTGGAACGGAAATAGTAGTTATGGGGGAGGAGCAGAAGCACCACCTCCACCTTTGCCATCACCGTTGATAAACATGTCTCTTCTATAACGGTTAGATAAACCTTACAAAATCCTTTTTTTTTGTATTCGATAGCATAGTATGTCCACTTGATAACATATTTGGATTGCTACCAAATGTATAATTTCTTAGAGTTCATGCTGCACCTGGACCTTTTATAATTCAAAAGACCATAAACGTTTAGTGGTCATATACATCATTCAAGAACCGAGAAAAAGGATCCTTGTCTAGATCATTACAAAGAAAGCACCTACGCTAAGCGGGAAGAACTACAAAAGCAGTCAACCGCTTGTTTTTAGACAAGATGCAAAGGAAGAAATGAACTCTCTAGGGGATTTTTCAACTGCTAAATAGCAGGCACATGGACTGATTACACCTCTAAAACAAACTTACAATCTAAGACATTTTAAAAATCAAATTGGTGCTTATGAAGTTAGCCAACTTTAACCATCAAAATATGATCGGCTACATCGGCTACACTTTGTTTGTGATTGAGACGGAGGCACAACGATTCGGCAAATATGTGCTATAGCAGCAGCTAAGCCTAAGGGTGGCAAAGGCTCTCGAATTTAGACTAGCAAATTTGAGGATTGAGCTCAATAAGGGCCGAACCATAAAATTATATAATTTTAAACTAAAAAAATAAATAGATTAAGTTGAATTGTGAAAGAGAAATGGGGCCATGATTCAAGTACCACCCCATCGCCACTCATATCGCATTGTTAGCATGCAAACAAAGGGAATTACTATAATTCAGACGCGTGAATTTTTTAAAGATTTCGGCAATGAATCTCAACCACACAATCCGAGCGAATGATTCAGATTAGCTCGACATTGTTCATCTTCTTGCTCCCGCCACTCACTCCCCGCCACCGTCGGCTCGCCGCTCGCTCCCCGCCAAGCACCCACCATCCCCACGCGGCCACCCTCTTCCCCAAAGAGATCACAGAGCTTTCTATAGGAAGGACAACTCACCGAGGAGGAGATGCTCGAGGGGAACCCTAGAGGAGGAGGAGCCACCGAAGAGGAGGGGACGGGGGTAAGGAGCCACCGGAGCGGAGTAAGACGACGACGGAAGAAGGTCCCCGCTTTGAAATCATGTGGGGATTTCAGGCACCGACCGATAGGAAAAATGGCAAACAAATTACGGTCAAAATCAAAGTTGGTCAAATGTTTGCTTAACTAACTTGGCACACATACATCAGCAAAATCTCGACATCTCGACATGACACGAGGCGGTGTTGGCCTCGGAGGCTTGGACACAAAAAGGGAACATACTCGAGGCCATATATGCAAAAGTGTTGCTACCACTACCAGGTCTGGTCTACTGCTCGAACTAACCCGAAAGATGGCGGCGGCGGCGGGCGGCGGGTTCTCCGGCGAAGTTCCGATATTCCATGCGGAAAATCTCGTCAGCAACGTCAAATCAATCAACTACAGGTTCCTATCACCCTCGTCTCCTCTAAAAAGTTTGGGTTACCTAAATCTGATCTAGTCAGTAGCCAGTAGCCAGTAGCCATATCTAGGTTTCGTTTGATCTCGATTCCGATTTGTGCGACCGGAGACTCTCATATACGGCAAAGTTCTAGCTGATTTGTGATTAAACTCTAGTTCATAGTAATAGATTCGCAGTGTAGGTCGACGTTTTAGTTACTGTGTTGTTGATTGACAGGCAAGGATAAAATACATTTGGCACTAAAATTATGGTTAGAGCTGCAGAAGATGCTGGTTTTGGTACGGCAAGTGGAAAAGGAGGCAATGTGGTAGTGAATTTAGGATTTCACAATCAAATACTCAAACACTGCAATTTGGTACAGCACCAGCTCTTTCGAGTTAATCACTGTTATATATATGGGGGTCTGAACATACAGAGTTCTGTTGAAAAATAGTTGAAGCTCTTTTTGTTTTTGTGATTGAGATTCCACTTCATTTAGATTATGCGAGTAATACAACAACAACAACAACAACAACAACATAGCCTTTAGTCCCAAGCTAGTTGGGATAGGCTAGAGATGAAACCCATATGAAAGAAAAGACACAAAAAAGAAAGGCACAAGACAAAAGGATAAAGATTAGGGTAGATAGAAAAGGAAACAAAGTCATGGTTCAGGCACGTTAATAGCTAGCCTAAAGCGCTCCTATCCAAAGCTAAATCCTTGGAGATATTCCACTCCTTAAGGTCTCGCTTAACCGCCTGTCCCAAGTAGTCTAGGTCGGCCTCTACCTCTCTTTTTTACATTATTTACCCACTCTAGAACTCCACTACGCACCGGCGCCTTGGGAGGCCTCGTACATTGAACATGTCCAAACCATCTCAACCGATGTTGAAAAGATTATGAGTAATAGATCCAAAGAAAGTTAAGGAGAAAGTAGTTGACTATTACCATTTATTTTGGTCGAATTGAGAAGTAAATGAAAGAAATGAGCAAAAAAAAGAGAGCATTGAGTGGTATCTTGCATTCATGTGTCTCACACTCTCATTTTTTTTTGGAGACCACGCCGACACGTGTTTTTCAAAACACAGGTGTCTCATACTCTCATGTTCTATACCAATTCCATTCTAAATAAATGAAAGAAATGAGCAAAAAAAGAGAGAATTGAGTGGTATCGCGTGCATTCATGTAGTTCTCATACTTCATGTTCTATACCAGTGACATTCTATTTTGAGCTCATCCTCCAAACATATTTTCAAAACTTCAAATGCATAGTTGTCCAATTAATGTTGAAAGTTGTTACACCAAGTATCTAATAAATGTTAAGTGGACATGCTGTAACTCCCTTAGCGGGCTATACTTGTCACCTAAAAGCTCTGATTGTTTTCATGTGAAGATTTTCTTTTCTACTTCCTGGTCAACTAGATACTGAGTAACTTATTTGCTACTATCAATCTTTTCATAGCTGCATCTGCCTTCTTGATATTTCATTTATAGCGTTTTACCCATTTACACCAAGCTAACTTAAGGTCATTTTCTGTGCCTTTCAGCCGGACATTCTTGTCAATCATTAGTGGAGTTGTTGCTGGAATATGGGGGTTTACAGGCTTGATGGGATTTGTGTTCTACTTTCTTGTGATGATGGTTGCATCTCTGATGCTTTTGGTGAAGGCCAAATTTTCGGGTCCATACATACTTTGACAGTTGGAACAGGATTATACTTGAAGGAGTTATTGGGGCCTGATGGTAAGAATTATTGGTGCTGAGAAGCTGATGAAAATTTATTATACTCCTTTACCATTCACCAGAAGTTTCAAAACATAGTGATGTCAAAACTATGAATTCTATTAAAACAATTTCATGTGTGATGTCTTGATCAACATAATACTTTGTTGAAGAGGATTGGAGCATTAGGTCTCTAGGATATAGTGAGCCATAGAAAGTAAAGCATTCTATTACCTTTTCTACTGGAATAACTCTTGCTGTTAAGCTAGGGTAGTATAGTATTCGATTAGCACGGGTTCACCTCCTTGCTAAAGGTACCCAATAGGTTCCTCTTTGGGTGATATTTGCTTCCATTCTAACTTCTGAGTAAATTTATGATAATTACTAGGTGCCTTTTTTCTCTTTTATAATAGTGTTCTAACATTCTTTTCTTTCTATTTTGCAGTCTTTCGTGCTGTTTTGGACGTATCCTTTATATTGTAAGACTTTAATACGATATGTTTCTTTTTCCTGTGTTTGTGGGTTGATAGGTTTCATTCAATTTACTTTAACACTTAGCAGCATAATATTGTGACTACCAAATCCTTTAAATAAGTGACACATAGTAGTGTTGTGAGGTTATACTGCTGTAGGCACTTCATCTAAGGATTGCTCTCATGCGTGATGTAGTTCGTTGCACCTATTTTGTGTAATGATTCCCCTAGCTTTTTATGGCTGAAGTAGCCATACTGTCAACATATACCCTCAAGTTCATCCTTAACACGAGCAGATTTGCCTATGATATTGTCCATATCTTCTGATGGATGACACAAGAGCTCTCAGAAGAACTGGGGAACCATGTAATCCCGCCTTGTGTGAGACAGAATCAGTGTTTAATTGTGCCTACTCTTCCATCTGGGGACTATGTTCCGTGGACTACCGCCCTCAATTGGTCTCTTGATGTATACTAGCCAGAAGCCTGAACTTTAGAAAGTTACAGTGAACTCAGGTTAGCAGACCGTCGGACTCGTGTAACTTCGCAGCTGTCTGCAAGCGTGGTGCTTGATTCTTTCAGCAAAATGGACGTGCTGTAAAGCAAGCGATTTGTAATAAAATGGGCACTATGGTTGCCCATGTTACTTACCAGAACAATGTGAAACTTATACCGCTCCTTCCGTTCCAATATACTAAGTCATTCTGGCTTTGTGGACAGAATAATGGTCATCAAGCCACATGGCGGCTCACCAAAAGCTATGTCTATGATTATGAAAGTGGAACACGGAACAACACGGAACATCAAAGTCACTCCATCAGACCATCCCTACGGCTATGGGTGCGCGCTGACGGTGTTCAACTCGCACTTTGCCGGCGGTGCGCGCACACGCGCGCCTATCCCAGCCCATCACCATCCCACGCCATCCGGCCCGGAAGTGCGTACTACTACGACGCAGGAGCAGGAGCCGCCGCGCAGTCACGAGTTGCTTGCCCACGTTGCCTCGTTTGAGCGGCCCAGAAAAAAAGATGGTACCGTCGTGATTCCTCATTTCACTCGAAAGGGGAGAGGATCCAGTTCCATTTATCCACCCGCGTCGATCGGAGAGAGCAGAGAGAGAGAGGAAGCGGCATCAGTATGTTGCGGGAGGAGCAGCTGGACCTGGTGCTGGTGCCGCTGGCCCTGGCGGTGGTGGGCGGCTACCACCTGTGGCTCCTCTGGGCGATCCTGCGCCACCCCACCCGCACCGTCATCGGCCTCAACGCCATCGCACGCAAGCGCTGGGTCGCCGCCATGATGGCCGTCGGTACCATTCACGCATCTCATCGGTCTCCTCCTCCCTCGATCATCACAGCATTTCATCTCATCATTGTGTCTTGCTTCGTGCATATCCACGGGCCATGGCCGGCCAGCAGAACACGGAGAAGAACGGCGTGCTCGCGGTGCAGACGCTGCGGAACAACATCATGGCGTCGACGGTGCTGGCGACCACTGCCATCACGCTGGTCTCCGTCATCAGCGTCTTCATCGGCATCACCTCCCCAGCCTCCTCCTCCTCGTCCTCCTCCAAGGCGGCGCCGCGGCCGCTGGTGTACGGGAGCAAGGCCGGGGAGGTGTTCGCGGCCAAGTACCTGGCCGTGTCGCTCTGCTTCATGCTCGCCTTCGTCTGCAACGTGCAGGCCATCCGGCTGTACGCGCACGCCAGCTTCCTCCTGGGCGGCCTGCCGCCCGACGAGGCGGCGCCGCGCGAGGAGTTCGCGTGCTACGTGGCGCGGACGGTGAACCGCGGCAGCTACGCCTGGTCGCTCGGCCTTCGCGCCTTCTACGTCTCCCTCGCGCTCTTCCTCTGGACGTTCGGGCCCATACCCATGCTGGCCTGCAGCGTGCTCATGTGTGGCCTGCTCTACTTCCTCGACACCACCAGCAGCAGCGACCACGGCCAGCAAGCCACGACCGGCGCCGCCCGGAAGGATAGCACAGTCTGATCTCACCATCTTATTCTTTCTACTAGAAATGTCGGTAATCGAAATGAGTTTTGTTCTATTGGTCATCAGAAAGAAAAACTGAGTGTCAGTGAGGTCCCACAACGGTTATCCTATGTTCAAATTTGGTCCTAAAATCGTTTCAAGATTCATGGTGGGACCAATTTTTGTCCTGCGCTGGCAACAGGATCTGCAACCATAAACATAAAGATGATGAAATTTTATCATAAAAACTGTAACAAATACAATCATAGTATTCATATAATTAAGGAAAACTTGCGTGATACTATATCAGGTTGACGTTGGTGTATCTGTTTGGCTCAACCAAAGACGAGCAATAGAGTACTTCGCTTTGTCCTCTGTCGCCCTCTTCGCTCTCCATTCATCTCCCTATCTATCATCCACTCGTCATCCTTCCTAGATCCTCCTGTCATCCTCTGTCGTCGTTATCGTCCTCTTCATTCTCCCTTGATCTCTATCTATCATCTACACCTCTTCATGGATGACGATGACATTGGCATGCCGCTTTCACACATGCCCCATCGAAAGCACTAGAGTAACTCTACATCCTTCCTCGTCCATAGAAAACGAGACTTTGATTACCCCCCCCCACCCCCCCACCCCCACCCCACCACCACCACACACCTTCCAAACATTCTTTGCAGATATTTTCCATTCCTTTTTTGAATTTTTTATTAGCCAAAGAAGGAAAGTTGTTAGATATTGTTTTCGAATATTTGTACAATCCGATTAAAATGGGGCTTGAGTTGTATTTGACAAGATAGTGTAGAGTTGGAGTAGCACGACTGTTGTAAGGTTTACGGGATATTGTCGAGACCCTAGAGAGACCGGTGTTGTTGATATTGGGGAGGAGTGCACGTAATCGTGCCCAAGGGATTAGGCTTTGGCTGAACCCCGTTAACAAATATCGTGCCTCTGGTGTGTCGTCTGTGATCTTGCATGTTAGTCTCTATAGATTCAATCGACGCTTCTGCAAGTGAAGATTAGCAAACAACTCATCGCTGTGGGGGTTAATTTCTAACAAAAAAGCGACATGTCATCTTAAATATAAATAAATAAATAATAAATATTCTACCGAAGAAAAACTAAAAATCCCACTCAATCTCACATACTTACGTTGTTGATTAATTGGATGCCAAATGTGGTAGTTGTAATCCTCCTATTAACTAAATGTGAGTTAAATGTTTAGCTTGATCATGTTTAACTTGATTCTAGTTAGACCAGACAATTTGGTTTAAATGGTTTTAAACAATCTAACTATTTAGGGTGAAAGGAAGAGATAACAGAACTAAAGAATCAAGTCATTATCTCTTCCTTTCACCCTTCTTGCATTTTTGGATGGCATGCATAGACCCATGATAGAAGACGAGGCCCAACATAGGTAGCTAGATTGTATCCTCCACTTAGCGCTAGTTACAATTCAGAGTTATAAAACGTTTTTGCTAGCACCGCATCACACTCATGTCGTGGCTTGACTATTGGGGCCGGAGGAAGTACGTATGCACGCTTTCGAAAAACTATTGGAGCCCAAGCCCATGCATGCTGCAACTTTTGGTGCACGCGGACATGTGGCTCGCTTTCACTTTTTGTTAACCTCACAACAGATTCCCGGTCAATTTCCTATACAAGATTTATTTTTTTATATATTGCATCTAAAATTTATTGAAATTTGATTCGATTCAAATAAGTTATTAGCTTATTTTAAAATTAGCCCAGAGCTTAACTGAAAAACACTTTAGCATTTTCGTTTGTTTGTGATATATATTATCCTACTATGACGTAACTAGGCTCAAAATAATTGTCTCGCAATGTGCCTCTAAATTGTTCAATTAGTTATCTTATTATCTACATTTCAGCTTCGGATATCTCTTTAGGTGCATTTAATATTATATGATGAGAACTTTAAAAATTTTGGAGAAAAGTTGGGAACTAAACACACCCTAAATCACTAACAGAATGTAAATTTTAAAATTGGTAATGTGAATCACCCCAAAAAGAAAAGCAACAGGCTTCCTTCTCCTTTTTATCCTTTTTCTTTTTTTATAAATTGAGGTACGCGTGTTTTTTTTTTTTGCGGTCATGGATGACGTAACGTGCCATCCAGAAGATCAGAAAGGGATGGATTGGAGAGCGCCAAGTCCAAGCTCGAGAGTCAATTATTCTGGCAAATTTTTAAACGAAAACAAGTTGCCGTCTCTCTCAGCCCATTACTCGGACAGTGGGAGTTATTATTCTGGCATCTGCAGACTGCGTCTCCTGTTGCAGTGTGTGCTACTACTCTTCCCCAACAGCACAGCGTGTCCGACGTTGCATTGGCGGTTGGTGGCGATGGCCATGGCCGCGGCGCCGGACAATCAGCAGCTACCTCGCCTCCGCATACACGACACCACCCTCGTGCCGCCGTCTCCGTCACCGCCGGAGACCTCGCTCCCGCTCACCTTCTTCGACATCTTCTGGCTCCACTCCCCGCCCGTCGAGCGCCTCCTCTTCTACCGCCTCGCCGCCGACGCTGACGTCGCAACCGTCATCTCCAACCTCAGGGACTCCTTGCAACAGGCCATCCGCGCCTTCTACCCGCTCGCCGGTCGCATCCGCCTCACCCCCGGCACGTCCGACCGCTACGAGCTGCACTACCAACCGGGCGACGCCGTCACCTTCACCGTCGCCGAGTACGACGACGACGATGCAGGCATCGACGGCCTCAGCACCCATGAGCCCCGGGAGGTCGCCAAGATCGCGACGCTCGTGCCGAAGCTGCCGGAGGGCGGCGGGCTGCTCGCGATTCAGGCCACGCTGCTGTCCGCGCGCCGCGGCCTCGCCATCGGCGTCACGGTGCACCACGCCGCCTGCGACGGCTCGGGCTCCACGCACTTCCTGCACACCTGGGCGGCCGCGTGCCGCGGTGCCGAAGCGCCGCCTCCGCCTCCTGTCATCGACCGGAGTCTCGTCGCCGACCCCAGGGGCCTGTACGATGTCTTCTTCCAAGGGGCGCCGAGCACTGATGAGCTGGAGTTCGTCAAGATGTCCGCCGACCAGCTCATCGCCACGTTCGTCCTGTCCAAGGACGAACTGCAACGCGTCAAGGAGGCCGTGGCCGACGAGGCCGCGAGGCGCCGCGTTGCGCCGCCACGGTGCTCCTCTCTGGTTGCCACCTTTGGCTTCGTCTGGTCGTGCTACCAGCGAGCCAAATATGACAAAGAGAACATCACCGGCGCCGGAGCGGGGCCGATGGCCTGCTTGCTCTTTCCTGTCGACCACCGCTCGCGGGTGAACCCTCCCCTGCCGGACAAGTACCTCGGCAACTGCGTCGGCCCAGCGTTCGCGCTGGCGCCACTGGGCGAGCTGGCGGCGGCCGGCGCAGTTGGCCTATTCAACGCGTGCGCCGCGGTCGCCTCCGCCATTGACGAAGCTGTACGCGACATCGGGACACCCGCCATGAACGTGTGGCTGGACCGCATCAAGGAGGCGGCCCAGGCGGGTACATTGCTCTCCGTGGCTGGCTCGCCGAGGTTCCGCGTCTACGACCTGGACTTCGGATTCGGCCGGCCGGCGAAGGTGGATATCGTGTCCGTGGCGAGGACCGGGGCATTGGCGATGGCGGAGAGCCGGAGTAGCGCCGGCGGGATGGAGGTCGGAGTCTCTCTGCAGCCGGCTGCCATGGAGAGGTACCGGAAGTGCTTCGTGGACGCCATCGCGTGGCTCCGCCGGCGCCCAGCGGAGCAGTCATGAGTGTGAGTGTGACTGCCCGTACATGAGTGGTGGAGAGGGTGACGGGTCTCCTCAGCAACTCAATCAGATATGCTACTTGTCGTGACGACTGAGGACAAGCCAATCAGAAGGTTTTTATCTGTAGGCTGTAGCCATATATATTTTTTTTTTTTTTTTTTTTTGACGCTGTTTGTAGTCATATATGAAGTTACTTGCTTTATCTGCACGGACGGTGTATTTTGCAAATTCATTGTGAAATTACCCGGTCTAGTTTGGTACCCAGTTTATTTCCCATGATTATCGACAGAAACGATTCAACGTTGCGACTGCCCATACATCGTATTAGTATTGGATTGAAAAAAAAAGAGAAAAATGAGTCTCTGGGGATAGAATGTTTTTCCAGTTTTGCAATAACACTCATACGTTATGTCTAAGAACCATGTATGGTCCGTGCTCGACAAGCCAAGCACACAGTAGACTGCCCCTGTATTCTACAAAATGCTCATGTGTTTTGCATGCCATGGTGTACAATAAAGTGACTGTTATTCAATTTTAGGAACTAAAAGTATAGCCTGGGACCTTAAATCAATTTTTTAGTAAAAGAGACATTAATGAAGTACAATAAGTGTTAGAGTCGACACTTGGACAAAGAATTACAATAGTTGATTTTGCAGTATTTGGTTTTCCACGGAGATGTTGGTTTGCACTAGATATGTTCCCTAATAAAAACTTAAAGATGAAAGAAAAAATATAGATTCACGGTATCATAACAAAGCTAAGGTTTCATTAAAATATATAGTAAATACTCACATAGATACAATGCAAAGGATCGTATAGAGTAATAATCGATACATTTATCATGACTAAATAGATATTAATATAGAGTATCTAATTTGTATCATGTTATGAAATAAATAGAGTAAAGATAATCAATATTTTCATTAGTGGCATATATTTGATTTGTCCATGACATTTTAATTTATTATGTAATATAATATAAAATTCTAGGCCATTGTGGAGCACGGGATGATGGTTAGTATATTTAACAAAAATGGCTATTTAAATATGCAAATTTGAGCATTTTTTAAACCATCAGTTTGGGTAAGTTTTTGGTTGAATTTATTAGAGATTTCAAAAAAAAAAAAAAAGATTGGCCCGGAGGTTGTCTTTTTCAATAAAACTGGTAAACTAATGGCAAGGAATAGACCGAAGCTCTTATGAACGTGGGGCCATAACTATAATGGTGATAAGATAGCGACTTGTTTTTTTATAAGTTTCAACAGGAAAGACGTATGACCTGCCTCGAAGAGAAGCTTCGTGAAATAGACACGTTTGTGAAAGATTTTGGACTATTTGTACCTTGATTGTTCTTAGGAATGGTTTTGGGGGTTTTCCATATAGCTTAGGTGGAAAGCAAAGAAGACCCCATTTGGAACGGGCCCGGGCTCTTTTGTTGGTACGAGATCATACGTCGATAAGGTGCTGTGGAGGGTTGGTGAGGACTGCACACAACACAGATCGAATACGTCAACCACAAAGATAAACAAATGAAATCCTAGATCACGATACATGATACATAATCCTAGATCACGATACATGGTACATAAGCCTAGATCATGATACATGGTACATAGAGTTTGGTGGTGAGATTTTCACCTTGTTTGTCATATGTAAGATCCAACATGTTTCACATGTTTCTCCCCATTTGGTGAGATGAATTTCGCATTGTTAGTCAGATATAAGATCCAACATGTTTCATTGTTTCTCCCCATTTGGTGAGATGAATTTCGCATTGTTAGTCATATATAAGATCCAACATGTTTCTCTCCACTTTACATGATACAAAAAATCAATCGTAGGACGGCGAATCTCAAAGCAAGGACCCATTTGCCTTGGTGAGAAAAAACTTTGCAGGGCGCCTGATCCCACTCTCCTCGTGACTGCGACGGCCTCACAGGCCAAGGAATGACAGAGCCACCTTCCCATGTTAAATCAGTCTGGACGCATAGAGGTGCCGCTACTCGGGCACACATCACGGCCCCGGCTCATGTGACTTGTCGCTGAACACCCTCTCTCTGGCCTTCTCAGCCTACGAACACAAGCGAATCACATTATGAGAGCGAAACATGTTGGAAGGACTCTCCAGTCCCTCTACGTTTGGTTCAATGATGCCAACAGTCAGTTACTCCTCCCTGGGTTTGGTTCAATGATGCCAACAGCCAGCCAGTTAGTCCTCCCTAGGTTTGGTTCAATCATGCTAACAGCCAGTTGGACAGACTAAATAATGTTTTCACTTAGCTCATGCTGACGTTTTGCCCTTGCCAAGCATAGCATGTATATGTTTACCCATTGCCCCAAAAATACTAGCTAAGACCAAGACACTACTTAACTAGTTAGCTTGGTTCTTCATAACATACAGCAGCAGACAATCAGCTCAGAAGAATGAACGATGCAAAAGGGAAAAAAAATCATAGGACAGCATGCTTACCAATACGGCCAATCTTCGTGCCTGATCGAGTAAGGGCTCTAAGGGCAGACTGAGCACCAGAGCCACGGGTTTTGGTCTTGTTTCCACCAGTAGCACAGAGTTTCATATGCAATGCAGTAATCCAAGCTCCTGCAAATGGGAAATAAGAAACTGAGAACCAACTTATCAACAACAATTGTATTTCTTCCACAGTAAGAAAATACCTTGCATCACTGTGCAACATCCTGTGAGGCAAAGCATAGCAGCAAAATAAGGCCTAATCACAATCAGCTTTATCCTTCATGCCACCTACACAATTCAAAAATTGTCAAATTCTAGTCTAGTCAACAGAAAGGAAGACCTGAGTGCCTAGAAAAAAGAACTTGCAATAACCAGGATAATAAGCAAAACAACCATTAGCTTTAATCCAGCTCAAACTAGTATACAAAAAAAAAAGCTGTCTGAAAGCTCATAACAGAACAACAAAACTTCATCAGCCGGCTCAAACTTAAAAGCCCAGTAGTGTTTTTCTCTCACAACAAAACAGCATCAGCTGGCTTATCAGCCGCAAAAACCACCAACCGAACAGCCCTGTTCGCTTAATAAATCACAACAGGTGACGGGAGGCCAATTGACAGTAATCATAAGTTCAGCTATCAGCCATATTATGTGTATTTATATGCCCCGTTCACTTAAACTAAATCACAACTAACAGGTCATTAGGGAGGCCAATTGACAGTGATCATAAGTTCAGCTATCGGAGCAAATATACAAACAAACCAATCTGCAGTTAGAAATTGTTCTCAAATGATTTGATGTCTGATTGAGCACAGGCTATAGAAGCCTAAAATAACTGGTAAGATAAAGTGCAACTGGATTGTACACAAGTAAAAAGAAGATGAAACACAACAAACAGAAATCATGTTCACTTCCATGATATAGGCACCTTCATTCAATTTAGCGATGGTATCCAGCAGGAATGACTCAGCAAAATCAGTGCAAAAAGCAACGGACTGAAACCAAGAAGCACTGCAGGATACACAATAGCAAGATGAAGGCACCTAATACAAACAGGAAGAAAGAGGACCCAGAGAAAAACCCTCTAGTCCCTCATTATCAATCTTGCACAGCTATGACTCGAAACGCTCCCACGTGAATAAAGGGAGGCGATCTTAAGGGCCGTGCTTGAGAAGACTACTAACTACCAATACCAAACAATATAGCATTCCTTCTATCACAAATAAACCAAAATTCCAAAAAACGGCACTAAGTGCACGCTTCAGCGCTTAGCAGACAGGTGGCGCTTCGCTATGGGTCAAGATGGCAATAGGTACATCCTCAACGGGTATGAGAACGTTCTCAATTGATTTGATGTCTGATGGAGCACAGGCTACAGAAGCCTAAAATAACTTGTAAGCTAAAGTGCAACTGGATTGTACACAAGTAAAAAGAAGAAGAAGCAGAACAAACAGAAATCATATCCACTTCCATGATATATGCACCTTCATTCAATTTAGCGGTGGTACCCAGCAGGAATGACTCAGCAAAATCAGTGCAACAAGCAACTGACTGAGACCAAGCAAACACCACAGGGTACACAATAGCAAGCTGAAGGCGCCTAAAACAAACAGGAAGTGAGAGGACCCAGAGAAAAACTCTCTGGTCCCTCATTATCAATCTTGCACAGCTATGACTCGAAACGCTCCCACGTGAATGAAGGGAGGCGATCCTAAGGGCCTTGCTTGAGAAGACAACTAGCCATCAATACCAAGCAATATAGCATTCCTTCTGTCACAAATAAACCAAGATTCCAAAATACCACTGTAGTGAGAAACCTTGAGCTAGTGGTACAACCCAGTTCTTCAGTAGAAGTTTTGAATTCTGAATTATGTGATAGAGTAGGGCCATCAAGGCATAACACAGAATTACATGAGTCTAGCATCAGACTGGCAAGCCCGAGTAAACCTTAATCCAGTGGTGGAACCCAGTTTTCCAGTAGATGAAGTGAATGCTGAAAGCTGTGATAGGGCAGTGCTCCCAAAGTGCAACACAGGTATACTTGAGTCTAGTTCCAGCCTGGTAAACCCAACAATAGAACTTTTGACCAAAGGGGAAAATAACCAGGAGGAAAAGTTTCAGGAACATGCCTCTGATCCAATCGTTTTGCATAACCCTAGTCAGTTTGTTTTAGAGGCAGACACTACTTTAGAGGGAGACACCCATGATAGTACTGACGAAACAGTAGAACATCTGCATCAGCCTGAGGACATACACGCCGACATACAACCTACTCCAGAAGAGGGCTTTAACATAGGGGCACCAAACCAAGCCAACACTAGGACGCAGGAAGACACAAACAACCAAGGGACCCTGCCGCCCCAAGCTGTTTTGCAGAGTTGCAGCAGAAAGGGGACAGCCCAGGCTGAGCACCTGAATGAACTGATCACCAGTACGTTAACAGTTACGGTTTCTAATAACCAAAACCCAGAACCTGATGCTCCAACCACGCAAAAAATAATCCCTCTTTAGTGGATGCTACTCCAATGAACCCCGAAACGAGCACCACCTTTCAAGGGGATCTGAATTTTTCCAATACAACCCCTAACCAGCAACACGAAGAGGCTACCGCTGAGATAGACAGTGGAGGAAGTGAGGCAAACCCTGTAAACTCCCCACAAACCAACCTAGCCATACCCACGCTTTAAATGCAAGTTTTCCTTCAGTCGCCACGGCGGAACTGAATCAACCGATCATCCAGGAAGGTTTCAGTACGCCCGATGAATCACAACATAGTAGACTCTGAAAACCAAACAGTTAGGAAGAGCACTAGGCTAGCAAAAAAGGCTGAACTCAATGGGGGTAAAGACTCCATGCAGATTGCACAGGACCTCCTAGTGAGAAGACTGGGAGATCTCTAGAGGGGAAGAAACAACACCTGATGATCCTGACTTGCCTGAATTTGACTTTTATGCGCAGCATTTTTCGCAAGACCGATACAGAAGGAGAAAATGGATGCCATCCAGGACATCATCGAGGAAGGTGCCAAGAAGAAGAAGGGACACAACAAGACCAAGAAGGCTACAAGAGTGGCCATGGAGGCCTGATCGGCTCCATGTTGCAGTAGCAAGTTATCCTGATGTTGACCCATGTAATGGGAAGGGGTGATGCCCCTGTAATGCAGTGGTGGCCATTAGGGCCTTTTATGTTTAAGAACTTGTTAGTTCATCGGATTTGGGTGGCCTGCTGGCCAAGGAGCCCTCGGCTCAGAATTTGTAACTTAAGGTCAGAGACAGGCGCCGTTTGCTCACACTACTCCCACGACCATTGTGGCACGAGAGTGTGAACCTCTATCCTTCAATTCAGTCAAGTCATGTGGTTTCTAGTTACACAGAGCTGTACAACATGTGTGTTGAGTTGTGGGCAACTGCTTCCGTGAAGGGAATGTTCAAAACGGCTTAGTAGCAGTAGGGTTTCCATAAATGACGACCAAAGACTGTAAAAATCCTCTGTTGGAATGTAAGGGGTTGAATGACGGGCTTAAGAGAGCAACTGTTAGAAATCAGATAATAGCTTCCGGCGCCACAGTAGTGTGTTTACAAGAAACTAAAATAGCACAGTGGCAGGACAGTTTGATACTCGACACGGTTGGGCCAGACCTAATGCAGAACACAGCCCATCTACCTTCTGTAGGAACATCGGGAGGAATTCTCATTGCCGCAAGATCGGCAAGATTTTTCCAAATGGAAAACACGCAGACCACGACCAACACTGTAACCCACGAACATTGTCATGATGGCGACAATAGCAAATGGTCAATCACGGGGTTTACGGGCCACAGACGGACCCGAAAAACATGACTTCATGCATGAACTGGAAAATGTTAAGCAAGCAGTCCTTCCATGCTGGCTCCTGCTTGGGGACTTTAATCTGATCTATAGGGTCCAGGATAAAAACAACTCAAGGGTCAACTTACCGATGCTTAATGCATTCAGATCCACAATTGATAGGCTAACAGTCTCACCGATTGAGTTGCATGGGAGGAAATTCACGTGGAACAACCAACAGCTAAACCCCACGATGACTAAGATCGACCACTTCTTTGCTACACCGAATGGATGACCTTATTCCCCAGAACGCACCTCCAAGCAATGGCATCCATGGGATCGGACCACCGCGCACTTTTCCTACAGGGGAAGTGATGATGGACTACTATAAGGGTTTCAGATTTGAAGCACACTGGCCAAAAGGGCCCAATTTCAGTGAAACGGTACAAGAGGCATGGACAAGGCCAGTGAGAACACAAGACGCGATACTACGAATACACGTGAAGTTGATACGAACGGCTAAAGCCCCCTCAAGCTGTGGCGACGGAAAAATTATAACGATTGGAAAGTGCGATGGGCTGTCCTAAATATAACACTGGCGAATTTGGAGAGAGCACAAGAAGAGAGATCACTCACCGCTGAAGAAGTTGACTTTGTATGCGCTACCTAAAATGTAAAGCGGGGGAATGGCAGTGGTACAGAAAGCAAAAGCGAGACAACATTCACGCCCGACATGGATCAGGGGGGGACTCAACACAAAATTCTTTTTCATCTCCATGCAAACGCAAGAAGGAAGAAAGTTTACATTCCAGCATTGGCGGGGGCCGCGGGACAGCGATAGACCAACGAGATAAGGGTGAGTTAGTCCACAAACACTTTGCAGAGATCCTTGGTACGCCATCGCAACGGGACGAGAGCAATTAACTGGACAAGTCTTGGTTACAACCAACACAATTTGGAAGAACTTGATATGCCATTCACACAGGAGGAAATTCACACGGTGATAAAAGAAATACCAGCACAAAAGGCGCCAGGACCAGATGGATATATTGGCCTGTTCTACAAATCATGTTGGCCCATTATAAAAGAAGATTTAACACAGGCCATATGGGCTTTCTACCAGCATAGAACGACCAAGCTGAATTTGATAAATGATGCTCACATCATTCTTTTGCCCAAGTCGCAGACAGCTAGCTCAATAACGGAATACAGACCAATTAGCCTGATCAATAGCGTGGCAAAAATTATCACGAAGCTACTGGCTAACAGGTTGGCTAAACATCTAGATGCCTTGGTATCCAATGCGCAAAACGCATTCATAAAGAAAAGATGCATACATGACAACTTCGTCTATGCACAGAGGGTGATACAGCTGCTGCATAAAAAAGAAAAGGCCGGGCGTTCTTCATAAAATTGGATATCTCAAAGGCTTTCGACACGGGTTAATTGGCCATACCTACTTGAGGTTATGCAGGCATTGGGTTTCAGTACAAAGTGGAGAGACTGGATCGCGGCTCTATTGGGATCATCGTCTTCAAAGGTACTGGTTAACGGACATTTGACTGAGCCTATCAACCACTCCAGGGGTCTAAGACAGGGAGATCCCTTATCTCCGATGCTCTTCATACTTGCAATCGACCCGTTACAAAGGATAGTTGAACTGGCGGGCGCAGCGTGGGATACTTAGTCCGGTTTTGCCGCTACGCCACTTTGAGATGCTCCCTTTATGTGGACGACGCGGCAATCTTTGCGGCACCAACAGCACGGAACTGGACAACCTACTAGGGATTCTTAATTTCTTCGTGAATGTTCGGGCTTAAAGTAAATATGGCCAAGACAGAGATCTTCCCCATTCAGTATCAACAGAGAAGTGACCGAGCAAATTCTAACGCATTTCCCTGGCAGAATTGGAACATTCCCTGGAAGATATTTGGGGTTACCGTTGCACACACCGCAAGTTGAGACGGATTGAGGTCCAACCCTTGATCGACAAGGTAGCTGCACGACGATTACCGGGATGGAAAGGCAAATTCCTTGCATCCGCAGAAGAGAAACACTGGTCAAAACCGCGCTGTCGCCACAACCAATCTATCACCTCACCGCGTTCCCAGAACACAAGTGGCTCATTAAACAAGTGGACAAATGGAGAAGAAGCTTCTTATGGAAAGGGGAAACACCGACAATGTAACAGGGGGACACTCACTGATCAACTGGCCAATTACATGTAGACCCAAGAACAAGGGAGGGCTAGGGTCATTGACCTAGAGAGATTTGCAAGGGCGCTGCGGTTACGATGGCTGTGGTTCCAATGGACTCAAAAAAGAACGGGCGTGGAACCAACTGGAGGTACCATGTGATGACCGAGATCGGGACCTCTTCCAAGCCTCAACAGTGGTGACAGTGGGTGATGGGAAGACGGCACAATTCTGGACATCCTCATGGTTAACTGGAGGAACGCCAAAATCGCTGGCGCCTATGTTGTACAAGAAATCAAGACAAAAGAAAATCACAGTACACCAAGCATTACAGGGTAACAAATGGATAAGAAACATATTGCCAATCCACTCAGCAGAAGAGATCCAAGAGTATGTCAAGCTATGGGAAGTGCTCTCAGGAGTACAGCTACAGGAAGGAGTAGAGGACACAATTCGTTGGAGGTGGACGACAACTGGCCAATATACAACAAAAAAGCGCCTACCTAATACAATTTGAGGGAACCTACAGCAAAATAAAAATATCCCTCTTTGGAAAGCGAAACCGAAGCCAAATGTCGTTTCTTTGCATGGACACTGATGCACAAAAAAATTTTGACGGCAAACAACCTGGCAAAAGAAACTGGCCAAATGACCCAGTGTGTAAGTTGTGCACAAACGAACCTGAAACGCCATCCCACTTATGCAAAAGATTGCCCCTACTCACAGCAAGTCTGGAATATGATAAAGACATGGTACAATCTGCAGATCGTGGATTCAGTCAGCATGAGCTGGTCTGTGTACAGCTACTGGATCAAATGTAGGAGGAAGATTGAGAAAAGAGAAAGGCGTAAATTTGATGGCATAATGATTTATTGGTGGTGGCATGTCTGGAAGGAGAGAAATCGTAGAACCTTTCAAAACAAATACCTGAATGCTGAACAGGTAGCCTACCTTTGCAAGGAGGACATTGACAGGTACCACCCGCCGCCATGTCCTCGGTTCCAAGCTAGTAGGGGCTCATCAAGTCAATGACCCTAATCTTCCCAGAGCAAAACAGAAAACAGAGGCACCAGCCACAGTAGCAGAACAAACAACTGATATAGAGGAGTTCATACAACCACAGCACAATTTTTAGAATAGATACGGGCATTGCCTCTGTGGGTTCGAAAATTCACAACACTACTTCTTACATAGACAAGTAGCATCAACTGATGTGCTAGTGGTTTTTTCGTTGGTGATGTGCTAGTGGTTTCCACCAACACAACAGATGCAGGGGCCATGCCATCTATGGCAGCAAACGAACATTGACCAGCTGGATTAACACCTAAACGGACCCGGAGTACCACCAGGAACGAACTAAACCATACTGGTAACTAGCAAGGGTGGAAGGATAAGTTCGAGCGTTTCTAACGGTTACCTGGGAGTGGGATGGCGACCGCCCGCGGCTTGCCCGGTGTCGGCGTCGCTACCAGTACAGCTACGACTCGCTTCGAAGGACGACGATTCGCTGCTGGAGACTGAGCTTGAGGACATGCAGGGGCACCCTGGGGCGCCATGGCAGCGAGGGCGCCGGAGATTTGGCCGCCATGGCCGCGGCGACGGAGGGGCGGTCACTCATGGAGACGAGGAATGGAGCGGCACTGACGGAAGAAATGTAGAAGAAAAAGAAGTCAACAGGGCTGGCTGGAGATAGAAAAAAGGAAAAAGTCTACTTTTCGGTCCCTAACTTTTACGAAAGTCAGATTTTGGAAAATCAATTTCAAAACCGGACAAAAAAGCGGGTCCTTTCCAACTTTTCAAACCGTCGCAGATTTCGTCCTCCGGCGAGGGGTTGGACGGTGGTTTCTTACAATAACTCCGGTTTTTGCTACAGTGACTATGGTTTCGTTTTTCTCTTTTCTTATTTATTTAAATTTGAATCTTTCAAAAATGTAGTAAATCACAGAAAATTCATAAAATAAAAAAATCTAATTTTGTTGGACTCCACATAAAGTAGAGGCTAATGAATGAATATATAATATGGTATACTTTAATATAAAATTTTTTGCTATGAAGGTTTTGCCTTTTTCTTTTTATTTATTTCAGCTCAATTTTTAAAAAATCATAAAAAATTATAAAAATCATAAAATTGAAAAACCAATTTTGCTAGACTCCACATGAGCATATTTACACAATAAAGATATATAGGTGTACTATTTAATTTATTAAATGGGATCCATCGATCATGTTCACAATTATAACGTCGTGCACGCCAGACATCAAAGACAAAGAAAACCTAGCTAACCTAACCCATTTAAAGAGCCACAGTAACTACATCATCGCGTGTTATTGCGCGCCTCATGTGAGTCTAACAAAAATTGAATTTTTATTTTATAATTTTTCTGTAATTTACTATAATTTTTAAAAGATTGAGCTGAAATAAATAAAAAAAAAAAAGGCAAAACCTTCTAGCAAAAACTTTGTACTAAAGTATACCATATTATATATTCATTCTGCGTAGGTCTACTCATACATGGGAGTCCAACAAAATTGGATTTTTCTATTTTATGAATTTTCTCGTGGATTTACTATGATTTTGAAAGATTCAGCCGAAATAAATAAGAAAAAAAAAAAAAAAAACCACGGTCACCGAAGCAAAACCGGAGTTATCAGAAAAAAACCACCGCTCAAACCCGCCGGGGACGAAATCTGCACGGTTTGAAAAAGTTGAGGGACCCGCTTTGTCCGGTTTTGAAGTTGAGGGACCAAAATCGGACTTTTTCAAAAAAGTTGAGGGACAAAAAAGTAGACTTTTCCTAGTAAAAACGACATGCAATTAGTTGGTGGGCCAAATGTGGTTGAGTGCTCCCTTCGGGCCTCCAGTAGACAGCGCGGATGTACACAGTCCAGTAGATAGTAGAGTTACTTTTTGTTCTTTTCTTCTTTCTAGTAGAGACAAGTAGACAAGTAGAGTACAGTAGAGTGGAGGTTGTGTTCGTATGTTTGTATTTTTGTCTCTCTTTTGGTTTTTTCGTCTAATAAAAATCCAAAATCTTTTTGCCGCCTTCAAAAAAAAAAAAAAAAAAAAACGGCACTAAGTGCACGCTTCAGCACGCTAAAAAGTGCTACCACTAAGAGGACGGGTAGCGCTTCGCTATGGATCAAGAAGGCAAAAGGTACATCCTCAACGGGTATGAGAACTTCTCAATTGATTTGATGTTTGATTGAGCGCAGACTATAGAAGCCTAAAATAACTGGTAAGCTAAAGTGCAACTGGATTGTACTACACAAGTAAAAAAAAGAAGATGAAGCACAACAAACAGAAATCATGTTCACTTCCATGATATAGGCACCTTCATTCAATTTAGCGATGGTACCCAGCAGGAATGACTCAGCAAAATCAGTGCAAAAGCAACTGACTGAGACCAAGCAAACACCACAGGATACACAATAGCAAGATGAAGGCACCTAAAACAAACAGAAAGAGAGAGGACCCAGAGAAAAACTCTCTGGTCCTCATTATCAATGTTGCACAGCTATGACTCGAAACGTTCCCACTTGAATGAAGGGAGGCGATCTTAAGGGCCGTGCTTGAGAAGACGCCTTCAATACCAAGCAATATAGCGTTCCTTCTATCTATCACAAATGAACCAAGATTCCAAAAAGCGGCACTAAGCCCACGCTTCATCCCGAACGGGTATGGGGAGAACGTTCTCATCCCCATCACAGCAAACTTGTCCCGCTCCCCGTACCAGGTCTCGGGGATATATTGTACCCATCCCCGTCCCCGACCGGAACCGTACCGTGTCGAGTAAAAGCATTTGAATCAACAATCCAGCTCCCCTGCATACCAAATTTGCAAACAAATCGCCAAAAAAACAAATCTCACAAAATCTAGTAGTGCTTGTGTCAGGCAAGATGCACCTTCCGTTATCCCCAATCAGGTTGAGAAACTGGAGACGCAGGATCATCTTCCCTGCAGACCAAAGTACGAGCAGCAGACGCCCAATCACTCCTGGTCTCCCGCGTCGGCGCTGGGAGCACAGGGCATGCTGCACGCCTGCACGCGAAGGGGCAGAAGCCTTCGGCTCGGGCCTTCGGTAGGTGACCGGCGCAGACGCACGGCAGCGCTCGCGCGCGCGCGACGGTGGCCGTGCACTGCGGGAGTGGCCAAGAGCGAGACCGATGGCGGGTGGCCAGCTGCTGCGGCGAGACGCGAGCGCGAGCGTGCGGCGGCTGAGGATGGATTGGGGAGGGAATGAAACCTACTCCCTCCGTCCCTTTTATTTTCTCGTGTTTGTGGGGAACACGGCGGTTCTATAGAGATAAACATTTGGGACGATGAGGGTAGGGGGTTTTGGGGCTGTATATGATAGCTGGGATTTGGGCCTAATTTCAGATGTTGGGCTTCTTTGGAAACTAAGGAAACGTTATCCTACCCGCTTTACCTGATGGAGATCATTTTTTGCCCACAAAGAACCGCGCCGATTTGACCTATAAGAGCACTCACAATGGGGACCTCTACCGTAGAGTCTAAAATTATTTATTACCTTAGGTAACGTGTACTTGGAGTCCAAATAAGACTTAGTTTTGTTTTTCTCCCCTCTTCCATAAAATATATTGTCACGTAAGCGCCACATCAAAGAAAAATATAATAAATATGATAGTAATAATTAACCTAGACTCTACATGGTAGCCCCGTGATTGTGAAGTGCCCCAAGGGCTTCCCATCCGCGTGTCTAAATCGTCAGCCAATTAGCAAAAGAGCAAACAAGTGGCGTGCGTCAACAAAGTGAATTGAGTAGCGCATTGGGCTAGGGTACTACCTGGCTGAGGCCATATATAGTTCATTCCAGAAGCACCTCGTAGATGGATCAGATTCCAAACAGGTGCAACAAAGTGAATTAAGTAGCACATTGTCAAGCGCATTGGGCAACGCTGGTCTGGCACTTGCTCGCACCGATCCTTTCATTAGTATATGCTTGAGAGAAAAAAAAACATTAACCTATAAAAAGGGTTAACTTGCCGGTTCCTAGAAATCTACTAATTCATAGTGCTCTTATTTAGCTTGACTTGATTATATTTTTTAACTAATACATACTAGTATTTGTTTTAGCATAATAGCTACATTTGGAAAGAGTCAGACCAATACGCGATTGTTTATGTCAGCATACTTGAGTGTGTGTAAAATATTCACAGCTGAATTTATATTCATTCATTAAATTATTTTTTTTGGATTTACAGGGAAATCAAAACAGAAAGACGGCTAAGGTTTTAGCTATCATCACACTGCCTATAGCCGTTGATGTGCTTGCCGGTGCGGCGATACTGCTACTTTTCTTGAGAGAAAGAGTAACAGAGCAACAAGACGAACTCTACCAGGTACTATGAATGTCGGGTGTTTAGGCTAACGGTGTACCTAATACTAAATCCGTTCTAAATTATAGTTCTTTTTGAATTTTTCAATTCCAAGTTTGACCTTTCGTCTTATTTAAAAAAAAATTATGCAAAATATCATTTCTTTTGTTATGGTGTGCTTTATTAACAAAAGGTCCTTAAGAATGACTTAAATTTGACTATGTTTGCACAAATTTTTTTTTGAATAAGACAGTGGTCAAACTTAAGGTTAAAAAAAGTCAAACGAACTACAATTTGAAAACGGAGGGAGTAGTAGATTCCAGCACCGTTTCATTTTATATCAATGATATTCAGTAGTGCAAACAATAATGTTGTTTTCTACAATATATCATGTTTATTCTTTTTATATATTAATTATGGCAGATACATTCCAAAATCTGAGACTTCCATATTGGAAACTTGATCGGCGAAGGACGTCTATTCTATGATCGATTCGACCGAGGCGTGTGAGGATCAGATCATATCGATCGGAGCGTGCGATCTATCGAGGTCTGCCGCTGCAAGATCGGAAACGCATGGCTGTAGAATTTGGGCACATATGCCCCCTATTGGATCTGTCTAGATTTAACATTCGTATTAAACTAGATATGGTCGCGGCGTTATGACCGGTAGGACCCCTTATATTTTTCTTTTGGAAGTTATTATTTGTTGTGAAATGGATTCATTAACTATTAATATTATATTTATTGTAGGCTTTTGTTTCACATGTGTAGCTAAAATAATTGTATAAGTTTTAATGTGCTCAGATAAGATTTTTTTTGTATATATGTGTCATGGTTTGTGACATATTGTTGTACTTGTTGTATATATTTGGAGAGTTTGTCATTGTGATGGTATTATTTTTATTTTTACGTTGTTTTGGGTTCTCAAATATTAATATTGTTTTTTATTTTATTTTCCATTGAGAGTTAGGGTGATTGGTTGAGTTTGGCGGTTAGCTATGTTTCTAAGTGTAATTGTTACTATGTTATATTTTATATATGTTATTGAAATGGAACTATAACATGTTTTCTATTTTTTAAGAAAAGAGGCTAAAAGTATTTATTAATTAGTTGAAAGTTTAACGTGATGATATTTTATCATAAGGAGTTTGAATAACTTGATTTTATATTTTATGTTTTTATTTGATTTTCATATGTACCCATACAAAACATAGGAATAATTGTACAGTAAAAACTTTTGATTAAAACATATTCTATTTTGGATCCACTACATAGGTTTGTTCATGAGGATTTTGAAACAAATTTATTTTCTATTTTATGATTTTTCTTTGATTTACTATCCAATTTCAAATTTTGATAAAAGAAAACGAATAGACAAGGGTAAACAACGTCGGGTCAAATTTGGCCCATTAAGGCCCAACCAGACCCGAGTGGGGAGGGAGGTCGACCTAGACTGCAGCTTGATTTCGCAAAAAGTCAGAGGGCTTTTCTTAAAAAGTTTCTATGAGTCTCTAAACTACGGGTTGGATTTTGTATGAGTTCGAGGACTTTCGTGCAAAATGTCCGAGACTTGCCCGATCTGAGCCATCTGTCCCGCCGATCGAACAGCCGTGCATTGCCCGCGTTGTGGCCACTCTCCCTGGCCCTCTTTTTATTGCAACTTTCGTATATAGGAGATTTTTTCAGCAATAAACATTTAAAAAGAAGAAGAAAGCTAGACATCAAATGGATGCCGGTGATTCAAAAATCTTTGGAGGAAGTGCGAGCTGGGCGCTTGTGCTCTCGCTAAACGTCAAAAATCTTCTTATTCTCTCTGTCTCTTTCATTGGCTAACTGACCCTTCTAGCTTGCAAGATATCATCCATTACTGGCATCCTAAGAGAAGCTCCAACAATTTGATATTGGGTTGACATTCTTTTTTTTTACAAAAAACTAAAAAGAAGCCTCCAACAATTTGGCATTCGAGTTGGCATATTTTGCCAAGTTGGTAAAAACCCTCCTTTGCACGCGTATATGCGAGGTATTATTAAAAAAAACGCGTATATGCGAGGAGGGCATTCATCTTGGCATCGGCGTTTCTTCCTGGCTGATCCTTCTCCCCGCGCGGCTCTTCTCCTGCATGCGATCGCTCCTCCTTGACCGCGATGGTGAAGCGGGTACGGCGAAGTTGGGGCCGGGCCGGTAAGGCGCATTCCTCTTCGTGTACCTTGGTCAAACCGGTCCAGGTAGCGCGGCCGAGGACGACGACGGCGACAGCCCGGTCTCCGACTGGCGCACTACTTATTCCTCTCGCCACCGCCAGCCCGGCAGGTGCGTCGGGACAAGGCTCCATGTCCGCCAGCTCCCTGATTTATCCGTTAGCAGCAACGTGGTACATGTAGGTGCCCAGGCGGTCGATGATGAAGGTGTAGGTGAAGGTATCGCCATGCTAGCGGATGGCGGCGGCGGGGGCGGCGGATAGTATCTCTGTGAAAAAGAGAAAGAAATTGTAGAAATTCAAATAGAAACTCTTTATTGGATCCGGATGCAAAAGTACAAAACACATTAGTTTTTTGGATATGGGCTTGGTCAATTTACGAAAAAATTTGTATTCACTTTGTAAAAATATTTTTCTTTATCCTTTTCCTTTATTGTCTTTAAATAGCTGAAGCGCCCATTTTGGAGAGTGAAATATGTCAAACTGTTAGAGATGAGCTGATTTTTTTTACTTGGAATATACTTTATGCCAAGTAAAATTTAGCAAACCTGTTGGAGATGCTCTAAAGTAGCTTTTTTTTTTGTCCTTTGATTTGCACGGAAGTCATACTTGATTTGAGCACTGTCTCAAAGAGAGACTCGGTGTGATAGACATACATAAACATATTGGTGAGATGATTTTGCCTTGTTTTAGTCATCAAAGTTGTTCGTTCCGTTTCTCTATCCACTTTACATGATAGATACAAAAAATCATCATTATATAAGGTCGAGTTGTTCGTCCCGTTTCTCTCCACTTATAACATGATGATAGATACGAAAATCAATCGTAGGAAGGCGAAACTCAAAGCAAGAACCCATTTGGCTTGGTTTGAGAAACTTTGCAGGGGACGTATGATCGCCTGAATGCCTATCCCCTCCCTTCGTGTGTGCAACAGCCAACAGGAATGACAAGCAGACGCATTCCTCTGCAAAATCGGTCTGGAAATGTAGAGCTGCCGCCGCTACTCGGGTACAATGTACATCATGGATTTCGTGGCCCCGCGGACAACTCATGTGGCTTGTCGCT
Source organism: Hyparrhenia diplandra (assembly GCA_015847255.1). Lineage (NCBI taxonomy): Eukaryota > Viridiplantae > Streptophyta > Magnoliopsida > Poales > Poaceae > Hyparrhenia > Hyparrhenia diplandra. The sequence goes on from JADLZK010003120.1 coordinate 109,500, forward strand.
GAACACCCTCTCTCTGGCCTTCTCAGCCTGCGAACACAATAAGAGCAATGCACCTATGAGAGAGACATATGCAAGTCTTGGAAGATGACTCGATTATTTGTTCATCTTTGCTGCAACAATAAATTGTGTGCAGCCCTGCTGGTGTATGGGAGAAATGAACGTACCATCTTGGGCCAGTCGGTGAAGAATGTGATGGCGGACATGAGCGTGGTCTGCGACAGGGAGCCGCAGACGATGCCCATCCAGAGCCCCCTCGACCCCATGTGCAGCACAAAGCCGAGGAGGATCGCCATCGGGATCCCCAGCAGGTAGAAGGAGCCAAGGTTCACGTACGCGCCCAGGTGCTGCCACCCGCACCCGCGGGCGACGCCTGATGAAAAGAGACGACAGAGGTGGTAGACACTCAGTTATCACAGTGATGCAGATCGACCAGAGGACTGGGATTATGTTGCAATTGCTTTCTGTAATGTTATTAGAGATTATATAACAAACCTGAGAGAACTCCTTGTAGACAGTCAGTTATGACAGTGATGCAGACCAGAGGAACCAGGGCGGCGACCAAAGATATGACCTCCTCCTCGCTGCTGTACGCGATGCCCACGAGGCGCCGTGCAGCTAGAAGAGTTCCGCTCACGATAACCGCGTCTATTGCCGCCATGGACAGCACCACGCGGACTGCTGATCGAGCTCCGTCAGGGTTCCCAGCACCTAGTTCATTTGCTACCCGTGTGCTGTTTTTTTTTTCCAAAAAAAAAAAAAGAATGATCAGATGATGAACTGCTTCAATTCAAAAGGGACAGAGTAAGCATCTTCCATGAAAGCTAACTTCCACCGGAATCGTACCTTCCAGCAGCTCCAAGCCCAAAAGGTACAGTGAAGAGTAACGTTACACTTGTGAGACTGGAACAAAAGGATTTGTGAAACATTAGGTATAAACATCTTTGTCGATGACGATGCAGAATCATATATACTGTGACCATATGGTTTCAGTCTGTACCAGATGGAAAGCACTGAGGTCTGCAGCTCTGGGTTGGGTAGAAGCCCTGACATGAGAATAAGGAGCTCAAATGACCACCATTCAAAACTGGGGACACCAAAAAAAAATCAGACAAGGTAGGAATTCACCATATTATATAGAGAGATTAGAGAAAGAGAAGCATAAATGTAGGATGTGGTGATTACCACATCATGAGTGCAGAAGGCAGCGCAAGACGCAGGAACGCGTCCACTCCCCTGAAGACCTCGATCGTCGGGCGTGCGCGTGTCTCCTTGCAAGAGCTCGAGAACACGATGTACCCAATGAGCATGGCCACATTCAGCCAGTACGATATGCTTATCGTCAGGGCAGCGCCTGTGTACCCAAGGCCAGTCTTGAACACCATCATGTAGCAGAGAGGGATGTGGATCGCCGCCGTCGCCACGGACGACAGCAGCAGCGGGTATATCAGGCTCTGCGCCTGCAAGAACTTGGTGAGCGGCTGGATCACCGCGTTGGCGCGAAGAGCCCCGGGATCATCCAGATCATGTACCTCCCAGCGCCTTGGGAGATGAGAGGGTCTTGGCCTATGAGGACCAGGATCTTGTCCATGAACACCCAGAGAAGCGAGAGAGGGATGCAGACCACCAGGAGGGTGACCACTGCTCTGTAAGTGTCTAAGCCTAGTTTATGGTACTGTTTTGCACCGTAGGCCTGACCACATAGCGTCTCCAGTGCACTTGCCAGTCCGATCTGTTTTTGCAAGTGAAAAGCAGGCCAACAATAATAGTCAATAACAGGTGAATATGATCAATACCAATATTATGCTAATTTTCAATCATATAGGAGTAGTGCCGAATAAATTGAATGCATATAGTATGTGAGAAAAGGGAGAAACGACAAAGCATGGACTCTGATTTGAGTGTTAATTCTAGAGTTGAGCCTAGAAAATAGGAAGATGCTACAACTCTGTCGCCTGAAAAATTGGGTTTCGATCAGGCGATGAGCTCATCCATACAATCTCCATCGAACAGCTAAAACATCGTGTTGGGGAGAGAGGGAGTCAGGGAGGAGCTTCGCTATGAAGCAATCGATTGTTTTCAGTCACCTGAATTATAGGAAGCGTGTAGAAAATAATACGCACAAAAGTATAGAGAGCCTTCGAATCAAAAGTATGATTCTAATTTAAGGGCTTATTAATAAAGTTGCTCTAAACAAAGAGGTGATACATGCTAAATTAGTTTTTTGCATCTTGTACGTCTCATACATGTGACAGACACACAATGACTAACCTATTCACACAAAAAAAAAAGACACACAATGAATAACCTGAAGCCTAGTCAGCGTCGTCTTATATTACAATCATCATTACTAAAATATTACCCTGACACTGATGCACGCAGGAAAAAAAAAACAGCTCTCGTCGTGAACCGCAGTTTATGTGCAACATGATATTTCCGGTGGAGAACGACACTGTATTTTTATCATAAAAATTGTACCAAGAAAAGATACTCTAATCTGCAGACAGCAACTTATGCTGATTTTGTTAACAAAAAAAAAAAAAAAAAAGGCAAACTATATTGAAATAATGAGTGACCTGAACTGAAGAGTATGCGTAGTCAAATTCTTCTTTGACATTGTACTGACTAAACATGTCGCAGGACACTGCTAGCTTGCTATCAGAAAGCAAACGTCCCATCGTTCCGGTGGAAAAAAATGCTTGGCACAATCAGGAGGCTGTTTTTTTTTTTTCAGAACGTGCTAGTGCACGTATTTCATTCAGCAGAACCATCAGGAGGCTGCTAACTCGAACAAATCAAACGACGTGGGGAGTCGACGGATTTCATACTTTTTCCGATCTTACTGCAACGTCCATGTCGCTAGCGGACTAGTTGAACTAGGAAATGTCTCTGAACCTTCAGATGGCATCCACTAGTTCAGTATCATAACTTCCAGTCACATACAAAGAAATCAAAGTCACGTGATGACCACATATGCACCTTCACTGAAACCAGACAGGCTATCGACTAATAAAGAACCCACCAAATCCATGTTCTCTGCTCCTTAGCATCATAACATCGCACTGAAGAATCTAACTGATGATGATTTGCCAAGAACTCGGAAACGGCAGGACAATCCATGGCGTCCAGACGGAGGTCGACTACGGCCGGGAAGCGAGAGGTACGCAGTGTGCCAACGCAAAGCAGTGATCAAGATGGCTTTCTCCAACCAAGAAAGCGTTGAAGGATAAAAACGCGAGCAGCACGGAACGGCATGCGAAATTAAAGGTGAAAGAGCCCAAAATGGGGACGACAACCAAAAAGAGGGGGAAAGGGGAGTGTACGGACCAGGGGCTGAACCCGGAGACGTTGGCGAGGGAGGTGGCGATGGCGGCGGAGGAGAGCGGCAGCACGCCGGGGAGGTGCCCCACCATCATGTTGGACGACACCTGGACGGCGTACTGCGACAGGTTCACCACCACCATGGGCAGGGCTAGGTACCCCACGCACCCGGCCTCGCGCGCCCAACGCCTCCACCACTTCTCGTCCTCCGGCGCCGACCCCGGCAGCAGCAGCAGCGGCCGCGCGGCGTCCTCTGCCTCCTCCCTCGCCGCGGCCATCTCGGGCTCGGCCGGCCTCGGGCACCTCTGACCTCTCCCGGTCGCCTCAGGCGCCTCTCCGGCGCGCGTTGCCTGCGTTGCCTGCCTGACACACCACACCGATGCTCAGAGCCGTACCAATGTTTGGAGCTGCAGGTGTGGATGGGCCTTGACCTGTTATTGGCTTATTGCTATTGGGCCAAAGCGATCGATAGTTTGTCGTATTTCTCCGAAATGTATTTTTTTAAAAAAACAAGCTTCTCCAAAATGTATCAGGCTGGTCTCGGCACGGCGTCGACTCCTCGTCGACAGCACATGTCAAGCCGTCAAAGTCACCTCCAACACACAGAGGGACCACGCTCTCTCTGCTCTCTCTCTCAGTTCACCGTATATAAGACTGTCCAACAATTTGAAGCCACATACGAAACATATTTCAGAGTTTGGGTCATGCACAGTGTAAAGGTCCCTAATCAACTTTATCCATCCTTCTCCAACCGTAAGACTATCTCCAACAGAGGAGGCTGAGGATGACACAAACCTAAGATAGTTGCATAGTTATTTTGCATTCCAAAAACGAGCTCCAACGGCGGACTCAACCCGAAGCATGCAATTTGCTCGCGAGTGGAGCCATGTGGCAAAATTGAGGCATCTCTCTCCTCGCAACGCACCGTCTCCGCGATGGTAGTGGTGGGCCCACGGTGAAGAGTCATGGCGCGACGACGCGACGAGGTGAGCCTGCGCGTGACGCGGTCGGGGGGGGCGGCGGGCGGGGGGAGGGAGTTCGTGGCGGCGCCCGCAGTAAGTACGCTGGGCGGCGCGGGCGACGGGCGCACGAGGCGAGTTTCTCTACAGCGGCTGCACGACGGGCGCGGGGTTTGTATCTACATGAAGAAGAAGAAGAAGAAGAAGAAGAAGGGTAGAAAATCAATTTTGTTTCACTCTCGGGGTTCCCGATGCAAAAACGTTAGAGATAAGGTATTCTTAGATATGGGCTTAACTGTTTTTCGCCACAAACATTTCTGGCCCAAGGAGGACGAAGCGGCCCATATATCCCGAAAAGGATCCGCCCAAAACCAACACCGGGCCAAATGACCCCGACCACATCCCAGCCGCAAGCCCCTAGAAAGAGAGGACAAATCACCGGGTCACCCGATCTACGAGGAGGAATCAATAAACATACCACCTTTCACCCCCACGTAACGGCCCATCTACGAATACTCGATTAATAGACTCAACACACCGACCTTGTGCGGTCGGTAACCCACAATGTGGCCCCTGACGGTCCAGGGAACGCAGAAGTAGCCCAACACGTGTCTTTGTTGGAGTCATCAAGAGCATGGAGAAGAAGGACCAAAGGTGACCACCATACCAGGCTTGATGAAATCGGGCCACCAACACGGCCCATTCCAACCTCAACCCGAGGGGCGACTTAACAAACCTACTCACACCATGGCTTATCCCCGCCCGAGGACGAGGAGACCCCGGGACATGATCTCCGCCTCGCCCAAGGGCAGGAGGTCCCGGACCAAAAACCTCCGCCTCGCCCCGAGGCGGGGAGCCTCGGGGTGAAACATCTCCGCTCGCCCCGAGGGCGGGAGACCCCGGGCGCACTGGGAAACGTCGGCCGAGTAGTGGGGGGCCGCGTGATAAATAAATGCCTCGCCACCACAGGTGACGGGGGCAATCGATTCCCCAATCGATCCGCTTTTGCCCGTTATCTCCTCCCCCGGTTGATGGGGACGTAAAGGGAGCGGTTACTTCACACGCCACCGGGCACGGAAACCATGACCGCTTGTTCATCCGCTAAACGTTCCACCTCCCCGCCACGTATCCGAGCGGCCCTGGGGTCTTGACACGCCGCAACGGCACTTCCAAGGAAGCCCAACGCCCGGCAAGGTTCGGGGACCCCCCGGGACTTCGTGAGCACCTCTTCCGGCCGCAGGACACATACCCCGATGACCCAAGGATGCACGCCCACGAACCAACGATCAACTGGACGCCCGAGGCTAGGGCTCGGGCATGCATCTACTCAAGGGCACGGACAAGTAGACACCTTAGCACATGTATTCGACACGTATTGTACACATTATCTCTCCTTTTCTACTATAAAAGGGAGAGTAATGGCATAGGAAGAAGGATCGCCGCCGTTAGGTTTTCATACTTAGCCTCTCGAATCCCAGGGTTGAAGCTCTCTTTCATCCCTAAAACTGCTTGTAATCGTTTTGGTTCCCGTGCACATTGGTGCGAGGTAATCGCATCTTCTTGGGACGTAGGGGCCCCATGGCCCGAACCGGGGTTTTGAAAAATTAGGGGGTCTAGATGCAAAGTTGTGGTAAAAGAAGCAATTTTGGGTTGCCATCTCTTGTTGGAGAAGACATTTCTTTAGGGATCTAAACTTTGACGGTATTTTGACCTAAATAGTTGAATGAGTCTTTGTTTTAGGTTCTAATTATTGGAGATAGTCTAAATGCAAGACAGGAGTGTGTTTCATTACGCCACAGGATGCATTTTGAGTTTGCGTCGCCATTTGCCAACTTTGTTAGAGACGGCCCTAAATACGACAAATTTTTCTATCGGATGTTAAAAAAAATCGTGTGTATACAAATTTTGCTAACGTGACGTCTAAAATTTTGCTACGAGGCGCCCAAAATTCTTGAAACTTTTTTTCATTGTTTTTTAGGAAATTTGGATGCATGCCCTTACAATTTTCGTCCTTGAAAATTTGCCCTTACAATTTGTCAAATTGGAAACTTGCCCTTAGAATTCTCGATCTCTCAAAAAAATGCCCGGATCTACGTATTCCCTCTCCTTGGTCCCACCTCGAGGACTTGTATTTGCGTAGTGGTCTATACCTGGAAGGATAAGTCAAGCCTCGTTCCTTCTCCTTTCTTCCGTGACCCAAGATGTCAACGGGGACCCAATCCCCGATTCCCCGCAGGGAATCCTTCCATTAGGAGTCTGGGATGGTGGGAATTCATCCCCACGGGGATACAAACAAAGGACAAAACTTGCCCCGTCGGGGATGGCGGGGACGGGATGGTTCCCCGGTCCCCAACCCCAATCCCCACATCCCCGCCCCATGAGAGGAGCCACGGCCCGGAGCGCAAGGCCCATGGAAGAAAGCCTATTAGCCGGAGTATATATAAGCACACAAACCCCTAATTTTGCCCACTCGGTATCCGGACTCCACTCGCTAGCCCCCACACCTAGTGGCACATGCCGCTTCGACCGCAACTCCGCGTCTCCATAGCGTCTGCGTGACCCGACCGACGACCACGACCACACGTGGATCCCCGACCTTGGATCCCTTGGCTACACATGTCTCCCTCGGCCGCACGAGCTGATGAACGCACCTGCCCGTTGAAGATCTCTTGTTTGGTTTTGGCTAATTAGTGACACCTAAGGACTAATCTCTCGATGCTAAGTGTTTGGTCGTGCTTGGGAGTTGGTGCATGGTGATCATGGAGGATGGATCGAGGTGATCCAAAAAGATGATCAAGCATCCAATTCGGGTGTGATTTGGAGATCAAAGGTCCCAAGGCAAAGGTATAACCATAGGGCTTTTTTGATTTCACACCCAAGACACCATAGAGGGTGTGGGTGGTTATAGGATCGATAAGCCGTACTATAAAGAGGGAAACTTATCGTACATATGGGTCCTCATGTGCCTTTAGGTTCAAAATTCATATGCATGCATTCTAACCTAAAGAGCTAACTCCGCGCTTGTCGAAAAATGTTTTCGAAAATGCTAACACATGGTGTCGAGGTGTTCTTCGACGTGTCGGCAATAAGAAACAAGTGACGGAAGTCGGTTTGGAGCAAAGGCGAAGGAACGACGACGAAACGATTTAAAAAATTCGCAGCTTCCGCGTGGCCGGACGCGACCGGCCGGGCCGGCGGGGATCCGGCCCGGGGCACCGGTCGGTGAGTCCGTCGGGAATTCGATAAGGGTGTATTTCGGGTTTCGGTAGGGCCGCCGGACGCATCGGCCGGATGCTTCGATCTTGGCCGGAATCGGCACAACCGACGACCGGACCCGGCGGCCGGGGGGGGTCCGATCCATCGTCGGGGTTGTCGGTTGTGGCCAGGACCCACCAGCCAGGACTCACCGGGTGAGTCCGGTCGGTCTTCCGGCCAGTCGGTAAAACCGTGGGTTTCCCCCAACGGCCACATTTCGTGGTGAGGGGTATTTATACCCCCTTGGCTGCTCCTTGCTCTCTCTTGGTCATTTGAATCATTCCTAACAAGCTAGAGCAAGCAGCAAGCCTCCCTCCCTCTCATTCTTGATTTGAGCTTCATTCTTGAGAGAAGAGTGATCCAAGTGCATTTGCATCGAGTTCTTGCATCTAGAGGCACTTGGGGATCGTTGTGAGAGCGGTGAGTTTCTTGTTTCTCTTGGAGACACCGCTCCTAGCCCGGCTTGGTGATTTGGTGGAGTTGTTGGCAAGAAGAGGAGATTGTTTCTTGGCCACCTCCGGGCGAAATTGTGAGAGGATCACGCACTCCTCGTCGGGGAAGACAAAGTGCAAGGAATACATTGCTCGTGTCTTGGGCACCTCACTTGTGAGTGGTGTGTTGAGGCTAGCAAAGGGCACCGCCTAGCTCAAACACCATCCTTGTGTTGGTCGGCACAACCGTAGAGTAACTTGTCGGTGTACAAGCGAACTCGGGTGAACAAATCGACTTGTTCATTGTCTCGGTGTTTGGATCATCACCTTCGTGTGATTGATAGTCACACTTCTTCGGTGATTGGTTGACATCCTCTACTCATCGGTATAACAAGCTTCTCACTCTAGCATTACTTTCCTAGTTTATCTTGAGTAGAGAGCTAGCACTTGCTTATGTAGGTTGTTCTTACTAGCATAAGGACCATATTAGAATTGCTCACTAGATAGAGTAGTGACATAGACTTTGTGTGACTTAGAGATCATAGAAATATTTAGTCTTGTCACGAGAAGGCTTTGCAAGACCATTAGAGCTAGTGCAAACCGCTTTTCTGGCAGTGTTTTATACTAATCGGTTTGTTGAGTTGAGTTTGTAGAAAATTTTTATAGGCTATTCACCCCCTCGGCCATCTAGGACCTTACAAGTGGTATCGAGGCCGTGGTCACCGTTTTTAGAAGGCTTAACAACCTCGGTGTGAAGCATGGCTAGTATTGTGTTCAACAATGTTGGGGAAAGCCTCCATTCTTTGATGGAGTCAAAAATTTTGACTATTGGAAGAGATGCATGAGAATGTACTTGGGATCAATCAATGACCAAGTATGGGAAGTGACGGAGAAGGATTTTGTCATCCTAGATCCTACCAACCTCACACCCACCGATAAAATCCACAAGCAATGCAACACAATGGCATTGAGCACTCTCTACAAGGGAATGGATGTCAAAGTGTTTGAAGATATCAAGGATCTTGAGAAGGCAAGTGAAGTGTGGGGCTTTTTTTGTGAGACCTATGAGGGGCACCAAAGTTGTGAAAAGTGCCAAATTGTATGTTCTCAAGAGTGAATTTGAGAATTTCAAGATGAAGAAAGATGAGAGCATACGGATACTTTTCATAGGCTCCAAGTGATTGTTAATGACCTCAAGGCATTAGGAGTGAAGACATTGGATAGAGATTTTGGGCACAAATTCTTGATGTGCTTGCCCAAGAGATTTGCCATGTTGAGGAAGATTTCTCTTTAGAGGTGTTTTTGAACACCATGACACCTAGGGACTTGCTTGGTGAAGTGCTAACCGATGAGAAGGTTGATGGCATGGAAGATGAGGAAGAGAAGAAAGATGACAAGAGCAAGAAGGTTGTGGCATTCAAGGCCGCCAGCATAATGAGAACCTCCTAATTACAGGGCCCACCACACTTTTTGTCATTGTCCCAAAGACCTCGGCGGTTTGTGCGCGAGATACACCCGATAACTTAAGAAGCCCTGTTGATAACTCATACCAGGATCAACAAAGGAGTAGCTACAATATTACAACATTTGTTATAAAAATACAGATCAGAGTGCGGAAGAATAATAACATTAATTTTACAAAATGTGAGTAAGTTACATTTAAGAGAACTTAACTTAATTTGTGGAAGCTAGGTAGAACTAGAAGACACCAGATCATGTCGAGCCCACCGACATAATCTTGGTTAAACAGCACGAGTCAGTACCTGCAACAGGGGTTAACAAACCCTGAGTACGGGAGTACTCAACAAGACTTAACCGACAAGGAAAAGAGGAGAAGACTCAGGAATGCTGGTCTTAGGAGTCAAGGTAAGGCTTTAGCAAGAATCAAGAACTCTTTTGCAGAAAAGCTTACTATAAGTGAATCCTTACTTTCAATATTTTTAATTCAGATTAGTAGCTCATATATTCTAGGTTATCCTATTCTAGAGCAAACATATTTTTCTTATTCCAACTTTCTTTCCTCGAAAACACATTCCATCATTTACTACGATGAAGGTCGGGGAATCGGGTCTCCTTCTCCGAGAAGCAACGGCGATTCATGAACCGATTATACCCGGTAGGGGATCCCTAACCACACGACATATGTAGCACTTAAGCTTACATATATCAACCTTCTTTCAGATTTGTCCAAAACGGAAGCGAGGCTGCGCCACCCGAGAGCACGATTACTCCACCTCCCTACCCCGTCCTAATGAGCGGTTTGACCCGGTGGGGTGGGTACACGCTACTCCCCGCCATCTCCACTCCGAAGGCGTGGTTGCCATTCCCCGATTTGGCTCCACCGAGATTCGACTTACCGGAGTATGTGGCTAGTTAGGGTCGGCCCGACTGGGGTATCGCGGTCGGATGTGCCATTGACCAAAAAGGTCCTAAAGCGCAACATGCGTTCAAAACGTCCCGATTTCACTCGAGGGCCAAACAACGGACGGTCCTTAAGCGACCAACACGGGACAAGCACGGCTAGGTATCCCGCCGGCTTTTCAACCTACGTCCGTCCGATCTCAAATTCATCACTACATCTCTTTCTTTTTCAAAACAGGTACCCTCTTCTCAAATAAAATATTTTGATGAAAAAAGCTTAACTAATTAAGCGAGGACTAAGCATCACTAAGCATTTTCGGGAAATGAAACGGGTTATCAAGGATGGTATTGAAATAAACAAGGATGGGAATGCGGCAATTAGGTTATCACTCAACTCCTAATTACTTAATGCAACATAGCATAGACATAAGTGATATAAAACTTTTAAAACATCAAGGAAGGGTTTAATGTAGCAGGGGCTTGCACGCTTTGCGAGGAAAGTTAGATTCAAAAAGTGGATCACCAAAGTTAATCTTGGCACCATCACCTCGGTGGATACACCTTCTCCAAAGCTTCGATCATCGCAAAACCACATCACTCTCGTTCACTACACGTAAATTAATAACGTATGCTTAACATGATGGAATGGTAGACATGACGCTTGATGAGTACATGAAATGATAAACACTTGAGTACAACTTTCCTTCACGATAAAGTTGCAACCCAAAAACCAACTTGTTGAACTACTAACATTCATAAAGGAGTTCTCAAGGATCATTTGATTGTGGTATGATCCAAGATTCACAAAACAATCCCAAATCACACATCAAACCTAAGTCATTAAACTCTAAACACTCATTTTTCTAATAAATAAAATAAAACATAAATAGAAAAATAATTTAAACATTTCAAAATGACTCCAAACTTTTTATACAAGTAGGTCACATCATCAAAAACAGTACCAAATAAATTTTCATGATTTTTGAATAAATATTTTATTTTTCTAAAAATCATGGAAGATGCATTTTTCAATTAAAATTTGTATTTTTAAATCATGCAAGAACTACTCAAAATCAAAGTTTCAAATTTTTCATGGGTAGACATACTCATAGGAAGGCTACACAAAAATTTCAGTGAATTTATAAGCAAGTATTTGAATTTATATGAAAATAACAAAAACAAATACTATTCATATAAATAGAAATTGAAAATTCATTTGCTAAAAGAAAAAGGCCTTCGGCCCTGAAGTCATTCGCCCAAATTGAACAAAGTGCAGACCGGCCCACATGAATAGTGAAAGGTCGGCCCAAACGACCTATCCAGGGCCTTGACTTTGCACTATTATAAAAAACCCTTAAGTTTTTCGAAATTACAAACATGTACGAAACACTATTTAAAAGAGTTAAGAAATTTACATTGGGAATCCTGGAAAAACTTCTATTTGAATGTTGGTCCTCTTCTATCTTGTTCTTCGTTCTTTCCGAGCAAACGAGCAGGCGGGGGGAGGAACGGCGGCCGACGGCGGTAAAGAAAGCGTGGCGCCAGGCGGCCACGACCGGCGGCGGCGAGGCACCTGTGTGCGCCCGCGCACTGAAAACGGCTTCGCCCGGCCGGATCGGGCCGCGTCGAGCGCCCGCGGCGGCGGACGACGGTCGGCGCCAGCGCGTGCGGCGCCAACGCGGCGGCAAGCTCCGGCGTCGCGGGACGCGAGAGGAGTGCGAGAGGAGCACGGGAGATGGTGCAAGGACGGAAGATAGGGGTGAGCCGCTGTTTCTCGTGGCGACGCCGCGCCATGGCGCTGGGCCGCGCTACGGCGGGGCACGCGAGGGTGAGAGAGGAGAGAGCAGAGGGGCTTGAGCGAGTTGAAGGTGGGGGAGCTCGCCCGACCTCACCAACCCGACACGGGACCCCGGCGCGCGCGGGAGGAAGGGGAACGTGGCAATGGCGTCGGCGCTGCGGAAGCCGCAGGCGCGCCGACGCCAAGTCGCCCTTTGAGACATTTCATCGAACACCGCGAATGAGAAAGTGGGCTGATTCAAGCTCGATTTTGGGCCATTTCTAGGCGAATTTGGAGATGGGCCAAGAAGCAAAAAATGTTCTCCAACGATCAATCTTCAATTTTTATAAAAGTCCCATTGTCATTAGTGCTCAGATTAAGAGATAATTATCTCCAAAAATGGCATTGTCAATGACTTAAAAATGATTAAAAACTATTGTCAAAACCTTGTCAAATCTACGCCGTGATCCCAACTTTTGATATGTTGTTCCTCAAAGCATAAACTCAAATCCATATTTTTAGTCCAACTCAAGTTACTTAGCAAAATTTCAAGAGCGCGAGGCGTCGACCTTGTTGGGCCGATTCGGACTTAGATAAATTCTAAGTCACGAGTTTAACCTTTTCTTTCAACTTGAGTGTTGTATTTGAGGCACTTAGGAGCTGAATCACGACTTGCCCAAAAATAACATTTGTTGTACTCCTCCAATTTCACTTAAAGGTCAAACTTCATATCTTGCTTTCGAGAAAATATAATTCCACTTTGGACAAAGCGGCAACTTAATAACTCTTTAAATTAGGGTTTTAATCCGTCGGGGGCATTTTCGAGGCAATTGCTCAACATGAACCCTTAATAACTTTTGTTGTGGAGTTTATGACCACGAATTAATACACTTGTGTTTGGCCAAATCCACTGCTTAACTGGTAATTAACACGGGGTGTTACAGCCACCACCTCATCCAAGGCTAAGGGCAAGTCCAAGACTCAAAGAAGAAGATGATGAGGAAATCAACCTTGAAGAGATTGATCAAGAGTTTGCTATATTTGTGAAGAAATTTAGCAAAGTCTTGAAGAGCAAGAAGTTTAGGCAAGGCTCTAGAAGAAGAAATGATTCATCTAAGGGCAATGAAGAGCCAAAAAAATGCTTTGAGTGTGATAGCCCTTATCACATCCTTGTCGATTGTCCAATCAAGAAAGAAAAAGAGAAGATGAAGGCATACAAGGGTGGCAAGACAAACAAGAAGAGCAAGACCATGACATTCAAGAAGACAAATGATGGTGCTTTTGTTTGTTCTTGGGATAGTGATGGCTCCTCCGATGAAGAGGAAGAGAAGCCCAAGGCCATGAGTGCAATTGGCCAACACAAGAAGTCATCCCTCTTCGACTCATCACCTTCATGCTTCATGGCTAAGGCCACTAAGGTATCATTGCATGAGCATGATGAACTAAGTGATAATGAAGTAAAATATGATGATAGTGATGATGAAGATGATGAATGTGAACCCACTAAGGATGATCTTCTTGAGATGCTTAAGCAAACTCATATCATGCTTAAGACTAAGGACAAGGAATGTATAGCTTTGCAAAAGAGTGTAAAAACTCTTGAGCAAAACTTTAGTGAGCTAGAGGCCACCCATGAGGGTCTAAAGGAAGACCATGGGAAATTGGAGCTAGCTCATACAAGGCTCCAAAAAGCCCATGTCTTGCTCTTAGAAAAGAATGATAGAGCTTGCTTAATCATCAAGAAGGATGTTGGTTCAATATGTGACATCATAGATGAACCATTCTTGGTTGATGTTGAAGAACCATCTATTCCTTCCACATCCATATCAACCCACTCGAGCTCTACTAGTAGTGATGGAGTAATTTTAGATTCATCACTAAAGGTTGAGAATGAGACTCTCAAAAGAGAGGTGGATGAGTTCACCCACTCCTTGAGGAAGGCATATGGTGGGGATGCCCGCTTGCTAAAGTGCTTGGGTAGCCAAAGGTTTTTCCTTAACAAGGAAGGCTTAGGTTATGTCCCCAAGAAAGGCGAGAAGGCCTTTGCTACTCCAAAGTCTAGCTTTGTGAAGAGCATTGACACTTATTGCAATAGATGCAAGCAAGTGGGGCATCAAGAACATAAATGTGCTAAAATCAACATGAACAAGAAATCAAGCAAAGTGCATTCCATACATTTTGATTCTTGTTATTTGCTTACCAAGGGTGAGAAGGGTGTCAAGGTAAAGTTTGTTGGTACACCCATTGTTAGCCCAAAAAGAAGAAGGCAATTTGGGTACCAAAGGCTTTGGTTGCTAACCTCCAAGGACCCAAAGGCAAATGGGTACCTAAATCTTATTAATTTGCTTGTAGGTGAATTACAAGATTTGGGAACCATTGGATTCTTGATAGTGGGTGCACTCAACATATGCCGGTGATGCAAGGAAGTTCAACATTATTGATTCAACTCAAGAGAATGGCAAGCCTATTACATTTGGTGATAGCAAAAGTGGCAAGATACAAGGCATAGGGAAGATAGCAATAACCAATGATTTGACCTTATCAAATGTGGCACTAGTGGACATATTGAAGTACAATTTGCTTTTCGGTGGCACAAATTTATGATCTTAGTTACAAGTGCATCTTTGGTGAAGATAGTGTTGAGATTGTGAATACAAAAGATTCAAGCTTGATCTTTAAGGGAATAAGATTTGACAACCTCTACCTTGTGGATTTTGGTGCTAGTGAGACTCAAATTAGTACATGCTTGATATCTCAATCTAGCATGGGTTGGCTATGGCATAGAAGACTTGGTCATGTTGGCATGAAGCAACTCAATAAGTTAGTGACACATGATCTAGTAAGAGGCTTGAAGGATGTTCACTTTGAGAAGGACAAGCTATGTAGTGCATGTCAGCCAGGCAAGCAAGTTGCCAATACTTATCCAAAAGAAGAGCTTCATGAGTACTTGCAAGGCATTTGACTTTATTCATATTGATTTGTTTGGCCCAACCGCATACACAAGCATTGGTGGCAATAAATATGGATTTGTGATTGTGGATGACTATACAAGATTCACTTGGGTGTTCTTTCTCAATGACAAGAGTGATGTGTATTCATTGTTCAAGACATTTCTCAAGAGGGTGCACAATAAGTTTGATATCATAGTGAAGAAAGTGAGAAGTGATAATGGTAGTGAGTTCAAGAACACTAGAGTTGATGAGCTTTGTGATGATTATGGAATCATGCATCAACTTTCGGCCAAGTACACACCACAATCCAATGGCCTAGTTGAGAGGAAGAATAGGACTCTCATTGAGATGACAAGATCAATGCTTAGTGAGTACAATGTGAGTCAATCATTTTGGGTCGAAGCAATCAACACCGCATGCCACTACATCAATAGATTGTATTGTCATCCCATGATGAACAAGACACCTTATGAGCTATTGAATAGAAGGAAGCCAACCATTGCGTACTTTAGAGTATTTGGGTGCAAATGCTACATATTGAAGAAAGGTGCAAGACTTGACAAGTTTGACAAGAGGTGTGATGAGGGGTTCCTACTTGGTTATTCCACCACAAGCAAAGCATATAGAGTGTGGAACAACTCAAGTGGTGTATTGGAAGAAGTCCATGATGTAGAATTTGATGAAACCAATGGGTCCCAAGATGAAGATGAGAACCTCAATGATGTTAGTGGAACTCCATTGGTAAATGCCATGAGGGGTATGGACATTGGTGATATAAGGCCAACTCAAGTTGATGATGACAACAAAAAGATGAGATGCAAATAACTCAAGCTAGTGGTGCTCAAGTTCAAGATCAACAACAAGCTAGTACATCATCTCAAGCAACAACAAGTGATCAACCAAGCTCAAGCAATCAAGTTCCAATACTCCAAAGCTCAAGCATAGCTAGAGATCACCCAATTGATCAAATTATTGGTGACATTGTAAAAGTGGAGTACAAACTAGAGGAAGGCTAGCGGTATTTTGTGAACACTTTGCATTTATGTCACAAGAAGAGCCCGAAAAGGTTGATGATGCCTTGAAGGATGAAGAATAGGTCATTGCAATGCAAGAGGAGCTAAATAACTTTGATAGAAACAAGGTTTGGGAATTGATAGAAAGACCAAAAGGACTACAATGTCATTGGAACCAAATGGGTGTTCAAAAACAAGCAAGATGAAGATAACATTGTTGTGAGAAACAAAGCAAGACTAGTTGCACAAGGTTACACTCAAGTAGAGGGTCTTGACTTTGGTGAAACATATGCTCGGTTGCAAGATTAGAGGCAATTAGAATCCTATTAGCCTATGCATGTGCACACAACATCAAGCTCTATCAAATGGATGTCAAGAGTACTTTTCTCAATGGATTCATCAATAAGCTAGTGTATGTTGAGCAACCACACGGTTTTGAAGATTACCATCATCCCAACCATGTGTACAAGTTGAACAAGACATTGTATGGGTTGAAGCAAGCACCTAGAGCATGGTATGAGAGGTTGAGAGACTTCTTACTCAAGAAAGGCTTCAAGATGGGCAAAGTTGACACTACTCTCTTCACCAAGAAGATTGGAAATGATTTGTTTGTTATGCAAATATATGTTCGCGATATCATCTTAGGATCAACAAATCAAGAGTATTGTGAAGAGTTTGCCAAGATGATGCAAAAGAATTTGAGATGTCTATGCTTGGAGAGCTCACATACTTCCTTGGTCTTCAAATCAAGCAAATAAAGAATGGCACCTTCATTAGTCAAGGGAAGTACATTAGAGACATGATCAAGAAGTTTGGCATGCAAGATGCAAAGGGAATCAATACACCAATGGGTACCAATGGATCATTGGACAATGATGAAAGAGGCAATATGGTTGATCAAAGGTACTATAGGTCATTGATTGGAAGCTTACTCTATGTGACCACTTCTAGACCTGATGTGATGTTAGGTGTTGGCAAGTGTGCAAAGTTTCAATCCTCACCTAGAGAGAGTCATCTCGCATCAAAAAGAATTTTTGAGGTACTTGAAGCACACACAAAATGTTGGGCTATGGTATCCCCAAGGGTCAAACTTTGAGCTTATTGGATATTCGGACTCCGACTATGGGGATGTAAGGTTGATAGAAGAAGCACAAGTGGCACTTGTCAATTCCTTGGAAGATCTCTAGTATCATGGTCATCAAAGAAGCAAACGGTGTGACTCTTTCAACGCGAGGGCGAATACATTAGTGCGGTAGTTGTTGTGCACAATTGCTATGGATGAGATCAACATTGAAGGATTATGGATTTGATTTCCATCATGTGACTTTGTATTGCGACAATGCGAGTGCTTGCAAGATGACACAAACCCGGTCCAACATGCAAGAACCAAGCACATTGACATAAGGCATCACTTCATAAGAGATCATTAACAAATTAAAGGGTGACATTGCAATCCAACCTATTAGCACCGAAGATCAACTAGCCGACATCTTTACAAAGCCACTAGATGAGAAGAGGTTTTGCAAGCTAAGAAATGAGTTGAATATCCTTGACTTCTCCAACATGAATTGAATGCACCCCACTACCATAACATGCCCCTCCATCAAGCAAAGCAAAGGTAAAATTGTTTGGCATGACATTCATGATATCTAAGGACTTGTTAGAACATATAGACATATAACTTGTGCCTTAGGAAGCATTCATAATAAAAAAATCAAAGGATTTCAATATATGTATGCCATCACTATTGTTCTTTATGCTTGTTTGATCTAGTGATGACATATGACATGTTTATGGGCTTTCAATCTCAAGTGTTGAATTTGGCTATCTTTTCACACATATACTTCAACATAGGCAAGATAACCCTTGTCATGAGGTGTGAAGAAGCTTGTCTTTGGTTCAAACCGAAATATATGTTTGACAAGTGATCCAAATTTGACCAAATTTGAGCACAATTCTCTCTTCCATAACACAACATGGTCATACCTTTTATGGAAATTGTCGACAAAGGGGAGATATTAGTGCATGAAAGGTTTTTAAAAAATTAAAAATTTTACATGTTTTTGAAAACCTCTCATGTGGCTCATGAGTTTACAAATGGTTCACACAAGTAGGGGGAGCAAGCTCATAGACAATTTGTTGCATTTGATTGTGCACTAACATATGACTTGCTCATGCACATGTATTTAAATTCAATATACATGCTTGTGTGGTGTATGATAGTTTTTCACAAGTTGCTTTTCAAATGGTTGAATAACTAGCATGCATAGGAGCTAGCTAGATTTTCTAAATTCGCTCTTAATTCAAGTACCTTGCTTATAAAGTGATCTCACGTGGTACTTTGAGTTTTGATGAAAATTTAGTTACCTTGATGCTTGTATGGTGAAAATGGCGCAACTCCGATTGGTATCACGCTTCAAAGGTCCATTTCTTTCACCTAAGCATCATTTTGGTAACATAGCTCACCCTCAATTTCAATATTCATACATGTATGCAATGCTTCGTTCCAAACTCGTGGCATACATGTAGGGGAGCTCATGCTACCAAAACCGAACTATGATGATTGTCCAATCCTATGATTGTAAGCAAAATGCTTGGACAACCATGATATGTTCAAAAACATTAATCATAAAACCTTTTATGCGGGTTGTCACCAATTATCAAAAAGGGGAGATTGAAGATCTCTTGTTTGGTTTTGGCTAATTAGTGACACCTAAGGACTAATCTCTCGATGCTAAGTGTTTGACTAGATTGGAGATTGGTGGATGCGGGAGTTGGTGCATGGTGATCATGGAGGATGGATCGAGGTGATCCAAAAGATGATCAAGCATCCAATTCGGTATGATTTGGAGATCAAAGGTCCCAAGGCAAAGGTATAACCATAGGGCTTTTGATTTCACACCCAAGACACCATAGAGGGTGTGGGTGGTTATAGGATCGATAAGCCGTACTATAAAGAGGGGAAACTTATAAATTACATATCGGTCCTCATGTGCCTTTAGGTTCAAAATTCATATGCATGCATTCTAACCTAAAGAGCTAACTCCGCGCTTGTCAAAAATGTTTTTTAAAAATGCTAACACATGGTGTCGAGGTGTTCTTCGACGTGTCGGCAACAAGAAACAAGTGACGGAAGTAGGTTTGGAGCAAAGGCGAAGGAACGACGATGAAACGACAAAAATTCGCGGCTTCAGGGCGTGGCCAGGACATACTTCGACAAAAATTTGGCGGGATCCGGCCAGGACACACCGTCGCTGAGTCGGTCGAGAATTCGATAAGGGGTGTATTTGGGGTTTCGGCCGAGGGCCGACGGACGCATCGGCCGGATGCTTCGGTCTTGGACGGAAGCACGGATCGACTGGCCGGACCGGGTCTGGGCCGGGGGGTCCGATCCTTTGTTGAGGGGGTTGTCGGTTGTGGACAGGACCCACCCGGCCCGGACTCCACGGTGAGTCCGGTCAAGCCGCTAAAACCGTGGGTTTCCCCAACGGCCACATTTTCGTGGTGAGGGGTATTTATACCCCCTTGGCTGCTCCTTGCTCTCTCTTTCTTGGTCATTTGAATCATTCCTAACAAGCTAGAGCAAGCAAGCAAGCCTCCCTCCTCTCATTCTTGATTTGAGCTTCATTCTTGAGAGAAGAGTGATCAAGTGCATTTGCATCGAGTTCTTGCATCTAGAGGCACTTGGGGATCGTTGTGAGCGGTGAGTTTCTTGTTTCTCTTGGAGACACCGCTCCTAGCCGCTTGGTAATTTGGTGGAGTTGTTGGCAAGAAGAGGAGATTGTTTCTTGGCCACCTCGGGCGGAATTGTGAGAGGATCACGCACTCCTCGTCGGGGAAGACAAAGTGCAAGGAATACATTGCTCGTGTCTTGGGTACCTCACTTGTGAGTGGTGTGTTGAGGCTAAGGGCACGCCTAGCTCAAACACCATCCTTGTGTTGGTCGGCACAACCTAGGAGAGTAACTTGTCGGTGTACAAGCGAACTACGGGTGAACAAATCGACTTGTTCATTGTCTCGGTGTTTGGATCATCACCTTCGTGTGATTGATAGTCTCACTTCTTCAGGTGATTGGTTGACATCCTCTACTCATCGGTATAACAAGCTTCTCACTCTAGCATTACTTTCCTAGTTTACCTTGAGTAGAGAGCTAGCACTTGCTTGTGTAGGTTGTTCTTGCTAGCATAAGGACCATATTAGGATTGCTCACTAGATAGAGTAGTGACATAGACTTTGTGTGACTTAAAGATCATAGAAATATTTAGTCTTGTCACTAGAAGGCTTGCAAGACCATTAGAGCTAGTGCAAACCGCTTTACGCCGTGTTTTATACTAATCGGTTTGTTGAG
Organism: Hyparrhenia diplandra; assembly: GCA_015847255.1. Taxonomy (NCBI): domain Eukaryota; kingdom Viridiplantae; phylum Streptophyta; class Magnoliopsida; order Poales; family Poaceae; genus Hyparrhenia; species Hyparrhenia diplandra. Next base: position 129,913 of record JADLZK010003120.1, read on the forward strand.
TTGAGTTTGTAGAAAATTTTTATAGGCTATTCACCCCCCCTCTAGCCATCTAGGACCTTACACCCGTGTCTCCCTTTGACTCTCTCCTCGGATCCTGGCCGGCGTGGCCGCCGTAGCTCGCAAGTGACACTCCAGTGTCCAGTCTCGCCAGCCCCCAACCCCTAGCGGCGCGCGACGCCAAAGCGACAGGTCCCCACGACCGTTTTGCGGTACGGATCTGAATCTCCCATGAGCTCCGATGGAGAAGTAAGGTCAAAAAACTCACGGGGACGGGGATCCCCACGGGGATGAAATCTCCGATGTGTATCCAGGATGGTGGAGGATGTCTCCCCGTGGTTATTCACGGGGGGCGGAAAAATCCCTCCCCCCGCATGGACGGGGATGGTGGCTTACTCCCGATGGGGAATTCCCGTTGACATCTTGGCCCGTGACCATCTCATTCCCGATCGAGCCACAGCCCGGCGGGCGGCGTTGATGCGCCCGCCCGCGAGCTATCGCGGCTAGCGCCCGCCCGACGCCGCCCGCGCCCCAAAGGTCGTTGCCCCGCCGCCGCCAAAGACCTACCCGCCCCAATGGCCGCCCTTGCGAGCACGTTCCTCGCTTCCCAAAGACTGCGGGGCGATGTCGGACCGGCTGCCCCGTCGCGCGCTCGAAGGCCGCCGCCCGCCTCCCCTCTGCCGTCGCGGTCGTTCCCTACACGATGAGTGGTAGCCGATTCCGGGCGCGCGGCTCTTGGCTCCCTGCTTTCAACCGGCGCGGGCATCCGAGCTCGCCGTTGTTCGACTATCCAAATTGCCGCATCCTAATGGTTCATATCATAAGCAAACAACGGGACACTTACTAATCGCCCGCATCACCTCCAGTGGACACGCGCGCGGTGGCTTGAGTTCATCACACCTCTAATGGCCCGCAACCATCTCTACTTGTGTGCTAGGGTTTTGTCGTGGGACAAAGGGAAAGAACACGGGAGAGAAGGGACCCATAGTAGAATGACCCATAGAAGAATGGGAGAACAACGGGTGTGGCTTATCTCGTCATATAGGGGCAATACGGGCCAATAGGTTTCTACGACGCTGCGAGGTGGGCCTCGGTATGGTTCAGACATAGGAAAGGGAAATGGTAGGAGAGAAGCATAGTTAGAAGGGTAAATCTTCAATTCCATGAATTGTAAGGGCAAACTTCCAAAGATAAAAATTGGAAGGGAAAGGAACCAAATATCTCTCTTTTTTTAAATGTATCATCATATCATCTACATGTGTGATTTTTTTTGTGGATTTAGACGACTTTTTTACCGTGGTTTGCACGGGTTTTCACGAAGTGGTTGGTTTTGCACCTAATACATTGCCTACTTTTTTAGTGCCTTGTATATGTCTCCAACTCTATATATATGGCTAGAGTGCGGACAAAATTAGAAGGAAAGCCAGCAAGATACATGATTTTTGGTGCCTCGTATCCGTCTCCAACTCTAATTTATTCTGGAGTTAGACAAGTAACATACATGTTTTTTTACTTATATTAGCACACACTACTCTAACTTGTATGCCTATTCAAAAGATCGTCTGTCATTATTTTGATTAATCTTAAAATAACTCCAATGGTAGTCAGAAATTCGAAGTTAACTTCAACCCACTATGTATGCACAATACACACACAAAAAAAGTACAACATTTTAACAGTAGCTATTTTACAAATGCATGAATCTAACAGTGTACATATTTACATGGTGTTTCAACCACCTTCATGTTCAGGTATTATTTGAGAACCTAATGCACCTACCTGTTTAAGCTGTGTTCACTCAGGTCATGATGATAAATTTTGCATAGATTCTAACTTAAGGCGACATAGATGCTCAACAACTTTGATCATATGTTCTAAAAAATGCAATCCTTCATATTAATCCACATCCTTTCACAGCTGTTCTTTTCAGGACTTCCATATTTCCCTCTCATTTGAAGTTATTTGTTTTCCTAGGTACCAACTCCATGGCATCAGAAGTTGTTCCTGCCAACGATTTAACTATTTCTATACTCAAGTCTCAACCTGTGAACTTGCTTATAGTTTTGTCAACCTTATTAGCATTTCATTTTCATGAGCTTATTCTTTTGCTAATTGATGTTTATTTATCTTATGTTGTGTCCTTTTCTACTACAGTTCCTACAGTTTTCCAAGCTTTATCGGCAACATATTCCTAATTGCCTAAGCATTAACAAGAAGTAACATAGTGTGTTTAGATTGGAACAACCACATTGTACTTTTATTATGACAAGTTCGTTCAAACATTCAACAACACCGCTTTTCTTTATGATAACTTGTGTTAGCTTACTAGCCCAGCGCAATATTGCGCGGGATTCCTGCTAGTGAGCTACTATATATGATGTGTAACTTCAAAACAGGATGGCAGAGAGAATAATCGTAGTTCAACAACAAAAAATAACATCGATGGCAGAGAGAATAATATTAGTTGGACAATAAAAACTAACATCTTGCCCTGATGAGAATCATAAATTATGACAATGACCAATGACAACTAATTTGCTAACTAGCATGATGGACAAATTCACTAATAACTTGCATTAGCTTTTCGCATTCCAAGTTTCCAAGATCAAATGTTAACTACAGTTAAAAAAATCTATTTTAAATTAAATTGTTGGTTTCAGTCGCTGATCAATCACGATCGGGGACGATACAACAGAAAATGTCTGCGCGAAAGCCCGCAAAGGACGGGGCGTACTTCTTGGCGATTGCGTGCATAGTGCTGCGCTGGCGGGTCCCCAATGGGCCCGGCGGCGGTTTGCCGGCAATGATGCGCCTTGCCATTCTCGTGGCGTACAGCTGCGGCGCCGCCCTAAAAGCGGGTTCGCGATGGCGCCTCCAATGGCGATTTCTTGGCGTCCCGGTGCAAGGCACCGCCGATCACATCCTCGAAGCTCATGTATCCCTCGTCGGTCGCCCCGCCTCTTCCGTTTCACGTGCTGTGAGGCGGCTTGCTGCCTCTTGCGAAGCGAGCACCACCGGCGCCGCCAACAGGAAGGATCGAGACGTCCCGTAGGGAGCGCCCGCCGCACCGACGGCGACCGCCTCCTGAGTTGGTATTGCCGCCGCCCGTGGAGCTCCTCCCGCCGGAGAAGAAATCGTCGCCGTCCTCTAGATCCTGTAGCTATGCAGGCCTAGATGTGGTTGCGAGTAGACCGTCGGCATGGCTGTCTCCATCGATGGTATGGCGGAGCTGTTAGTGGGAGAGATAGACTCACACACGCCGCCAGCCACCTTGGTAGTGATGGTTGCCGCTTGGAACCCTAAGCATATGCGCGGCAGCGGCCGTTTGCTCTACTACTCCAGTCGGTTGAGATCCACCCCTGTCCTCAGAATAATGTAACAACTTTCCATGCCGTAACTATCGGTCCACAATACAAGGATACGCTGAAGTAGGTTTTGTGGACGGCAAACAAAAAGAAGAATAAAACGTTATGGTATTGACTTCTTTCTGTGCATGCATCCGTTTGTTTTAGGGACTGCATAGTGCATCCAAGAGCCGACTGTTGTTTTAGGCCAACGCACGCAGGCGCCTCGTAATATGTTATGCACCTGGTAACCAAAAGGAAAAATTCCACAATGTGGGTCAAAGATTGGCCGTGTTCCTAGAGAGATGTGCACCGACTACCTGAAGGAAGGAGTTTGGCATTGCAATGCCTTATTCCAAAAGCACGTAATCTCTCTTGATGCACATGTAGCTTTAAAATCAACAACTTATGGCAGTATAGCAATAGGTAGCAAGGTTAATAGGATTGGTGAACATTGCTTGCTGTAGGCCTAGCAAATTTCTCGATGTAATCCTACTTCTCATTTGAGGAACTGTAATCTATAGTTCTGTTAAGCATTGATCTATTATGTTTTAGACGGGCCGTAATGTTCTGAGTGTGGGCTGTATGTGCTGGCCTTGCCTTGCTTCTGGACTCTGAGACCATGTTGGGATGGGCTTTCGGTAGTTCCTGAGTCCGTCCCCTGCGACTCTGCCTCTCTATTCTGCGACTCTTTTTTTTTATTATTATTAGAAGCAACTCAGTGAAGCTTCCTATTCTCTAGTTGAGAATAACACTAGTTGAGCTTCTAAATTTTTTATGTCCTCCTATAATTTTCTCACAAGCCTCTATAGCTAACTAGATATAGGAGCCTCTTATCCACCTTTTAAATGAAAATGAGAGTCCATTTCATTCCACTAGAGTTAATTTTTAAATTTGGGCTCTCAAATTTTACAAGCTAGCTATCTATTTTTTTAGGAGGGTTGGTTGAAGTTGCTCTTAGCAATTTGTGCCTGAATCCGTTGCGACATACTCCCTCCGTCCCTAAATAGATGTCATTCTCGCTTCCCAAGAAGTCAACGTTTTCAAACTACGGCAATTATATATTAAAATATATAAATATTTATGCAAAGTAATTAGTATCATCAGAAAGATCTTTAAGTCTAGTTTTTAATAAATTTATTTGGAGATATAAATGTTGTGCGTATCTTCTACAAAAGCCTTGATAAAGTTGAGAAAGTTTGGTATCACGACACCTATAGCGACATCTTAAAAGGACGGAGGGAGTATGCACGGCATTTATTATTATTATTATTGTATGACAAGTACACACCCATGGTTCTTTCAAAGTCCGTTGCGACATGTATATAAACGACACATATGCACGACATGTGAACGTTGCGACATATGCACGGCATTAGTAATTTGTGCTTCAAGCTTGATTTCGGAGAAGACGAACATTACGGCATAGTATAGGATAGAAAGCGTCAAACAGACTACAAATGTGAATCCGTTGCGGCACCTGCATCATTACGGTTTAAATTATTGTTCAAAGCACTTCCTTGGTTCTTTCAAAGTCCAAACTATGTCGGAACAGTATGGTAGTCAAACCCAGAAACCAACCTACACAGCACAGCTTCTTCCGAACTTGTTCTTGTTGCATAACCGTTTTTTTTTTTTTTTTTTTTTGCAGGTAGCAGTCGTTTCAGTTGTCTTTGGCCTGTGTGAACTATATGATTCCTGAGTACTCGATAAGTTAGGCATCGTTGTTATTTGGTGTTGTTATATTTTTCATGTTTATATAACCTTCGTTTAAAAACGAAGGGGATATGTTGACAATAAAAAATACACTAATAAAAGTAACTGACTCCAATATCAAGTTCCCAGTGTCAAGATATTGAAGGAATATATATGGAGCATCAAAATTGGGAATTCAATTGAAGAGTAGAAGGTTTTGGCTTCCCTTCCCGATGAGTTACAGTATGTGGCAATTAACGTGGCCGGAGCCAAGAAAACTAAATATGATCATGAAAACTTAAAGATTGTGTCTTAGAGATGTTTGCTACTAGGATAAGATCATCACGGTCGATCGAGGAATCTAACTTTCAACTGTCAAAATACACATCTACTATTCCTTCAACTCTTATTGTTTGTCACGTCTAGAGATGATATTTGATAGAATTTTAGGTGGCTTTGTAGATCCTTGGGCAACCTAAAGGAGGTATTGAAAAGTCTACCACTTGAAAAAACGGGTGATGGATCAAACGATCAACTTGATGCTTGGTCTCGATGTTTTAAGATGGCTCGGCCGTGCTAGCCTTTACTAATGTTTGACCAGATGCGATGTCAATGAGTTATTTTTCCATGTATAAGGTATAGTGCAGACACCTACTCCCTGTGTCCCTAAATGCGCTTCCAAAAAAAAAAAAAAAAAAAAAACTGCGTCCGCTCACTCATCCAGTGACAATCCACATCTGCCACCCATCATCGTACACATGAACGACCAGGACGGCCCGTAATGTTTTAGGCTGTTTTTTACGTGCCGGGCCACTTTTGGTTTCTGAGACCATGTTGGGCTGGCCTCTCGGTAGTTCAATGAGCCCCATTCTGTTCTTTTTCCTTTTATTATTTATCATTTGTTGTTTGACACATGATTTTATTTTTTTATCCTTAACTAGGCTCTATGGCCTTGTATTTTACGATACTCAAGCTCAGCCAAATCGCGACAACCCATCTAGTTACAGAGTGTCCGGGATGATTTTGGTGAAGAGGAACACTACGGCCGGCATAGAAAGCGTCAAGCAGACTACACATGTGAATCCGTTGCGACACATGCGTCATTTCGGTTTTAACTATTGCTCCAAGCACGCATCCTTGGTTGTTTCAAAGTCCAAACCTTTGAAAGATGTCGGAACAGTAGGGTATAGTCAAAGCCACAAACTAACCTGCACAGCACAACACCGCACAGCTTCTTCCGGACTTCTTCTCGTTGCATATATAAACCGGATTTTTTAAAAAAAAATGCTGGTACCAACCGTATGCGTTGTCTTTTTGGCCTTTGTCACTGTGTGAACTATATGATTGCCATCTAGTCTTCGCCAGCGCACAAAGGTCAAGGTTCATGTCCCTTGGCTACTGTTTATCTAATCCTATTTTTTTCCGACAAAGCAACGGGAACGAACGAGATGAAAAGGGTCAAACGGGTTGGTGTGGTGTTGTAACGGCGACGCGCGCGAAGATTGATTGCCCCCGGCAGGTAGAGCACAATCTTGTGAGTCACCACGCTTGACGACCCCTCCTCTGCCGCGCCCGCGCCTGCAAATGGATGGATGGATGAAACAAGATGCTCCTCCATTCCCCTCCTAGCTAGCCGAAAGGAAAGGCATCCAAACAATTCATATGGCCATGCCCTGCTCGTGTTCTTTCTTTCTTTAATTTATTTGTTTATTTATCCCATGGCGGTATCGTGCAGCGAAGGTTTGACAAGCAGCGTGACGCGTGCATCGCATGGCCACAGCCGGCCCACAGGTTGTAAACACAAGCAAATAATCAACGATGCTCCTGCATTTGTCAACAAATTCTCTCGCATCGCAATTTTGAAATGCATGAGTTATGCTTATGCAGTGAAGGAAGTGCGCGCGTCATCAACACCTCATCCGTGGTCAGGTTCCTTTCAAGTCTTTTTTTTTTTTTTTTCGACGCCATTCACCCGTTTTTCATTAAGATGAGGAAAATCAAATCCAAATATAAACTAGGGCCTAAATGCCAAGGCGCCATCGAAGATTAAGAAACATAAAAGCAAAACGAACAACCTATCTAGTGGAAGTAAACAAAGCGACTACATGATGACTAAACTCTACGACGGGACCGAGGGACCGACACCACTTAGGCCCGGCGGCGGCATCATCGCGGCGCTTCTTGCCCCGAACAACAAGGCCTCCATGCCCTCCCCTGTTGACCTCGGCAAAGAGGCCCTCATGTTCGCCCCGGCGCCGATCCCGATCTTCTTCAGCAAGACCCTCCTAGCACGGGCCTCCGGGTTTTGGTGTTTGTACCCACTCAGGCGGGCGAGCGCGTGTGCTACAACTTCAACATTACACAGAATCATCTTGGCGCGGGTGCGTCTTCCTCAAGATCGAGTGGAGAGAATGGATGACTCAAGCGGCTTCTTGAAGCGACGCCCGAACTCGTCAACCGTTGGCGCGCACGCGGGCTCATTGAGTCGCCGGAGCGGGGAGGGGTGTCTTATGCGCTTTCCGGCAACATCACGCCTAGCTCGAGCCGGGGGGCGGCGGTCGGTGATGCACAAAGTTACCCGACAAAGAGACCCTCCAGCCCGGGTGGTACCCTCCTGACCCGCGGGCCCGCAGAGCGACCATCGATCCCTCCCGGCGCATGGGATCCCAACGCTCGGGGTCGGCACAGCCCGCAGCCTTAGCGACGATGGGGTCAAAGTCGTGAGCTTGAGGGCAGCCATCATGGTCACCCCCGCACCGGCGCAGGTGATGGGGTCGAAGAAGTCCACAACCCTCGTGGCGTGAACAGGGTCTCCTCGAGGAGATTGAAGCGGCGGCGAAGGCGATGGCGGTGTGGCCACCCGAGGCACCTCTAAAAGGCGGCGGGTACATACGGCGAAGAGCCCGCCGGCGCACCGGTGAGCGGTCGTGCGGCTCGCACACCCGCCCGATGACGCATACCGGCTGGCCGAGCCAGCCACACCGGCGGGATGTGTTCGTGCCCGAGGTAGTTGAAGCAACAGACCCCGAGATCCGGCGGACGGGGCCATCGATGACGGGCCTCGGCCGGATATGTCGGCGTTCCGAGAACCGGGGTGCCTCGTGCGGCAATAAAGAATTTATAGGCCGTGTGCCCCCCTCCTCCTATGGCGTAGCGCAAGATGGACATAGACACGGCGAAGTTTATCCTAGTTCAGGCCAACGGGGCCCTACGTCCGGCCGGGTGGTGTCTCGCTGCGTGTTACCTCGGCCAAAGGTGAGCTTGTAGTAGGGGTTACAAGTGGTGTGAGGGAGAGACGCTGGTCTCAAGCCCCACGATCGTGGTGGTGGTGGTGGTTATGCTTCGTCCGTGCGGGATCCCTCTAATGGGGCATTACTCCCCCTTTTATAGAGGGAAGAGGGAAGTAATGTTTACATATGTGGATGCCTAGGTGGCTAATTCCCGGCTATGCTTTGCGTGCATGCGCACGGCGAGGGTCGGCCGGCTTGGGCGTTGTTTGATGAAGACACGGCGCCCTAATCCGATGGCGGGACGTGCCGTTTCCGTGCGGCCCCGAGGATCCGTGGGCGTCCTCACGGTCCGCATGGCGTGGGCGGTCCCGGGGAAAGCTGGCCGTGGCGTGTCATAAGCCGGTGGTCCCGCCCGTCGTGGCGTCTTGACGATCGCCGCTGGGAATGAGCGGTGTCGTCACGGTTTCCGTCTTTGGCGGCGTACGTCACGGTTCAGCCTTGTGTCCCATCGGTCGGATTTGGGAAGTGATCTGGCGGTCGATTTGACTGGGCGTAATCGATGGCCCTGGCGCCTCGTCGCCGTGTAACCGCATTAAATGCATTTGTTTCCCTTCCTTGAGACGGAACCTCCCACGCCCGAGGGTCTATGACCCCGGGTGAGTGGGCCACCTCGGCTCGAGGATGGAGAGCTGGGTCTCCCTCGGGCGAGGCGGAGTTTTTGCGCCCGAGGGTGGTGAGCTAGGCCACCCTCGGGCGAGAGGAGGTCTCTCATCGAGGCTGGTGAGCTAAAACCACCCTCGGGCGAGGCGGAGGGATTTGGGGTTGAATCCGAGCCTTAGGTTGGCCGATGATGACGTGGGGGCGCCATGGTTCGTCGTCTTGTAAAGGTCCACGACCTTGTCCTCCGTGAGCGTAGCGAGCTCTTTTCGTCGCGGTGACTCCGGTGGGTCGCTCGTGGGGCGACTCCGTCTTCACGTGGCGTCGTGGCTCTTTGGCCTGGTCCACCGTCCCGGGCCGTCCTTCTAAGCGGGATGATAGCGGTAGAGTTTTCTTGGGCCCGACGGGCCGACGATTTCTCGTTATATGAGAATGTCACGGGGTCCAATATTTGGGTCCCCGACAGTAGCCCCGAGCCCCGAGCGAGTGTGGACTCGCCGGGGGTTGTGCGTTCTCGTCGCCTTGTTTTTCTCGGGGTGGTTCGTCTACAATGGGTGCGCATGAGCGCACCGTTGGGTGTAGCTCCCCGAGGCCTCGAATGGAATGGCGGATTCCTTCGAGGTCTTTTATATACACACACCGGGCAAGGCGAAACAGCTCTTAAATTGCGCTTTGTTTGTGCGGGAGTCTGCTTTGTTTTTGCGTGGGCAGCCCGAGGCCCGGCTTTATGTGCGCAAGGTCGACCCAGGCTTCCTCGACTTTGATTATACGCTCCTATGTCGTCCTCCCGAAGGGAGGAGGAGGGGAGACACACCCGGTGCCCCTCGAAAGCCGACCATGGTGCGCTCCGTTTGAACGTTGTAACGGGTCGGAGTTTAAGTGGGGTGCCCGTGCCCTCGCCCGGAGCAAGGGTCGGCTATGTGATCTAGGATTCACCCCATGAGAACCCTCGGACCGCTTAGCGGATCCCGGTTTGACGGGTCAACCCCCCGAGGCCTCTGTAGGCCTCCCACGGATGGGACATCTCTATAAGTAGCACCCGCTGGGTCTTAAACACGTTCAGAAATCTCGGGCCCGGAGGCCCGGTATAGCCGCCATTGTGCATTTCCATCCCCGCCCCTCGGTTCGGGTTATCCCGAGGGCGGCAGAAAACCCATGTGGGCCCGACACGGCAACCTTCGGATCGTAGGGTGCACGTTGGCGTGCGCCCGGCCGAGGCTCGTTTGGTTCCCGCCGGAGGTGAGAACCGTCATTGACTGATTTTTTGCCCTTAGGGTCGGGCGCCCTTTGGATATGAACTACCGGACGGTTTTACCCCCGACCGGGAGACGAGGCGCCTCCTCGCCGCGCCCGAGGTGACGTGCGGTGCCCGATCCGATGGGACGTGGCTCGCGGGCTTCTTGTCCGGGGCGTGTCGAGAGCACCATCAAGGTGCATTAATGCTCTTGACGGCTCTACCGCTACGGCCGAGCCGTTGGATGAGCGGTTCCTGCTTTCATCATAGGCCGTTCATTCCGAAGTCGGTTCGATCTTGCCGGCCGGCCGGTTGGCCTTCCCTTCCCTATAAATATTGGGGTCGGCGGCGGCGGATAGTTGCTCCTTTGTTCTTGCCATCGCCTTCTTGCCTTCTTTGCTGCGGCAATTAGGAGAAAGAAAGAAAGACGAGGGGAGAGGTTAAGGGAGAAATCCACTTGCCTTGTGCTCGTGTGAACGGTGTTGCCCGCTGGTTGCTGTTCCTCGTCCTCCCGTTCGTCCATGGCTAATCCGGTGGCGGCGACAACACGAGGGAGGTGCTCGATGCGAACCGTGGCCGAGAACGATGGCAACGGAGGAAAAGCTTTAGCGCCTTGTCGAGGAAGGGGCTTCTTCGCCCTCGCACCAATGCCGAGAGCGGCGGAGTGGATTGCGCCGCATTGGACCGAGGAGGAGCCTAACCCTCGATGGCTATGTGGTGAGTCCGATGGATCTTCACCGCGGCGGGTTGGGATGCGCGGCGGGCGGTTTATTCGGCGATTCTTCATCATTATGACGTCGAGCTCCACCATCCGCCCCGAACTCGATCTCTCGGCGGTTATCTTTGTTACCCTCTCGTGAGGGATTCACGGGGATCAAGCCGCATTGGGACCTTTTGGTCGTGGTTCTTCAAAGGCGGATCTCACCTTTGCCTCGATGGTGAAGGAGGGGGTACGGCGGGCGTTGCGCGTTGGTGGTTCTTGCGCCGCAAGTCCGATCAGGCGGAACAAGGCGAACCGAGCTGATGGGTACATCCTTTCCAAGCTTACCTCTTCTAATAAGGGGTGGCAGGATCGGTGGTTCTACCTCCGTAATGATGGGAAGCGCTTCCCGCATACACCGGGCGTGTCCTTAAACAGCGTCCGAATAAGTGGAACTGGGGTCCCCCTCGGCGGATCATCGGTTGGAGGGCTCGAGGCGGCGATCCTCGCGGCTCGAGATGGGGTGTGAACGCAGCGGCCCGTGGTAGCGCTTTTTCGCCGGTGTCGGGTGTTGCCATTGATGGCTCGCCCTTTGCTCATGAGTCGGATGACCTCCTCGGCCGGGGCTGGTCTTGAGGGGAGTCTCGGATGTCATCCCTTCGCTTTCCATCGATGGCGGCCAAGAGGGGTGAGGAGGCATTGGGGTCCAATACCCGTCGTATTCGAGATCCCTATGCGCCCGCCCGTGGGTACATCTCCTGGTAAGCGCTTTTTGGCTTCGGCGTTCTTGCATTGCCTTGTTGTTGCCGCGTGGCTACCACCGCGGGTTATTCCATCTTCTTGCGGGGTCGTTTGAACTATCACGACTCTCCTCCGCCCCGTGCCCGATCTAGATGGCGCTACGGGCGGGCGGCAAAACCGTGCTTCGGAACGGCAGCAGAGGGCGCCCGAAGGAGGAGGAGGAGAAGAAGAAGAACGCGTGGCCCGCGCCAACCGTCGGGCGAAAGCAACGAGGCGGGCCAATCGTCGATACCCGACCACCGAGGGAGGACGAGGATGAGGAGGGACGAGTTCGTCGTGAACTCGTCGGATGGACGATGTGGCGGCTCGTATAGACCGAGCCTTGGGGTTGCCGACCCACTCGGGGCTTCGCTACGTGCCGAGCCTGAGACGTCGGAGGCCGCCGGGACTCGTGCGCTCGAGGCTTCCTCCAGCCGAGGCCCCGGGACTGGTGGCGGCTCGGGGGTTTCCCCCCGATGTGGGCGCCTTGACGCTGCAAGGTGAGGCTCGGCGTGAAGGGCCAACGACTCTGGAGCGTCGCGGGCGCCGCCGAGGTGAAGAGCCAGTGGCGCCCCTTCGCCCCCGGCTCCCGCGCGTGCGCGAAACCGTGGGGAGACGGCCCGTGCGCCAAGTGCGATGCCCGGGTCGCGTCTTCCCGTGCCTCGGCCACACCCGGGCGATCCCTCGGGCCTCGTGAGTCCTTCGTGTTTTCGCAGATTAGCCTCTTTTACGGTATTTTTGGCTTCTTTTTTGACGCGTTCTTGACTTCAGGAGGCGGGGGCCCCCACTCTGTCCCTGCATCCCAAGAAGGCCTGAAGGCTAGTGCGCAAGCCTCGCCCGGCCCCAGAGCGGGGGTTGTCTCACCAAGACGTTGTCCAACTGCGTTGGGCTCCCGTGGTGTTAGCCCCCGAGCCTCGGGAGGGGTCGGGCCCGAGCCGGACGGCCGAGATTTTGTCCCGAGGTGGTGGTTCAAGCCCGGTGGTGATGGTGGGTCGTCCACCCAGCCTATGGTGATCGACTCGAGAGAGCTCAGCCGGGGCTGAGCGCCCGACCAGCCGGAAGCGATTAAGCGCCCGTTTGAGGGGTCCCACGGCGCAGCCTGCCCTCCCGAGGAGCCAAGCCCCTTCGTCCGAGAGTTCTCTCGGGAGGAGCTCTTCAAGGCGGCGCGAGACACGGAGGTCTTCACTTGTGTCGGCTCCCATCGATCCGGGGCACTTGAGGCGTACAATCGACTTCCCGTTGCTCCATGCGCCGGGTTGGACGCACCTTTCGGCAAAAGCGTCGTCTTCGGCGTTGGTGAGGTTAGGTGCCTGTGGTCGCCAGCGAAGGACCTCTCGGACTTTTCCGGTGCAGGTTTCCGAAGCTGCGGGAGCTGCCGGTGGATGAAATGCTTCCTCCCGAGCCGACTCGTTGGGGTGGTCCCCTTGACCTTGGGTGATGTGCGGGGGTCCCGCCGTGGTGATCGATGACCGCCCCGAGGTCCCGGGCGTGGAGGACTCATGAGCGAATCCGCCGGTGGGTCGCCGACGGCTCATGCGAAGATGGGTGACACCATAACCGGGGCCGTCTCGCCGCCGAGGCCGCGGTGTGAGTGTCTTGGTCGCCATTTTCCGGCGCATTTTCTTTATGTATGTGCCATAATTGGTGGTGTCTTTTGCTTAGAAATCTCCGCGATTCGCCCGAGAAGTCCGAGCTCCTTCGCCGAATGTCTGAACTCGACCGCCCTCGAGGCGACGGGTGAAATTGATCGAGGCCCAAAGCGAGACGTCCCCGCTTACTACTCTTGTCGAGGAGAGGAGTCTCGCCGACGACAGCTCTGAGGCCGAGCTCGTCAGGCGGTCCGAGGCCGCTAAGGTGGCGGCCGAAATGGCTCGATGAGCCGGACTTTGAGGATGCCCGGGCAATCCCTCCGTGCCCCGGAGGAGGCCAATGGCGAGCGGGACGCATCCCGGGAAGAGGCGAGGAAGCAGCGATGAGATGTGCGACGCCCGAACACCCGATCCGGGAGTTGGTGTCCGAGGGGAGACCCTAAGAAGAGAGAAGGAGCAGCTCCATAAGTCGCCGCGGATGATGACGGGCGTGATGCCGGGCCGGGCGGTGAAAGTGCCAAGGTACGTTCTTTCCTTCGGTAGGTCTTTTGTCTTTGATCCCTTTGTTTTGCCGACGTTGCTTTGGTGCTGTCGCCAGAGGCGGAGAAGATCCGGACCGAGGCCGTGGAGACCTCGGCCACGCCGCCAGGCCGGAACAAGAGTAAGTCATACAGAGCCGGAGGAGGCCCCCGCCTCGACTTCATCCGTCGCTTTGGGGCGGACAACCTAGAGGTTGGACCTCGGCTCGCACCCGCCCGCGCCGTGGGTGGCTTCCTTAGGTCCGAGCTCGAATGCCTTCCGGCGGCGGGCGCGGCGGGCGTGCATGGCGGTGTTCGCCGCACTTCCCGATGCAACCCGTGGTTCGAGCAACGTCGCGGGGGCTTCTTCCTCGGCTCAGATGACGAGGGCGTGGCCGGTTTCCCGCCGGGAAGGATGCCGCCGATGCCGCCAAGACCGGGGAGTTGTATAACTTCATGGACGATGCTGCGACGCAGATTGGCCTCCCGCTTTGAAGAGGCGAGGTATGGCATCCGTATTCCCCCCATAGAATCAAGCTATGAGGCGGACACGGAGATGCGGGATGCCGTCTCGAGGATGCGCCGACGGGCTGACGCCGCTCCGGGGGATGCCGCTGCCGAGGATGTTGCCTCCGCGAGATGTTGCCTCGGCGGCCGATCGTGAAGTGCGGTGGGACGAGGCTCGCGGCGCCCGATCTCCCCTTGTATAAAAAGTTAAATGGGTAAGGAATATGTACATAAACAATGGTGCTGCCCGAGGCCTTGTGTCTTGGGCAGGTGCGTTTATGATTGTGTTGCGTCTCTCGAATTTCTCGTTTATTGTGTGGCCGGGTCGCTTGCTTTCTCCGCTCGCGAGATAGTGAGCATGGATGCCACTGGGGGCGGTCCGTACGGGTGTCACTAGGGACGATCCGCTTGGCTCGGCTACCTCACTTAGGATCTGTGCGTGTGCGACCTTCGCAACTTAAACGATCGATCCGTGTCTTGCGCAGGAGAACTTTTTCTTTGAAGAAAAAGTTTCGAAAAGAAAGAGGAGGGGGGTCCCCGGGGGGTCCCCGTGTAGCCCCCGAGGGAGTTTTAGTCTTGTCTTTGGGACGAGACTAAGACTCCCTTAAGGTATGCACAAGAAGTTTCTCTTCATAAAAGATGTAGATCTTTTATTGAGCTTAAAAACGTAAGTGTTTAATCTTAAGTGCGAGGTTAAGGGTAGAAGCGGCGTAGCTGTTCTATGTTCTAGGCGTTGGAGTAGACTTCACCCTTCTCGTTCTTCGACTTGTAGGTTCGGGCCTTAGTATTTCGGCGATGAAATACGGCCCTTCCCAATGTGGCGTGAGTTTGTGACGCCCTTTGTTATCTTGCTTCCACCAGTGATGCGGGGTCATTGACTTGGAACTCCCGAGGCTTCGGGCCGCTTGGCGTGATACTTCGAAGAGCTTGTTGGTATCTCGCCGAATTCAGAAGTGCGACATCTCGGGCCTCATCGACTTGGTCGATGGAATCTTGCCTTGCCTGCTGGTTGCCCTGCTCGGTGTAGGCTCGCAGCCTTGGGGACCCATATTCAATGTTCAGGCAAGATCGCCTCGGCTCCATAGACTAGAAAGAATGGGGTGAAACCCGTGGCTCGGCTTTTTGTTGTTCGAAGGCTCCATAGAACCGACGGTAGCTCTTGGTACCACCTCTTCCCATACTGGTTCAGCCGATTGAAGATCCTTGGTTTGAGGCCTTGCAAGATGATGCCATTGGCACGCTCCACTTGACCGTTGGTCTTTGGGTGGGCTACGGCCGAGGTGTCGACCCGGATGCCGTAGTCGTCACAAAAGTCGAGGAATTTCTTCCCCACGAAGTTGGTTCCGTTATCCGTGATGATGGAGTTCGGGACTCCAAACGGGCAATGATGTTCGTGAAGAACTTCACCGTTTCCTCCGTCCGAGGGTTCACCACAGCCCGGACTTCGATCCACTTGGAGAACTTGTCGAT
Source organism: Hyparrhenia diplandra (assembly GCA_015847255.1). Taxonomy (NCBI): domain Eukaryota; kingdom Viridiplantae; phylum Streptophyta; class Magnoliopsida; order Poales; family Poaceae; genus Hyparrhenia; species Hyparrhenia diplandra. The sequence goes on from JADLZK010003120.1 coordinate 145,634, forward strand.
GGCGACTAGGACATGAGTGTGTCCTCCAGGTGCCCTTTTCAGGGGACCGATCATGTCGAGCCCCCACACTGCAAATGGCCATGTCAGAGGTATAGTCCGCAGGGCTTGTCTTTGGTAGGTGAGTCTTGGCGCGTGCGTAAAATTGACATCCCTTGCAGATGCGCACAACTTCATTCGCCCCTGCACCGCCGAGGGGGCAGTAGAAGCCTTGTCTCGAAGACTTTACCGACAAGAGTCCTCGGTGCGGCATGATGGCCACACTCCCTTTGTGGGTGTCTTCGAGCAAATCTCTGCCTTCCGCCGAGGGTATGCATCGCATGTATACTCCCGAGGCTCCTTTCTTGTAGAGTTCTTTTTGTCTCCAATAAGCGCGAAGGATTTTGCCCTTCGGGCCAATCGGCGAGCCTCGGTCTTATCCTCGGGTAATTCTCCTTGGGATAGGTATTCCCATAGAGGCTCTCTCAGTCGGGGACTTGGTCGACCGCCATAGCTTCGGGCACGGCTTGTTCTGAGTCGTCTCCAGGAGCCCCCGAGGGTATTTCCAAGGTAGTGTACCGACCTCCAGGGGCTCATTAAGATCTTGGGTGAGAACGTTCGGGAGAACGGTACCTGGTCGCCGCGACCTTGGCGAGTTCGTCCGCGGCTTCATTGTAACGCCTTGGAGTGTGCTTGTGCTCAAGCCCGTGGAACCTTTCCTCCAGTTTGCGCACTTCTCGGCAGTATGCTTCCATCTTGGGGTCGTGGCAGGCCGAGGCCTTCATGACTTGGTCAATAACCAGTTGAGAATCCCCCCTGGTTTCCAACCGTCGGATCCCGAGGCTAACCGCGATCCTGAGACCGTTGATCAGCGCCTCGTATTCTGCGACGTTGTTGGAGGCGGGGAAATGCAACCGGATGGCATACCTTGTGTGAACCCCAAGGGGTGAGATGAAAAGCAAACCGGCACCCGCACCTGTCTTCATCATGGACCCATCGAAGTACATGGTCCAACACTCGGCTTGGATGGGCGCCGGGGGTAATTGTGTATCAGTCCATTCGGCCACAAAATCGGCTAGGACTTGAGACTTTATTGCCTTGCGAGGCAGGAACGATATCGTCTCGCCCATGAGCTCCACCGCCCACTTCGCCACTCTTCCTGTGGCTTCTCGGTTATGGATGATCTCCCCGAGGGGGAATGAGGATACCACGGCAGAATCGGGTGCGCTGAGAAAGTAGTGGCGAAGTTTTCTTCGTACAAGACGATAGCGCATGGCAGTTTTTTGCATCCGCGAGTATCGAGTCTTGGTGTCGGAAAGTACTTCACCGATGAAGTAAACGGGCGTTGGCGGCAACATGTGCCCCTCTTCCCGACGCTCTACTACGACCACCACCGCGACTACCGGGTAGTGGCCGTGGACGTAGAGGAGCAAGGTGTCTCCCGGGTTTGGTGGCACCAGGATTGGTGGACTAGTCGGGGGAGCTTCTTGAGGTTGCCGAGGGCTTCTTCGGCCTCGGGGTCCGTGCAAAGTGCTTTCGGTCTTGCGAAGGAGCCCATAGAGGGGAAGGCCCCTTTCCCCGAGGCGGAAATGAACCTCGCTTAGTGAAGCCGGGCAGCCCATGACCCTTCGAACTCCTTTGAGGTCTCGGATTGGCCCCATCTTCGTGATCGCGTCAACCTTGGTTGGGTTTGCTTCGATGCCTCGTTGAGAGACGATGAAACCCAACGGCATCCCTCGGGGACCCCAAATATGCATTTTTCGGGGTTGAGTTTGACTCCCTTCTTGTTTAGGCACTCGAAGGTTTCCCGAGGTCTCTCACGAGGTCCGACGTTTTCTTGCATTTTACCACTATGTCGTCGACATAGGCTTCCACAATCCTCCCGATGAGTTCTCCGAAGATGATTTGCATGCTGTGTGGTATGTTGCCTTGGCGTTCCTCGGCCGAAAGGCATTGTGAGGTAGCAATACATCCCGAAGGGTGTTATGAACGTAAGTCGCAAGTTGGTCGGACTCTTTCATTTTGATCCGATGGTAGCCGGAGTATGCATCGAGAAAGGACAAAGTCTCGCACCAGCCGGTGGAGTCGACAACGGGTCGATTCGAGGTAAAGGAAAGGGAACTTTCGGACAAGCTTTGTTGAGACTAGTGTAGTCCACACACATCCGCCATTTCCCATTCTTTTTCTCTACTAATACAGGATTAGCTAACCACTAGGGGTGGAATACTTCTTTTATAAATCCGGCCTCCTGTAGGTTGTGGATCTTCTCGCCGATGATCTTCCGCTTGGCGTCATCAAAACGGCGCAAGCGCTGCATGACTGGCTTTGAGCCCGGCCGGATGTCTAGGGAGTGCTCGGCGACATCCCTCGGTATGCCTGGCATGTCCGAGGGTCCCTATGCAAACGTTTTTGGCGTTCGCGACGGAGGAAGTCGACGAGCACGCTTCCTATTTCGGATCCAGCTCCGAGCCGATAGTCGTGAGCTTCTCCTTCGGTTGCTTGGGATCGAGTGGGATCTTCTTGGTGCCCGAGGAGGGCTCGAAGCTCCCAGCGCGGCGCTTGGCCTCGTGCTCGATTGCGATCTCGTCAAAGCTTCTCTTCGCGTCGGCAATGAGTGCCTCGGCAATGGCGAGTGCCTCGGCGTACTCCACGCTCTCCACGTCGCACTCATATGCGTGAGGGTGCGAAGGGCCTGTGGTGATGACACCCTTCGGCCCTGGCATCTTGAGCTTGAGGTAGGTATAGTTCGGGACAGCCATGAATTTGGCATAGCAAGGCCGCCCGAGGAGTGCGTGGTATGTACCCCGGACTCCAAGGATCTCAAAGGTGAGAGTCTCTTGCCCGGTTCGAGGGTCCCGAAGCGAACCGGTAGGTCGATCTGCCCGAGGGGCTTCAGTTGCTTGCCGGGGACGACGCCGTTGAATGCCGGCCCTCCTGGGCGGATCTTGGACTTGTCCACCCCGAGGAGGTCAAGCGTTTCCTCGTAGATGAGGTTGAGGTCGCTTCCTCCGTCCATGAGGACCTTGGTGAGCCGGGTATTGGCAATGATGGGATCCACCACCAATGGATAAGCCCCGGGTTTGGGATGTGCCGAGGGTGATCCGACCGGGTCGAAGGTGATGGCTTGGTCCGACCACTTGCGCGCAGCCGGGATTGCCCGGCTCGGCCGCGTACACCTCCCGTTGCTCCTTCTTGCGTTGCCGCATACCGACATGTTTTGGTGTTGCCGCCGAAGATCATGAAGCGCTTGTTCACCTTCGGGAAACCCTGGTCACCCCGGGATTGCCCTCGGGCGCTTCTTCCTCCTCCTCCTCGGGAATGGCCCCGAGTTTGGCGAAGTGTTTTGCGCACCGTTTTTTGCATTCCCCGAGGGTATGCTTGACCAGTATGCGCGTGGTTCTCGCACGGCTTCTTGAGCATCTTGTCGAAGGTTTCTTGTGGCGGAGCCTTGGCCCCTAGCGGTCGACCGCAGCCACCATGTTTTCGCCGTCTGCGTTGAGGGCTGGCCCTTGCCCTTGCGGCTCTTGTCCTTTTTCTTCTTCTTCTTGCCCTCCCGAGGCTGGGATCCCTCGGGCTCCTCCTCCCTTACGCTTTCCTTTGCCCGTGCCCCGATTGAACAGAGCCCCGACGGCCTCTTCTCGGGCGAACTTGGTGCGATGTCCATCGGCTCGTTTCGCCTCGGTCGAGTCCGGCGCCCTAGCTTCTTTACGAGGTCACGGCAAGAGGTGCCGGCCAAGAAGGCCCCTATGACGTCGAGAATCCGTCACGTTAGGGAGCTCGGTCCGTTGCTTGAGAAGCGCCGGATGTAGTCGCGCAAGGACTCGTCAGTTTTTTGGCGGCAGTTTCGGAGGTCCCATGAGTTACCCGGGCGCAGGTATGTGCCCTGAAAATTCCCTCGGAAGGTTCTCTCCAAGTCTGCCCAGTTTGATATGAGGTGCGGGTGGAAGGTGTTCGGCCGGGGCCCTAGCTGAGTCGGAGGAGAGGTGCAGGGGGCAAATTTCGATTATTACTTTATCATCGTGTGCCCCCGCAAATTGACATGCCGGCCGATAGTCGGCCAACCACACCTCGGGATGAGTCTCCCCGAGTATTTCTCGATGTGGTTGGGAGGCACGAAGCGCCACGAGGAGTGGTGCCCTCCGATATCCCTTGTGAAGGCACGTGGCCGGGTGGATCACGGGGGAGTACCCTCGGTCTTCCCCGGCAAGACTAAGCGCGTCTCGCCCCGCCGGTCGCCCCGAGGTGAGCCGCCCTCGCGGCGAGCCCGTTGTCGCCGATTTCTTCCCCGAGGTCGGGGAGCGCCTCGGTTATGGTCTCGGCGGGGGGGTCTTCTATGCGCTCCCAGATCGGGCGGTTGTTGCGGTTCTCGACTAGGCGTTCCCGGACCAGGCCTTGCAGAGGCTCGGCTCTGCTCAGGTCGGACCAGACTCTGCCGACTTTGCCCGAACTCCTCCCGCCGTCGTGACGTCATGCCCGATCCCGGGAAGCGGAGCTCTCCTGTTAGGCTACCGCCTGCCGAGGAGTTGTCGAAGGCCCTCACGCACGCGCCTTCCCTCGGCGGTAGAGGGTTCGGGCATTTCGCGTACCTAGCATGGCGGCCGCCGCCACGCTGAGGCGGCCTCGCTGAACGGGGCCGCTATGTCGGGAAGTGGTGGTACCCCGTCAGTCCGCCGCATCCGTTGCGATCATGAGGGCCTTTGGGCCTGCCCGCGCTGGGCTTGCTCCCGTTGGATGTTACGCTCCAGTCGTCGAAGTCGTGCGGACTCTGCTCGGATGCGGTCCTGCAGATCCCGCAGCTGCGCATTCTGGCCGGGCGGCGCCGGTGCTGCACAGCCGACAGGGCGGAAGGCGGGGCTGGCGGCGCCGCGTCGCTCTGTTGCGGGCGATACGTCCGCCTCATCTTCGTCGGAGACGTCGGTGAGGCGGCCATCTTGCTCCTGGATCTCTATATTGAAGCATTCCCGCGTGGGGTCATAATAATCGTCCTCGTCGTCGGTTCCGGGGGCGCCAACGCGGAGGAAGTCCCTGTTCTCCGGACGGTAGTGCGATTCCGCCCGCTTCGGACTGGCCCCAATCGTGCCGGACGAGGAGGAGGATGGGGTCGTGCAAAGATCCTTCGGCGGATGCGCTCTTCCGCGTGATTGTCCGTGGGATAGCGTTCCCGTGGGGACGACGGGAGGTCTGGCCCGCGCTCTCCTCCCGGGGGCTTCGATGGAAGTCTCCGTCGGCGAGGAATTACGGGTACTCTTCTTCCGGTATCACCAAAGGACGCAGCTCTCCTCGATGATTAGGGTTTCTGGGAATCCCGCCGCGGCCGCGTACTGGGTAAGGATCTTCCCGACGTCTAGGGTTCCTGGGAGCCCTCCTGCGAGTCGGCACCGGGGGTGCGTTGTCGGATTCGGAATCCGTTGTTTGCGCGCCTTTGGTGGTGGGTCCGCCTTGCTCGTCCTGCGCGGCGGCCGTGGTGATGGGCATGCCGTTGCGGCGACGCCGCCCTCCTTTCAGCCGTCATATCGGGCAGAAGGATCATCTCGTAGTTGTGGCCGAGCGCCACGAACTCCAGCGTCCCGAAGAACAGCAGTGTTCCGTAGCGGGAGCTCGTGGTCCGGCCGAAAGGTGGTGGAAACGAAGGTGGAAATGCCATGGAGGCGGACGGGGATACGGATTGCACCGGGCGCTCCCCTACCTAGCGCGCCAACGCCGGCGTTCCGAGAACCGGGGTGCCTCGGGTGCCGGCAATAAAAAAATTTATAGGCCGTGTGCCCCCCTCCTCCTATGGCGTAGCGCAAGATAGACATAGACACGGCGAGTTTATCCCTGGTTGGGGCCAACGGGGCCCTACGCCTAGCGGTGGTGTCCTGCTCGTGTTACCTCGCGCTCAAAGGTGAGCTTGTAGTAGGGGTTACAAGCGGTGTGAGGGAGAGACGCTGGTCTCAAGCCCCACGATCGTGGTGGTGGTGGTGGTTATGCTTCTGTCCGTGCGGGATCCCCTGCTAATGGGGCATTACTCCCCCTTTTATAGAGGGAAGAGGGAAGTAATGTTTACATATGTGGATGCCTAGGTGGCTAATTCCCGAGGCTATGCTCGTTGCATGCGCACGGCCGAGGGCTGGCTGGCTTGGGCGTTGTTTGATGAAGACACGCGTCCTAATCCGATGGCGGACGTGCCGTTTCCCGGTGCGGCCCCGAGGATCTGTGAGGCGTCCCTCACAGTCCGCATGGCGAGGGCCGGTCCCAGGAAAGCTGGCCGTGGCGTGTCATAAGCCCGAGGGTCTGGCCCGTCGTGGCGTCTTGACGATGCTGCTGGGGAATGAACAGTGTCGTCCTGGTTTCCCGTGCTGGGCGGCGTAATACGTCACCGGTTGACCTTGTGTCCCATCGGTCGGATTTGGGAAGTGATCCGCGGTCGATTTGACCGGGCGTAATCGATGGCCCTGGCGCCTCGTCGCCGTGTAACCGCATTAAATGCCAGTTGTTTCCCTTCCTTGAGACGGAACCTCCCACGCCCGAGGGTCTATGACCCCGGGTGAGTGGGTTGAGCCACCTCGCTCGAGGATGGAGAGCTGGGTCTCCCTCGGGCGAGGCGGAGTTTTTGCGCCCGAGGGTGGTGAGCTAGGCCACCCTCGGGCGAGGCGGAGGTCTCTCATCCGAGGCTGGTGAGCTAAACCACCCTCGGGCGAGACGGAGATTTGGGGTTGAATCCGAGCCTTAGGTTGGCCGATGATGACGTGGGGCGCCATGGTTCGTCGTCTTGTAAAGGTCCCGACCTTGTCCTCCGTGAGCGTAGCGAGCTCTTTCGTCCGCGGTGACTCCGATTGGGGCCGTCGTGGGCGACTCGCCTTCACGTAGGCGTCGTGGCTCTTTGGCCTGGTCCACCGTCTGCTGGGCCGTCCTTCTAAGCGGGATGATAGCAGGCCGAGTTTTACTGGGCCCTGACGGGCCGACGATTTCTCGTTATATGAGAATGTCACGGGGTCCAATATTTGGGTCCCCGACAGTATGGAACCCATCGGCATTGATAATGGGCCCAGGGCAGGTCTGCCCAGCCGTCTCTAGCACCGACCCCCCACACCGCAGGCCAAGGCGTCGGCACGCCGGAACTCTCTACACAGGCTGCAGACCAAGGCGACGACCCGCGGGCACCCGGACGGTAGACCCACGACTCTTGCACACAGCAGTCCTACGTCGATGATGACGTCGCTTACTCTCCGTAGGCACCTCCGTGCCGGTAGCGCTAAGCAACGTGGCTGGAGACCCTGTCAGCGGTGGAGGAGCGGTCTGGAGAGCCTTACGAGCTGCTTCCAAATACGACGGGCGAGTGGCACGAGAAGGGACTTCATCGTCGGAGCTGTCGGCATCATCCTCCCAATGTCGGAACTTGCTCTTGCCAGCAGACCGGTAGTCGGGGAAGGGGGGGGGGGGGCGATGCGCGGAGAGGAAGGACCGTGAAGACCAGGCTGCCTCCACCTCCCCATCCTCCAATTCCTCAACATCCTCGACAAGGACCGGGGGCACAACCTCCAACGTCACATCTGCGACAGGCAGAGGAACGTGCACTGCGGTAGTTGCGACGACGTCCGGCGGCGACATCAACGAAGGTGTCCGCTGCGCCGCCTCGACCACCTTCCCGGTGAGGCACCTACCCGCAGCCGCGATGACGGCACCCGGCCTCGGCGAGTCCGGTAAGACGGTAGGAGATGCGACTGGCCGCGGCGACATCGGAGATGTTGCGGCTCCGCCTGATGCGGACGAAGCTCCGGGGTTCGCAGGGGCATCTCCGAACCCGTGAGCGCAGATTTGGCTGGGATGGCGTAGCGGCGGGAGGGGCTCGCCAGGAGCGGCTCGGCGGCCAGCCGATGGTGGGGCAAGGCGAAGCGGCCGGGCGAGATCTCCCACGTAGGGGGGACGACACTCCATGAGCCCCATGGAGCGATAGATCGAGGGACGGGGATTCGGATCCGCGGACGGAGGGGGTGTGGGGAGGAGCGGGGCGGCCGGGCTGGTTAGCAATGGTGGTGGCGGTGGTGGCATCGTGTGGGGAGGAAATGGGTTGGAAGGGGCGGGTCGGGAGGCTCAACGGACATCATCTCGGCGGTCTCTCAAAACTGTTGCCCACCCAATCGATGAAAATAAGCCTCGTTTAGATGGCAAAATATTTGCCAAAAACTTGCAAGTTTTTCGACTCTCTCTCCATCACATCACATTAAAATTAAATACATCAAAAAGATATATGTTCGAGCAGTAAATGTACATAAAAAACTAATCACACAGTTACATTTGTACATCACGAGGCTAATTTTTTTGTGCCTAGTTAGTCCACGATTAGACAATATGTACCAAATACAAACGAAAGTCTACGAAGTTGAAAAAGTGCTTTTTACAAATTTCTAGCCAACTAAACGTGGCGAAATAAAAGGCTATGCAGTAGCCACACGGTTTCAAGCTAGGGATCTAACCGGGAAACCGAACGCATTTGGCACGAAAGAAACGCACACCCGGGACCGGGAACCACCTGCCTGCACCGCACCTTCGCCGACCATTTTTCTAGGCTGTCTAGTGGGAGGAAAGCACATAAAAATGACGCTCTTGTAGAACCAGACGGATTGACTAGAAGCTCACAAGTAGTAGTAAACCATACAGCGCCGGTCAACACCGGAGTATTATAGAAGCGAAAAACATTTTTCAAAACAAACGGCCACGGCGCAATACGTACGTACGGTGACAGGGACGAACAATAATACGGTCGGGGCCAAAATTCATGGTCGCAGCTGGCCCACGCCCCACTAACGCCTGCACCTGGTGGGTGCTGGTGGTGCCTCAAGGTCTCACAAGGTCAAGCTGCCGCTATAAAAACGCGCCTGCGCTCCCCGCAGCTGCAGCCTCGGGGATTGCCTTGTTGCCATCGAGTAATTGCCCATCATTTTCTGCCAGAAACACACGCCGGCGCCCCGGCAGTCCGGCCGTTTGCTGCACCTCCCCCGAGCACAGAAACTCACACCGGCCGCTGCCTCCCACCACGCTGAGAATTCCGTTGGCAGCAGCTACCAGTGCCAATTAACCAGCATGGGTCGGGCGCCGTGCTGCGACAAGACGAGTGTGAAGCGGGGGCCGTGGTCGCCCGAGGAGGACGAGCTGCTGCGGAGCTACGTCCACAACCACGGCACCGGCGGCAACTGGATCGCGCTCCCGCACAAAGCAGGTGAGTGCGTGCTTCACATGGACCGCGGGCGCTCGATTGCTCGGCGAGCGAGATGCATGAGTATAATTCTGATGGATGTACGTGCTGCAGGGCTGAATCGGTGCGGCAAGAGCTGCCGGCTGCGGTGGCTCAACTACCTGCGGCCGGACATCAGGCACGGCGGCTACACGGAGCAGGAGGACCGGGTCATCTGCTCCCTCTACAACTCCATCGGGAGCAGGTGGTCCATCATCGCGTCCAAGCTGCCGGGGAGGACGGACAACGACGTCAAGAACTACTGGAACACCAAGCTCAAGAAGAAGGCAATCGCCATGCACCATCAGCAGCAGCAGGAGTACTACAACCACCACCACCACCACCAGCAGAGCTCGGGCGGCCGCGGCCAACGCGGCGCCGCTCCCCGGAGCCAACAGCAATGCGCCTCCTCCGTGCACCCGTCGCCCGCGTCCGCCTCGTCCGCGGTCACCATACCCGTCCCCGTCGACGACGACGACGACGCTGCAGGCAGCAGCGGCTCCGGTGCTCGCACGCTATGACGTCGGCACGGCGCAAGCAGCTCCGCCACTGCCGCGGCCGCAGCAAGTGTCTTCGCTCGCCGAGTTCTCCTCCGTGCCAGCACCGGCACCGCCAACCGCCGCCGCCAGCTGGGCAGCCGGGCTTCCCCAGCTCGACGACATGTTCCTGCCGGAGCTCCTCGGGGACAGCGAGTTCCCGCCCGGCGGCGACTTCTTCGGCACCGGGTTCGCCCTGCAGGACAGCAAGGCGGTGGCGTCCCCTGCAGGAGCTCTCGGCGTTCTACTTTCCCAACGCGCAGGCCGAGATGTGGGCTGCGACAGCGGATCATCACGTTCACGTCAAGCCGCCGCCGCCGCCGCCGGCCGGCCTCTGCCACAGCCTGACATGACCGATCGAGGAAGAGTACACTGACTAGCGCGCGCGCCTTCGATCCGTCTGCGTCCACTGAAGCGCGCTTCGGCAATGACTACTCATGCAGAAGGGGTGGTGTGTCAGATTGTTGCTAGTCGTTCGTTCTTGGCTCTCCGGCCCTGTGCCAATCGATATGCATGTTCTCTCTCTGTCTACGATCGAGCGAGGTCATCACATGTACATTATCCTCTCTTTCTCTGTCTCCATCCATATGGTCTGTGACTAGCTAGCTAGCACCATATCATAGAGAAATTATTAGAGATGCGTGGATCGCCATTGCTTTGTTTGCGTTATTGCCTTCTCTTCTGCTGCTGCGTACCAACCAGTTAGTCACTGTTCATTCAAAACTATTCTTCAGTTGCATTGTTTCTCACTGTGATAATGACATGCCAAGCTAGGCTCTCTCTCTCTTTCTCTCTGCCTGCCCCTATAGCTAGTACTAGTAGCTAGCTAATTGCAATTTGGAGAAGAAGTCGTAGCTTCCGATCGAGCAAACAAGTCGCCTCAAGTCTAAGCACCTAATTAATTCACGTAGAATTATAGTAACACACTAGAACTGCTAGTATAGTATTAGTAGCCGCGACCTGTCACTCGAGAGACTGTCAAATCGATGTCGCCACCTGGATACAATAATATCTGGCGAGCACTTCTCGGTGCGCTGTGCTTGCGTACGTCCGTCCGCGTCTTCTCGTCATGATCATGATGCTGACGACGACGGACGGACGGCGAGCTGATCTGAGGCGGCGAACGAAGCCGGCCGGGCCCGCGCGGGGGTTGGTGCGCGCGGCGGGCGCGCCGCCGTGTGCGCTCGCTAGCTCGCGGCATCCATGGGCATATGGACCAGCGCACGCATGAGGCTCGCGTGCATGCACGTACCCGACGTACGGGGTAACCAACAGTACCGAGCCCCCGCGCGGACTCGGTCCTCGCCTCTCCTAGAGCGCCGACCCGTTCCGATGGGTTTCGGCCATGCGATGACGAATTCACTAGGCCACCACCGCGAGATAGATGGGCGGCGCCAATCACCGGCGCGGCGGCGTAGGCAGGCAGGAACACGTAAAAAGAGGCGTGTGGACGGAAGCAAGTTCTATTGAGAATATGAGATCGAGGAGAAGAAGAACCGGATGATTGATTGATTGATTTCTCTCTCTGATCGAGTACCAAACCATGTTGTGCTTGTGCATTTGATTAGAATAATGGTACTTTTCCATCTGGTTCCAGTGTTTGAACTTTGTCACATGTCTCGATGTGTCAGGTCTTGGAGCACATGCATGGCCGTTGGGATTAGCGAGCGTTGGATAAAGTAGCTAGCTAGAGCTAGCTTAGCTTAGCCACATTTAGGCATGCCCTCCCATTGTTTAACACGGATGTTTTGACACTTGAGGCGCGAGAGAAAGGTGGCACACCGTCTAGTATAGCTAAGGTCTGTCTACTTTTCTAGTTACTAATTTGTCGTAGCACCTAGATGGCCCATGTGTGACTATAATCAGCTTCCAAGAAGCTTCTTTCGCCAACAATTACAGGCGCAATAACACTCTCACTCGATCATCGACAAAAGATTGATTCTTCAACAACGTGAGTACACCGAGTAGGAGTACGTACGAAGAAGGATCCTTTCTTCATGTCTTTTGTCATGGATTGGTCACAAGAAACCAGCAGATAGACACACCTTTCACGCCAACAGAGTATGCATGCTAATCTCGCATTAGAAAACACTATCGGATCGATGGAGCACCGATCGATGGAGCACATGAGTACTTGTATGACATCCTTGGTGACACACACGCACAAACACATGACACCACCAATCATCGTCCCATTATAATACTGCGTGCGGTGCGCCCCATATCTTTTACTGCATCGGGACTCGGAATAAGGCGCGAGACGAGACGAGAAACTGTACGCATGCATGCATGAACCGATGGACGGACGATGGATATGGGTCGGGTCGCTCCAATATTTTTCTCCCCGGACGGATTCTGCAGCTAGCTTAGGTCCGTGTCACCGACTCACCGGCCGGTCAGCGGCGCGCAGGTCCGCTGACGACGCTGCACCGAAGGGGCCCCTCTGAACAAGCCTGAAAGGCTCAAGGGAAGGTTCGAACTGGCCTGTGCCTGTGCCTGGCAGCCTTGCCCGGTCTCGGTCTGCGCCCGTTCGTCCGTCCGTCCGCCCATGACGCACGCGCACCACCAGCACCATGCCAGTGTCCATGAACTTTAACGTCTATCCCGTCGATCAGTCGCAGTGTCACACCACGCACGCACGCACGCACGCACGAGGACGGTCGGTCCATCAGTTGCAATTGCAAGCCATCGCCGCCCGGCCTCTGATGTCTGGTCTACCGGTGTGGGATGCATTGGCGCCTCGCAGCGTCACGTCGCACGTCACGGGCAACGGACATGGGCCAAAAGCTAGCACTCGTACTAGCTAGTAGCTAGATAGGACGACTGTGCGTGCTAGATGATCGAGGAGGGGAGTAAATCGATCATCAGATATATATCCTATGTACGTCTCGATAGGAAACCGAACGTGATCCTTATCCGCTCCATCGCCGATCCGGAGATGTTTAAAGAAAGTGTAAAGCGTTCTCTCTGATTGAGTGAGTGATTGGCATGATCCCGAAGCCACAGCCCCAACCCAAGCTAGAGATTGTTTAGTGAAGAAGGGTGATTACAAAACTCAGGGTCGGTGGCCGGTGGATGGCCTTTATCTAGCCCTTTTGTACGTAGGTTGGAAAAATACGCATGCCGGAATGGTATGGCTGCAGTATACGTAATGTGTCATCAGTGTGTAAGCCTTTCTGCCGCCGTAACTTGTAGAAATAAACTGGGGTTGCTTTCACCAGTGTCTAGCTTATGTTATACCGGTCAAAGCAGTGGCTGTGCCGGTTGTGTCGAGGCAGTCATTGAGAGGCCTAACTTTGTGTGGGAAACTTGTGCCGGTTAGCTAGGTTCTTCTATATCTATGTCTTATCATTCCTCATCAGTTTAGCAAACGGCCTATTTAATTCGTGTCCCCACATGGTCAAAACAACGGATCGATAGAGACTGTAGTAATCGCTCATCCATCCATAGGCGGAATGAATAGGAGGACATGCATCTGGCGTAAATCTGAAGCTGCATGCCAACAGAAGTCTTCAGGTACCACACGCCAAGCCATTCTCGCATGAAGAAGCAGTAACGAAGTTGCTGTGGCACCACATTGCCAACAACTAGTCCATCCAGTATTACATAACTGTCTCTGGATCGTTTTCCCAGGGCTAAAGCCGCACACCTGTTCCCGTTAGCTCAGATCAACGTTGCTTTGTAACGGTGCGCTGTAGCTTTCCTTCAGGCTCTGCGAGAACAACCTTTTCACACACAAGGGAGCAAATGCAAGAGACAGGCGATGGAGGAAACCTGGGCAAACGACTCAATACACGTGTGTGTCCAGTGTGTCCACTGCCTGGTTACTTACTTGCAAGCCGGCCACATGCATATGCATTGCCGGCGGTTCCAAGTAAAGTGTGCACATGATCGAGCTGATGAGCACACCCCCGGCCGGCCGTGCGTGCGTGACCGTGGTCCGTGGTGGGTGCCTTGCCTCCACGGCGTACTGCTGCTGAGGCTCAGTGCAATGCAAATCATCCAGTGCAGTGCACACAGTGTGATGTGCGTCGCTTTCCCTACCAACCTAAAAAGGATAAAAAGGAACAAAAGGCTAATATCTTAGCTGCACCCCCAAGTGTTTATGAAGCTGTCTGAAAAGGACTTGCACTTTCTTTCTCAAAACACATGGGCGCAGACGCGCAGCAACCACACCGGCCTCCCATATCGATCCTGTGAAATCTGCACATCACACAGGGCTCAGGTGTGCCTAGCAAGATTATATAGGCATATTTTTTTTAGGTTTCACTCCACTACCCGATCCCAGCAAAATGAAATGCATTTTATGCATGACATTACCGGTATTTGGCTCCGGTAAGTGTTCAGAACTAGCAAACTGGCTCGCACTATTTACGTGGGTGCCTAGATTTTTTTTTAAAAAAAAAAATCTAACATTCAGCTATTTTTAGTTGTAAATAAAATTTGTAAACGACTTTGTTTGTTAGTTTTATTGTAGTTGCCCTTTTTTCCTATACATCTTTAATTACTGAATCGATCGGAACGAATAGCTATTTGTCGACCATATAATTGACTTAATCCTATTGCCATCTTCCTTTTATCATCTATCCATTCCAAATCAAGGTGATGTTTTGTTTTCTACTGATGAGCTTCAATTTTACAATGTCTTTTAATTTGATCTATAGTATCAATGTAGTAATTTTAAGCCCTTGTGAGTGAAAGAGATGGCATTTTAAATTTCTATAGCAATACAGAAACGTTTTATTGATGTGTTTAATTCCACACACATATGGAATCAAACATGGAATCTTTTTTATAATTCAGTTTTTTAAAATTTAGATACTTACAAATTTTAATTTGTATTTGTATGGCCTGCTTATAGTTAGGTTTCTTTTCTTCCTTGTTCACGTGGAGATCAAACTGTTATTTTTTCCATAGTGTTTTCTTAAATTTTTAATTCAGTAATTGTGTTATATATACATTACTTTTTAGTTTAGTTTATGCACATTTTCTTGAAATAAATCAATTTAGTTTTTCCTTTATTTATTATTCTGAATTTATTATTAATTATATTATATTAGACGTTGACTCCCTCGGCAACATGGGCTATTCTTCTAACACTATTTATTCTAATAAGATAATACAGATAGGTAGGTTTTCACTTTTCAGTAGAACTCGATGGATAGATGGTAATAAATTTCTTAATAGAAAAACACTGGAAAGATGATTCTTGATGATAACGAAAGGAAATGAAAGCTGCTTGAGCAAGCGCTCTCTTGATCGAGTCTGTATACTCTCTGACTTGGGCTTGAAACTAGCCAGACTTGTTCACGGAAACGTGTAAACAGCAGCGGAGATATATGAGAAAGTGAAAGTGGTGGTGACCTGGCTGCGATCATCGTGTCTGCTGCCGCGTCGCTCTCGGGGCGCCGGGCGTCAACCCCCCGGCGGATTTGTGATCCCCCGCCGAGCACCGAAATCAGATAATAATCCCCGCACCGCGCCGCTTGCGCTTGTCGCGTAGCAGGCCCTGAATATTCCCGCGCCGCTTTGGAGCATCTGACGACAAAGAAAAGAGGAGGCATGGACGGAGGAGGCCCAGGCTGCCCAGCACACACAGCATCCTCTTCTTATCCTCAAGGAAAACTACACGAGCACGCACGCACGCAACGCACGGCTCGATCGACAGACAGCGTCAGCGTCAGCGTCAGGCCTACTACTGAACAGTGTACTTACTTCTCACTGTCAATGGAAGGAAAGGAAAGGAACTTGTCTGTGATGGGTACTAGGTAATGATCCGCCTGCGTTCTCGAGCTGGTAGCCGGCTTTGGCTGGCATATATGGACTGTCCCTATGATGAGTGATGAGTCATTCTTGTTCTTCAGGGAGATGGTTGAGCAGCAAATGCAGCAGTGATCTCTTCCTGATGAGCTCTAGTAGGAGTTGAGTAGAGTACTCCATCTCTCGGCTCTCGCCCGTCCGGCCCCTAGCGTTTGTCAGTTTGTGTGCGGAGCATGCATATTCTATTCTCCCCCACACGGCGGCGGTGGTGTTTGATGTGCTAACCATCGGCCTCACCTAACGTAAGGAGGGCCTCCAAAGGGCAAGGTCAACCCTTCTCTTCTGCTGGGACGGCAAGGCAGGCATGGCCCCTGATCCAGTCCAGCGATTCTTCTCTCCTTGCTTCCTCTCTGGTCCTCTGCTGCCTGTAAAATCACGCACGTCGTACTGTACTTGCTATTCACGCGTGCGTCTGACGGTCTCATCTGGTCTCGTCGTCTGGTACTCTGGTGTCCAGAGGCCGCCCGCCAGAGCATATATTCCAAATAATCCTGCAGTGTGCGGCGTGCCAGCCAGAGAGGACAGTTACAAGACGGCAAGATAGGAGCTGAAAACTTTTCACGGATGATGCAGAGCAAAGGCCAGTCGGAACAGATCTTCTCCGACCGGCACCTGCGTTCCGTATTCCCGTCCCCAGCCATACCTTCCGGTGAGAGGAGAGAGGACGGATAGGAAAGATCGATCTTGTGGCTGAAGCAACTCGTCACTGATCTCACCAACGTGTGCAGATTCCTTCTAAAGTCCTTGCATGCATGCGGTCAAAGTTTGCCAAGGGCAAAGCAACTGCTTTCCAAAGCTTTTCTTCGTGAACACCTTGCTTGTTGCAAAGGTCACCTAGCCTATGCTATGGCTTACATGGCTATATGGCAAGGCTAGTCCAATTCCACACCTCGATCATGCTTCCTCTTCGCCCGCAGTACCCATTCCGTACCACTACCAGTACCTGCAACCCGACGTATCCATCGACATACGGGACTATATACGGCCGGCCGACGCATCGTCGTCCATGGTTCACAGAAGCATCGTGCATCAGCCAGCGGGCCACGGATGGAACGGAACCGAATAGACCGGCCGGCCAGCCGAGACTGACTACTCATCGTTCATCACTAAAGAAAGGTGGCAGCGACGAAAGCTAAGGTAGCTGTGGCCTGCTGCTTTATTAGCAACATGGCACACAACGTATTGCGGAAAGCCAGCCTCCCTCCATGATTGTCAGTTGTCACCCCTGGGGGTCCTGTAGAACAACCAGGATCGCGATGACGACGAAACGAGGCGATCGGACGGACGGGGCACACGGCAACCACGCCGACGACGGGTCGTCGTCGTCCGCGACATGAGCTAGTGCCTGTGGGCTGCTGAGATAGAGACCCAGTCCGGGTCCGGGTCGGGCCGGCCGATCGCGCGATCTGGGAGAGGGCTGTCAGCTTTGCATTGGATTGGAGGCCATTGCCCTTTAATCTGCAGTGTCGTACGTCAGGCTTAAAAGGAAGAACAGCCAGCCGGGTTGACAAATCCCTGGCTGCGATCATGCCGCCGCCTGACTGGCTGCCTGGCTGCCCCGGCCGATCCAAGCGTTTGCTTTATTTGCTGTGTTGTGCTGTGCTGGAAGATGGAGGATGGAGACTGGAGAGCAGAGGCGTTTCAAGCAAGGCCACGTCCAGGCAGGTCGGTCTCTGCCTGTCGTGTCAACTTTAAAATTTTTCTTTTCCAAGCGATCGATCGGAGGGGATGGAGTGGAGGAGCGTACCCGATTCTTCTCTTGGGTTGCCAAACTGGGGGTTGTAGATCGGATCAGCGGCTAAACGGTGGGTTAGTTTACAGCCTTGTTGGACTCTGTGTATGTACTATAGCTAGGTAACGTGTACCAGATGAGAATGAGATGAGAGATGGTCCTGAAGCCTTTTTTGTCACGGGAAGAAAGAAAGAAAGAGGGCGGCTAAGAGAAGGGGCCTATTGGCTTGATCGTGTACCTAGTCCCTTAGCTAGCTTGGAACTCTTGTGTATGTACCGTGTCACATTGTGGCATCATTCGTTCGTCACCAGTCGATTTTTTTTGAAAAGAGTATGGCCGACTTGTCACCTTGGATTGGAAATAGCCTAGCCTAGCCTAGCGCTGAGTCAATGGTACTTTTGTCATGACATATTGACATATATATCACATAGAGTATATATAGTATATATAGGTCATATGCAGCCTAGCTCTAGCGCTGAGTCAAGTACTCTAAAGACCGATGGGTATATGTGCATATAAAACAAGTGAAGCTTGTGCTTTTCACACTTAGAATTATGACATTTGATTATTCTAAAGCCGAGTATAAAGACGCGTCACAAGGTCATGAAAGCTGATGCGAGCTAGTTAGTTCTAGTACTAGTACCATAGTACCATATTGTAGATGACATGCTTTGAAAAATTCAGGCACGTAAAGGAAAAAAGGACGGCTAAGCTAACTATGGCATGGCACTCTGCGGCCTCCAATTGGAGAGTCCTTGTTGCTTTGACTTGTCCTTCCTTTCTCTAAAATACCACCCTTTTACCCTGCCCTTAGACAAGTTGGACCAGTTGATTGAGAAGCTAACTATGGTTGGTGCCTCGACAACAGACTCCTTCCTGTGCTCGTTGACCCAGCTTCGCTGATGAGAAGCTGTCAAGTCTCTTAAAACTGGGTTGGAAAATTGGCTCCTTTTTATGCTTTCATGTGAAGCAAGCAAAGCTAAGCAACAAAATTGATCGTTGTCTGGGGAAGTCTGACCTGGAGCACGAGTATAACTGATGAACCAAATCCATCGTTGTCTGAGGCAGTCTGACCTGGAGCAAGAGTATAACTGATGCTTGTGCAGGCAACATCCTCATTCTAGAACTTCTAATCAAGCTCGTTATTGAAATCGCCAATATTAAATAGGTAGCCGCGTCTTGTGGTTCGTAACATAGTTAAGCAACCAGACTATTGTTATAGGCGTCATGCACAAGGTCCTCGTTTTTTCTAAGGCACCTACCACGATTCCCCGGCAATCTTTTCGGGGAGAATTTGCGGTGCTAGACAGGACCGAACAAATAAAAATATATATCAAACCCTGACAATCGATCGGGATAGGCTGGATAACGCTAATAGTACAAAGCTGCTATCGGATGTACTATAGTGAAGTCAAAAAAAGAAAAAGGATGTGCTATAATGTATTTGTGCTACACTTCTTTTTTTTTGGCGAACGTGCAATTCATGCGCTTGCTTTCCGTGTTCCAACTGCATCAGTTTCTGTACAAAGAAAAACTGAAAGCCAGTGGGATCAATGATGACTGTCCTAGCTATCCATTTCAGTTTTCACCCATTTCAGTTTTCACCATTTCACCAGTACCATGTTGGTTCGTTCTGTACACAAAACTGGGGGTAAACATAGGACAAGCTAGGAAGGATGATGCAATGGGCCGACCTGCACAACCTCGCTTGCATGATGCATCCCTACTCCTGGCCTTCGCTGCTGACATCCATCTTCCGGGTCTGAGCTTTGAACATGCTAGCAATATCGGCGGCCGTGCCACAATCCTCGGGGCTCCGGTCTGGAACTGAACGGATGTACCTGGGCATCCTCACTGAGATGCCCCGGGATGGATGGACAAGCCCAATGGCCGCATGGTGAACAGGAGACAGCGTCAGGTCTGCATGGAAAAACAAAAGCAGTGTCACCACTGACATTGCATTGGCTTAGGGGGTGTTTAGTTGGTGAAATATTTTGGGTTGGTCTACTGTAGCACTTTTCGTTTGTATTTGATAATTATTGTTCAATCATAGACTAACTAGTCTCAAAAGATTTGTCTCGTACTTTTCAGTCAAACTGTGCAATTGTCGGATATATCCAACTCAATCCACGTTTGTTAGATTGGATTGGAGGTGGAACCTTTAATTTCCACACTATCCCCATACAAACAAGCCCTGAAATGCTAATAGGAGGGTTTTTTTTTTTTTGAATTTTTAGGAGGGTCTTCACGTTACCTGAACCTCGGATCTCCCAAATTTGTTCTGCGGTGAACCACAGCTCTGGTTGCTCATCTGTTTTGTAGTAAACAGGCTTCTTGGGCAGTATCCTTTCCCCGAATAAAACTCCTTCATCTGTAGATTAAATTCTAAATATCAAAAGCCATAACCATTGAAGGTGTTTCTGCATATGCAGAGATTTTTTTTTTTTTTCTCTCAAACACATATGCACAGAGATCTGACACACTATTCGAAATTGCCTTGAGTTTGAAGTATAAAATGACAAACCATATGTCTCGTAGACAATATCTCAGCTACCACTGAGTAGAGATCTATAATAAATAAATAGGTAGGCACATAAAATTACACACTAACTTTATGAGGAAATTGCATCATATGAAGAATCATACAATCATGCACTAATTTCCATAGTTTATCATATGAATGCCTAACCTTCATTCTTATGACCAATCACTCATGAATGTTACGCATAATATTAACATCCACCTTCTTATAATAGCAAAACCATTCAAAAGAAAAAGAAACAAGTTGAAGGGATCAGTTCCCCACATTCAAGCATGTAAGCAAATTCTGACCATCTTCTTCTTAAAGATGTAATGCTACTACGAACAAGAGTTCCACTGAAACATACAGGCAGCAATTTATTCATACCTCTTTATAGAACTCATCTGAGAAACCAGACATAACACGGCATACACTTTGGAACTCTTCAGTTTCAGGGTTGTAGCATGCCATGAGAAAAGGGCTGTACCTGTACAGATAAAGTCGGGCACACTAGATTGGGATTGTTTGGCAAAATAATAAAAATTTGAAAATAGAGCTGATTGGAACTAAACCTACCACCCAGCTTTACGTCCATTTCCATACCATGCACCAATTGGAACTAAGTCAAGGCTATCACCTAAGCCTTCCACATAGTCACGCTTGACCTGAAAATAATGATAAGATCACAAGACTTCAGGAGCTTCGAAGCTTCAGGAAATATAAAAACATCAAGCACCACTTTGGTACTGAAATATGTTTGTACCTTTAACCATGAATCACAGCGTTTGGAAGCAGAGTATCCAGCATCGACATCCAAAGTCTTTAACATTATACCCTCACAAGAAGACTGGCATGCATTTTTTGAAAAATGTGTTCATCCTAGCCAAAGTGCTAGAATTGTCTGGTGAAGCTTCGTTGGCTTCTACCTACATGGTAGAAATTGATTGATCCATGCGAAATTACAAGCATGCATGAACATATCTTATCATAAAGTAAACAAATAATGAAGGTTGTGCATTTGTGCAAGTTCATGGCAATGACAATTAGAAGGTGCAAGTTATTCCAGACCAAATAATGTCTACTTTAAACTGTAGGTTGGAGATGTGAATGTTCATGCAGTCATGCTAAAGTCATTCACAATGTACAGTATCATTTGATTTCAATATGATCTCTAATTTACAAAGCTGCATTGCTGAAAGACTGAAATGCTATATTTCAGGGCTACACAGCATAAATTTTAATTTAGAGTAGTGCAACTAACGGAAAAAATTAAACAAAAAGAAAAGCAGATGTCAGATACCCAACATCGACAACGTCTCAATGAATGGAAAAAAGAAGTGTCATATTAAGATTTAGAAGGTGACTCCATAGTGTCACAGTACCAAAATAATGTTGAAAATAATAATGCATGCATGAAAAGGGAAGTGCTTCATTCTGAGATGAAACTTACAGTTAGGTGCTGAGCTAACTCAAAGTATCCTGGCTTCTCCTGGAACAAGTCATGAATGTCTGGAATGAAAGAAAATCACAGGAAGAAGTTTAATGGCACCCATTGAGACGTGTGTACTCGACAAAGCAGGAGCAACAAATTCTCCTATTAGAGCTATGCAAGTGCTTCTAGATAATATTGAAACATACACTTTCTTCTCTGCCGAAGAGGGCAATCCAGTAGCCTGCAGGAGCAGAAAACTGTAAAACCCCTGATGTTATGAATAAGACAATAAAGTTATATACACGAAGGAAATAATATGCAGCTGCTTTTATAGCATTTAGTGGATATTGCCATGGTAGTGTATCAAGTGCAATCACTTTCGTAGGTGCAATTACGAAATTACCTTCCATTTTGAACACCAAATCAACATAATAAGTATTCTAAAAGGAAGTTGAGGGTCTAGACCATAAACTATTGAGTATTGTAACCCCCATTAAAATTCCAACCTCATAATTCAGTATGTAAGAATAAACAAAAACAATAAGATTGTTCCTGTTGACACAGTCAATTTCAGTTTTAATACTTAATAGTAAGTAGAGTAAACTAAGGAATAATCTAGAAGTGTTTGCCATGATTTGGTGCCCAACCAAAGGTGACTGCAGCCTCAGCAGAGAGCCAGAGATTGCACTTCATATCTCCCCATTTCCATTAGGCACAACCTGAATTTGAATCATTCATATTCTATGGACTTGAAATAGAATAAGCTACTGTACATCACCGCAAACTAAATATGTCAGAACTTAGTAATTGAAATGTGATACAGTTAAATCAAATCCAGCTAGTAACAGTACTGCCATAGAGTAAAAGCGAATGAGCAATCGATGATCTCTACTTAGTTTTTCTAAGAGAATGTTTGCTTTTATAAGTCCTTTCCGAGATTTCCACGACATCAAGGACTCAAAACTCAAAAGTGTACAGTATTTTTACCTCTCTCCGTCGTGGAACATGATGTCAAAAACAAACACACAAATGTCCACCTGCAGAGTGGACGACACATTACCAGGTGGATAGTAAGATTGATTAAGGGGAAAGCATGGACTCAGCTTTCGGTTAAATATATGAAAAATGAGTGTCCATACTTAGGAAAATGCTCCTAGGTTTGTTAAGTGCAATGCATTTGGTTCGAACACAAGAACTATTATAAGTTCTGCTAAGGACAATTGGATACATTATCTATCATAAAGGTGGATGATTTATTGAGCTCTGGCAATATCTACTGTTGAAATGCATAATTTGCTGCATGTATATTTGATGATTGGTAGTGATAAATAACCATTATTGAAGAGAACTAGGTCAATGTTGTTCAGTTAAAGCTGTGAACTATAACAAATCAATTAGAGAAATTAATAAGCAGTTACAAAAATTCCTCAAAGTTATAAAAACTCATTGGCCATAGTCACATAAAAGTACAATGCAAAACAATACTTACAGTCCAAAGTGGTAATGATGCTTAGTAAATCGCATACTCACCTTTATGTTCTCTATTGAAATTGAGGAATGCTTGCTCCCTCTTTCTCTTGAAGATAGCTCTTGAACGACATCAACTTGTTTCCTTTCTTCCTGTCAATTCCCACCACCTAGATTTGCAAAACCATAACAAAAAGTTTAAGGGCAAACAAGTGTAGTGATGACAAATCCTTCAGAATTAAACTGACCTCAGCATCCAGTATAAAGCTGGACACTTCAGGCTTGCACAGCTCCTTAATCATGTTCACAAGATCAGGAAATCTGGAAGTTGATTCTTTCATTTGCCTTGAAAATATTCGCACGGATCCATCAGGTAGTTTGTGAATCTGAGCACGCTGACCATCATACCTAGAAGTGACATTAATGAGAAAATTTCAGTGTTTTTGTGTCTGGAGAGTTACTAATAAACTGGGGATCTGAACATGGGCCACTTGGTGAAGTAACTACTTCTGGTCAATACAAATTATAGACCTGAACTTTGTATGTGTAAAGGAATGACCATATAAACTAGCAGGCTCAACATCCATCATGAATAGGGAATATTCCCTCCCAAGTCCCAATTGGGTTCCTCAATGCTATAGAGTTTTCATGATCCTTCAAATATAGACAAGTTATGCTAAAGATAAAGGAATTATTTCTTTCTTGGTTATTGACTCTTTAAACGGTCAGGAAATTGAAACATTCTCTTCCATCTCAGGAGTCTGAATTCAGGGCTTCAGGAGTGATAGAAAGCTCAGGTTTAAGCTACAGCCTTGGAAGATATTGTGGTTCAGGGCAAACTGTTCTGAAACCGGTACAACTGGAAGCCCAGGGGTTGTTTCATAAACTAATTTCATGTTTTTTAGAAATAGGATAACCCTGCAGCTTATAAGAAAGCAGAAAAAATTAATTTCATGTTAAAATAGCCATATAGTTATTTAAATAGCTCTAGTCAGAAAAATATCTTAGGGAGGCAGTGAGCAATGGACATACTTGTACTCACAAGTAAATGATCTGCCATGGAAAGCTTTCAACGATTGAGTTAACCCGTTAGTAATTCTGAAAAACAATAAAACAAATAATTATAATAGAAACATCAGCACATTTCCTCAATTCAGACATGTACATACCTTGCAAGCATAGGCGGAATAGGTGTGCCAGGCACCATTGCTAAGGATGAAGCTGAAAATGCAATGCCTTCTCTCAGAAGAGAAGGAATGAGCAGATCCTGACAAATATTGTATTATTGTCAGCATCAGTAACCTCTCTTGAAACATCCTATTTCAATTTTGAGTTTGAGTATAACTGTCACTATTTGCCAGTTGCACTTACAAAACGTTACTACTTATATCACCTTCTGTCATGGGCGCCAAAGGGCGGCCATGCCGAAAGTAACTAGAAGGCAAGGCCATCAGCCCTCAAATTATGGAGCAATCAGTTTCCTATTTTTAGAGTCCGGTTTGGTAACAGCCGCATGGCTAGTTTCCTAAATAGATTAAGATTGAGTAGTTTCCAAGTTTGTTAGAGCCAATGGCTATATATAGTCCTTGTACTCGGCAGTTTGAATTAAGCAATGAATTATCAAACCAATCTCTCTTTCTATCAATGACTCAAGCGCCTAGGGCTGCTACCCTAGAACCAAGCCTCTTGTAGAGGGGTATAACCTCGCCGGAGATGACAGTTATCGCCATGGACCCAAGGTCCATGACACCTTCAAAGCATCATAGCTACCACTGTGCCATTTATACATACAAATAGACTATAGTCATCCGTACTGTTGGCTGGAGCAAACTATTCTCTATTTCAAGAGAGACAATGCCTAAATGACATGCATTTACACCTTTTAAAAAGGTGAATGCACAATGATAATGTTAGATTTGAAACTTGAGCATTACTCCAAATTACAGTTTGACTTCAACCTTATTGTGTAGACATAGTTGTGTAATGAAGATCAGTAGTGCATCTACTCAGTCCAGAAAAGTTCGCGTAAATTTAGCCTGTTAGTCTTAAAGTTAGTAGACATTTTACTTTCAAAATGAGAAGTTAACCAATTGCTCCTAGATCCGCCCCTGATGAAATTTGCAGGCTTACAGCTTGGGTTAATCCACAAATTTCATATAGGATGAATCTATTTTTGGGAATGTAAGCAGATAGGATGTAAGCAAAGCTTGGAAATTGTGTACCATACTACCATGATAAATGTATGACTCAAGTGATAGGTTCAGTCACTTACTAGATTAGGAAGGACATTGTATGCCTCAGCAACTTCAGTTGAAAGACTCTCGCGAAAAAAAAGGGAGATCCAAAGATAAAAAAAAAAATTTGGCTCAGAACAATGTGTGCACTTTGCAAGTCAAATATAGGGATCTAATTCAGTGTTCCAAATGTTCTTTCTGTTCTATTTAGAAAGAATTTTTTCTAGTAAGGAGACAATCAAGACAACTTCCCTCGAAGAATTATCAACAAGAGAATGGTCATTGGATAACAGGTGTTGGCTTAGCGATGTTAAAGGACCCCTCTGAGCAGTGACCTAGTGGAATATCTCCACTTATGAGAAGAAAGGCCAAAATAGCCAAGTACAGAAAGGTAGATAATAAAGACAAAGGCTTATGGGATATGAGCTGCATGCAGAAAGGTAGATAACAAAGACAAAAGGCTACCCCAATTGGCTGGCATCGGGTGAATTTTTTTTTTTAAGAAAACTTAAGACCTCTCTGTGCTAAGTCCAAGCTCTCACCTTATGGGTTCACCAGGGTCATGAACAAGCTAAAGGCTTCCCAACATATAATTTGCACAAAAGAAAATTCACGTTCATACAAACCTGTAGTTGTGATTTTATGCCTTCCAAGGACACCACAGGATCTGTTGCGCAGTTTCTATCAAAAACAACAGCATGTGCAAGCGCAGGTAATATTGTCTTCATCATAGCCCCAATACGCAAGTTCTGAACCTGAAGTTAAACAAAGCCACATACAGAACAGAAGTGGTGGAGCTTAATAGAAGTTACACAACAAAAGGCAACATGAATAAGCTATCGTATACTAAATTGTAGCTATTTAACAGACATAGAAAACATGTCGCATGAGTAACAATAAAAGCGAGATGCACCATAAAGTAGATCTAGACACAGTAAGGGCAAACATATAAGGATTTCATTTTTTGTGAATGAATAAGTCAATACTTGAAAACTTCAAATGAGAGAGATAAATATAAGCAATTAAGACCAAAAACATGGAGCCAAAGTACAACCAACAACCCTTACATGCAATATCGCTTCAAATAGAAATTGCAAAGTACACAACACAAAGGAATGGATGGCTCACCAGTGTTCTGACAAGAAATTTCATTTCTGTTTCTCTACAAGACCGAATAAGATGCAAGACAAGTATTTTTCTCCTCCCAGCACTTCCACTACCTGATATTGCACTAATACGAAAAAAGTGTTAATGTAAAGAGGAATCAGAGATAATCCTTTGTCAGAGCATCCCATAAAAATAAACAACATCATGCAAAATATGAATCTTATTATTGTCAAAGCAAAGGGTTGAATTTACCTCATCAACCAAAAACCTGAGCACATTACAGATAGGTTTTTCTTATTATTATGTGTCATGTAGGTATTCACTAAAACCGCAACAGAAGGAGAAGAAGCCGAGGCAGGAAAAGAGAGCTAATCAAATTCAGTTGGTTTAGATTGATTCATTGTGTATCCATCGCGCCCCTGCCTTGCTGGGGCGACGTCAAGCTGCCATTACAGCTCTGTCACACCAACAAAGTCCAGGGCCACATCCAGTTACATTATTCAAGTATAATCCAACCCAATCCTTTCTATTAACTCTCTACCTCCCCAGCATAGCATCTAGCACAAAAAAATGTTAAAAAAGTATTATGTCAAACCTAAGCAGATTCTACTGACGGAGACATGGTATTTGTCATATCCATTGCTCTGTAATAACATATCAGAAAATGCTTTTCCCTATGAACTGTCGTATGATTGCACATCATGTCACAAAATGGAAAGTACAGAATAATCAGAAATTGTTGTTACATTACATGATATCTGGGGTACTATGATTGAAATTTAGCCATTCATATAAAAGCAATCTTCAGTTGCATGAAATCATTGAAATGCTTGGCAAGATTCATGAAGGACTACTGGCAGGTAGTTTTAATTTGCAAGTAATACCTTAGTTTCGGCGTGGAATATACATCACGATCGAGAGAGGGCGGGAGGAGCAAGTAGTGTTTGATTCTGACGACATTATTTGCGCGACATTACCTACAAATTACAATTCATCCATTGTTGATACTTGTTACTATAAATGGCAACTCAATCAGGAACAGCCAATGAATGAAACTACACAATGGTGTCAGATCTTGCCATAAGTCTAGCAAATGAATCCATGTCTTCACTTTGCAAAGAAAATTGCAAAAAAGATTACACTAGAAGCCTTTTTTCTTCTATACTACCAATATGTGATAACAAGTTGGTACTTACCAAGATCACCGTAAGTTTTGTACATTTCATGTATTTTTTAGATCTGCTGGTTCCTAATGATTCCTCCAGAGCAGTTACAACAAGACTCCCACCAATGTTCAGTTCCTAGCTTCAATAACAAACATGGGGTTAATGTATACACATGTCCTATGACAAGACATAACAAAACTATATTAAAAGAGAAAAAAGATGAGCAAGGAAACAATGTGTGACGTTTAGAGCATCATACTCTAAACTATTCCCGGCAGTCGGTTTATAAGGAGCGCACACATATCAAGATTCAAACTTTACAATCTTTTGAGCAAAGGTTTAATGCGTGTTTTCATTAATACTGATCAACCAGAAAAAATATGATCAATTTGTCCATTACTGATATGCAGATTATTCATAATAAAAAAATTATGATCAGGAATGTACTCCCTCCAACCAAAAATATGTGATGTTTTGGACATCATGGGGGTCTCAGAAACATAACTTTGAATAGTACCTTTCACTGCAACAGATGTTTATAAGGCATAAAGTATAGCAAATGTATACTTTTATGGAATTAAGTTTTGATACAAATCTACTTGAAGTATCCATCCCAACCCAATACTATAAGGTACTCCCTCCATTCTAAGGTTTTTCCACTCTGCTCCAGCGTGGAAAAGCTGGAGTGGAGCTCCTTAAGTGGTACTCCAGAACCTTGACTTTTGTAATTCCTCATGGAGTTAAGGGGAAATTACCCACCACTGCCAACTGTTACACAAATACCGATTTGTTTCTTTCTCCTTTTCTCCGTATGACTGCTTCTGACTGTCTGGCCCTTCCCCAACGTTTCTCTCATGCCACCCTTTCCTCCTCCAAAAACTCTAGTGCCGCCGCCCACCCAGCCACCGCGGCCAGCACTCCAGCAAGGTTATGGATGGAACGGATAGATCCGACGATGCTCTACCGGATGACCTCGTTTTTGGTTCCCAAATCATCTCCGGCGCTGGTCGCCCAAGCACCCCCAGGGTTGGGCTGCCCCAGCCCTCTCAGCCGCCACCGCTGGCAGCCTCCTCTGCAGGGCTGCTCCCACCTTGGCCGGGTCAGGCTCCAGGCAGCCAACAGTCAGGGACGCGGTGCCCAGCTGCTAGACACGGCAGCCCTACCTGTGGCCGCTGGTGGCTACCCACAGCAGCACACTCCGGCTGGAATTTTGAATAGTGAATACTACTAGTGCAGTGCAGCGGTTCAGTTTCTTTAGTGTGTTCAGAAAAGAAGCAAAAAACTCCCTGCTGTTCAGCTGTTGTGCAGTCCACATGGTTCATTTACAGGATGTCCACAGTTGGTCTTTGATTTGAGACAAGAATATTGATTTAGTATATTCAGAAAAAAAAATATTATAGATTTCTCATGGCCGATGAAATCTCCTGCATGATAAATCATTGAATTTCCCATGCAGTGTTTACCTTTGTTGAAGCCTAGTATAGATTTTTTTTTTTTTTTTGAAAAATAGTAGTTTGGATAGTGGACACCAAAAAAAATTTTGTCCCTATTTTTATCGAATGTTGTTGACACAAGTAATGGTTTTGCCACTGAATTGATTGGGACCTGGTAGTGTGAATACTTTATTTAAGGTAAATATGTAATTTATAGAACAAAATGTGTATGTGAATTTGTTCCTTGTGAATCTGCATACTGCAGGTGAGCACTCTTCAAATCAAAATGACTAAATAACCTTGTGCTGGAGCA
The DNA here is from genome assembly GCA_015847255.1 of Hyparrhenia diplandra. Classification (NCBI taxonomy): domain Eukaryota; kingdom Viridiplantae; phylum Streptophyta; class Magnoliopsida; order Poales; family Poaceae; genus Hyparrhenia; species Hyparrhenia diplandra. The sequence goes on from JADLZK010003120.1 coordinate 174,585, forward strand.
GAGTGGTCAAGACATGGCCGTTGACAACAAAAGTGATGCACGCACCGTATTGATGAAGCCTAATCTTGTGATGCATCATGCTGAAATTAGCATGGCATATAGGCTTTTTATTTTTATCATCAGCAGTAAATTTAGTGATGTAATCGATTATTGTTAAAGGAATTATCATTGTATGTATGTATGTACGACGCACATTTATGATATTTTGCCCAAAAAAATGTTGCTGAACAGGCACTGGCATATGATTACAAAAATCAAAATATATACACCAAAAATCATACAGGGGCATATAAGACCTTTCCCAGGATAACCTCCCATTCCTGGAGCTAGTTATACAGCATTCCAACATGAATTTCTAAGGAAACATCATATATAGTGATGGTGGATTCCTTTCCCTACAAAATTCCTACCAGATTTCCGTATTCCAAAGAGGACCTTGGAAAGAAGTGGGTAAACAAAGAGTAACTGTGGGGAAGAGGTTAGGTACTTACCATATTTTCATGGTCAGGAGAAATTTTATTAGTACATAGATAAACAGCAGGTAGAACGTCGTCAGGGGATAAGGCAAGCAAACTGCATTCGAGAAGGTAAGACAGTTAAGCATTTCACCCAGTAATGAACATATACAGTGGACAATCAACAGGTATAGAACAATCAAAGAGGTAAACATTCAGAAACCTCCTAAACATGTTGCAAAACATTGAGGTAACTTTGATCTTTCCTTTTTCCTTTTCAACCAAATCAAATGTGCGAGCCAAATGCAAGTATGGTGCAGGCTGTCCTGCTGTCCAGCAAGCTGCAGAAATGCAGATACATATGGGATGACTAACTATTAAATAAGATGCTAAAGAATATCAAGAATAAGCAGCTAACCATGCTCAATAGGTAGATACTTTTCAGTTGGCAGTGATGTATTGGCAGAATCTGCATGCGCTAAAGAAGTCCCTACATGTAAGTTTGACATCTTTGGAGTAGCCTGACAGGAATGACTAGCCAAGTCTGTTTTACTACATTTATCTACAGTTTCACTTTGTGCATTCTGCAGCACAATATTCTTATCAACGCCAATTACATTGTTATTACTCTCACTTGAACTGTAAAATATGTCAACTGCTACAGCCACATCTCCATTTGCCTTCTCAAGCAAAAAGAAACTGCATATTCTCTAGACATGCTCCCATCTACAATCTGGAGAAGCTGGTCTACACTCTGATCTTGTGTTCTTGCAGTATCAGCTAACTGATTACCATTTTCCACATTATTTTGATGTGCCTCCACAGTTACTTTTTCAGTCCTACCCCTTTTTAAAGCAGCTTCTGTGGCTTCTGTAGCTCTAATGAAATAATTTGTAATTGTGGACTGCTTGCGCCCACCAGATTCTGTTGAAGAAGTTAATCGTCCTTTCTTTTTTGGCTTGTTGGTAGTGCTGGAACCCCTCTTATTTCCCTTTTTCGGAGTATTTTGTTTCATTTTCATAGGAGACAAATTTACCAGTTTTGCAGAGTATTCCACTGGTTTCTGCGAAAACAGAGGAGATTCTTGCTGACTACTTACATCAGCACAAGTCCCATGATCAGAAGAGTGGTTTTTCTCTGACTTGGGTGTGTCATTACATGAAGCATTTGCTTTTTCAAAGAAATCTCTTTCCCCGCTCAAAAAATCAGATGCCGCTTTAACAACATCACCACCTGAACTCATCAGCAGGTCCGTGACCTGTTCCAGGCTGACCCACGAGGGTAGAAAATCTGATAGTTCTTTAATCATTTCCTGCGTAATATTCTCCCTCAGAGTATCCTGTTGTTCAGAAGCAGAAGTGATTGCTGGTAACAAAGAAGCATCCTCCCCATCATGCTGGCTCGAGCACTTAGCAACCACATCTTTGCAGCTATGAGTAGCATCTATCGACCTACGATGGAATGCCATCAAGAAATCCCTGTTTGTTTGCTGTCTCATCCACCAACCCAGCAAAATGCTTCTGCAGAGCAACTGCCTCCTTACTATCAAGCTTCCCAGCATCCACTCCAACAGTAGGGATCACCCTCTTTGGGCGCAAAAACTTAATATAATCACGCAACTCATTGTAGCTTGAGTGCTCACTGTAAGGAACAAGATGGATTTCGAGTGAATCTTTCACCCTAACAGCAAAACCTTCCTTCTTGGTTTCATGCATCCACCCAGTTGGTACACAAACCCAACAGCCTTCGTGATATACCCTCTCTCAATCATGATCTCCTTCATCTTCACAAAATTCGGGCTGGAAGTAGGGCCAAGTCTCCCCTAAGATATTCCACCCAAGAACATGCACATCGGTCCCTGTTGCATCCTCAGTAAAAAACGCCATTCTCCCCACCGAACCCCAAAATTGTCAGAATCTTCATCTTCCTACTGTCCACATGGATTGAACACCCACAGCGCCGTGCAACCTCCAGCAAAATCCTCTCTTTGCCGACCACATAGGTCGCGATTAGACACAGCACACGCTCTCCTGATGCTGAAGTCTCCTCTTTCACACGTTTGATTGCATTCACTACGTAATCCACAGAATCCTCTTTGCGAAGGAATGTAAACTTGGGGTTACAGTATGTGGTGTCCAGAAACACCGCATCAGCACGGACGAACTCCAGCAGGTTAGGATCGCGCGTCATAGACTCTGTGTAACGGAAGTCACCGGTGTGCACATACCTCTCGGCGCTCGGCCCAGGGGAGGCGAAAAGGAACTGGACGGCACCGGGGCAGTGATTGGCGTCCACGGCGGTGATGCTCCACCCATCAACGGTGATACGGACACCGACATCGAGGGAGACGACAAGCTGAGGCGGGACAGAGAGCACGGATGAGACGAGGCGTGCGGTTGGCGCGGAGCAGAAGACAAGGCCGCGGCGCCAGGAAGGGCCGAGGCCACTGTAGTGGTCGGAGTGGAAGTGCGAGAGAAAGTAGGCGACAGAGAAGTCCCCGGCATGGCGGAAGGCATCGACGAGGAAGCGGGAGCCTGGGGATGAGCGCGCGGTGGGAGGCACAGAGGCCGGGACGGGCGGGAGAGGCGTGGAGGCGGAGGTGGGGATGGATAACGCGTGGGAAGAGGGGAGCGAGGCGATGGAGGAGAGGAAGAGCGATGAGGTGGTGACGGACAGCGATTTGGAATCTTCGGGGAGGAGAGGAGAGACGCCATTGATTGCGGCGGCGGGTTTGGGGTTTTGAGGCGCCGGCGGCGGTGGCGGAGAACGGCATGGCGCGGTGGTGGTGGCGCGCGCCGAGAGACAACGGAAAGGAAAGGGTGTCGGCCGTGTGGGATCACTGGGATGGCAAGTTTTAGCTCTTCCGCTTCAGATTATGTAAGATTTTTTATTTTTTATTTTATTTATTTATTGCCAACCAATTGTGTAAGATAATTCTCCACGAGAAGTGCTATAATAACGAGGTTAAGGTATTTTAAGTTGTGAGATGTGAGAAGCTGTGAGAAGTGGGCTATGAGTTATGTGGGGTGGAAAAAAAAATCATATAGTATGGTTCAACAATTATACTTTGTTTGATCATTCATTTTATTTAAATAAAATAAAAAATATTATTGAAATTTTTACAATATTATAGTAAAAGAGCTCAATATTTTTTACCTTTTTATAACTTATTTTATCATTATAGAATAATTATAATTTATTTATTTAATGATTTACTAAAATAATTTGAATGAAATGAATGTTCAAGTATGGTACTCAAAAGTCGAAATGACAATCTCAATGCAATGGAGTGAGTAAAAGATATATCTCCTCCTATCTTCCATAACACAGTTGCGACACATTAGAAAAAAAAAAATGTGAAAGCAGTTGTTCGTAAAAAACAACTTGAGGGTCAACCTATACTTTTGACTGCAAAAGCACCTTTCAAAACTGAACGAACAAATCCTTGATTTTTTTTTTATATAGGGTCTGACTTCTTAGCAAAACAGTATAATATGACAGTTTTTAAACTAATTATAGGATTAACACGGGTTGTTTTTATTTTCAAGAATAGCACATTTGGTGGCGCCTTTGCCCAAAGGCGCCATTAACAGTACAGTGAGGCGCCATGCATGGCGGCGCCTCAAGGCCGCCACGCCGGCACCCGCCGCCTGAGCCGACGTGCGGGCGCCTTTGTGGCGCCCCATTGGCAAAGGCGCCACAAGGCTACATAGAGCCTGGCGCGAACCGGTCCTTCCCCAACCTCACTCTCCTTCTATTTTACCGCAGTAAGAGGGAGAAAGGCGACTGAGGGAGGCGACAGGCGCCACCCCATTCGGCCCGGGCGGTCTCCCCCTCCCAACCCTCCATCCTTTGCTCCTGAAGGTATTGCTCCTCTTCCTTCATTTTCATGGTGGATTGATGGTGGGTTGGTGGCTAGGGTTTGGGCTAGGGTTTGGTTGAAGAATGTTTTTGGTGGAGCTATGGGGATTTAGGGTTAGGAGAATTAGATTACTTCCCCGTGGATGTAAGGTTTAGTTTCATATTTGTTTAGTTCCATGGATTTACAAGTTAGGGTTAGTGATTTTTTGTGGTGGATCATATGATTAATTTAGTTATTTATTGTTTGGGGTTTAGGGTTACTTTGCAATGATGATTTTTAGTGCCTCGGTCCTGCTGTTGATGTGGAGGACAATGATGATGACTTACGGTCCCAAGCTACTCAAGTAGCTGATGAGATTTATGAGGCGAAGAAGACAAATGCAAGATGAGGAGGCGAAGAAGACGCCAATGCAAGATAAGGAGGCTAACAAAAACATAAAATGCAAGATGACGAAGAGTGGTGGTCCCAAGCTACTCAAGTAGCCGATGAGATTGAGGAGCCTCCTACAAGACGCAAAATGCGCGAGGGTGGAGCAGTGGGGACTAGTCGAAGCAATGAGGTTCTTGTGGAGGAGTGTGATTGACGATGACTTGCTTCCAAGCTATGTTTTCAGATTCTCGATGTTGATCGGTAATTCATACTTGCATGCCAATATGTAGTGAAGAATGTTGTCTTATCTATTTGCTATGTATCGAACTATCACTCATGCCGCGAACTATCACTCATGCCCGAACTCGGAAATATTGCAACTAAGTATCATAACCTAGCTACCCTAGAATAGAAATAAATAAAACTACCTATAAGGTCTAACACCAAATCGCTAAAAACCTAACTAACTAGAAATACCTATACGGTCTCTCACCAAATTGACACCCCAAACTAATCTAAGCATTATAGCTACAAATAATTGCAATGTAATTTACACTAGAAAAGTAAATGAGAAGAGGTTTACCTTTGCAATGTCATTTGTGAACTTGAGGTCGAGGCTCCAATGGCCGCCCCTCACGGCTCGGGGAGGAGCCGGGCGGCGCATGGCGGCGAACAGGCGGGGGCCCCTCGGGTGGTGCGGTCGGGGGGGCGGCGGGGGCCCGGGGCGGCCCAGGCGGCGGCGGGCACAAAACCCTAATGGGCGAGAGAGGGGCGGGCTCTGTGCTGGCCTTGTGGGCGCCAAAGGGCGCCACGCCTGCCCGCCACGCCTCCCCGGGCCCGGCGGGTGCGTGGGCGGCCTCGGGGCATGGCGACATCGGATGTGTGGCGCTTTGGCAAAGGCGCCACAAAATGTGCTATTCTTGAAAAATAAAAACAACCCGTGTTATCACGTAATTGTTTAAAAAAAACTGTCAAAATAGCAAAAGGGCTTCAGCCACTATTTTTTATATTTGTTTGACTTTTAGAAACCGGTCTTGTATGCGCTCATGTTGTTGAGCTTTTAATTGAGCCAGTTTGAAAAAAACCGAACAAAAAGTTTTTTGTCAAGGAGAACCTTAACCACTTTAAAACTAAAAATCATAATGAGTAAAGTTTTGTGGGTGCATCTGCATCCACGACGATACATGTAGCCCTTACCGGTCACTCCCTCCGTCCAGAAAAACATACAATTCTAATACGCGAGTGTCATGATTTAGTATTTGGAGTTTGGTTAATTATAGATAAAATATATATTGATATTTTCTATAAAATGTATTTTATTAATAAAATATATTGGAGTTATGATATGAATATTATTTAGTAGAAATTTGGTCAAAGCGCAAACTATTTTTGCTAGGACGCAACCACAGTTGCATGTTTTTTAGACAGAGGGAATATCCAAGAATATCCCTAAACCAATTTAGACACAGAGGCTTCATGTTTATGTGTTGCTAGATGTGTTGCATTTTCAATATTTACTTTGGAGAGAGCACGAGAGGATGTGTTTGGAACCTGGACCCTAGCTGGCCTCGCCTCGCCCTGTGAGAAACTATAGGATAGTTGAGCGCTTGGTGATAGGTGAGCTTCCTAGCAAGCAAAATCCTTACCGAAACTAATAGACAGTTTGGTTCCCTCGAACTAATGACTTTCTCAGAATCAGTGTTGGTGAGGCGACAAGTGTGCTTAGGATTACCTCAATGTTGCAATGATTAAGCTAGCAAACTAGCTCTTATTTTATCACATAATTTAAAAGGATAGTATGCAAGAGATCTCTCGAACTCCAAACATTTCACCATAGGTTTCATGTCACATCCTTTCCTTTACTTACATTACATCTCACTGTGAGCGCTAATAACATCGTCATAGTTTCTTAAATCCTAGTTGGTGTTTTTCAAATCCACACAAAAAAACAAGTGATTTGCTCCTGTTTGGTTTGTGGAGGCCCCTATAGAATGAGTTCATCCTATTGTTTTGAGGGAGCGACTTGATGTGTTTTCGGCGTGCAAAGAGGATGACTTGATGACTCACAAGTTGGACCCTCGATGGGAACTAAATGTCATGACTAAGCTCATATACAACTTCAAATAATTCTGCGTCTATTCGTTCCGTAAGCCAAACACGTCGGTTTGACTAGAATCACATAAATAGTATTAGCATTTGTGATGCAAGACAATTACCATTAAATCAACTCTAAATATATTTTTAGAATATAGAATTATAGCTGTAAACATAATATTAATATTAATTAGGATAAATTTGATTAAAATTAAAAGTTAGTTTGACTTGCACAGACTTCTACTTAATCATTTTTAAATTATAAGAAGTTTTGATTTTTCTAGATACAACATTTTTAAATGTAAATAGATATACTCTATGTCTAAAAATATAATATCTTACTATAAAAAACCCAAATGTCATCGTCTGCTTACCCTAATCGCTTCACCCGGCGCTAATGACCCCGCCTCCCTCGCGATAACTCTGCCCGGCTAATAATAGCCTCGCTCACCTCGCGTGAGTCCACCCGTAACCTCCGCCCACGACGACCGCCCCTGCCTGCCCCACCTCTCTCCTCGCTCGAGGAACCGGCGACGCTCTCGCTTCACCGGCGGCTTCCCAGCACCCGCACGCGCTCCGTCTGCCACCGACCCCGCCCCGTGCGGCGTCGGCCTCTCACCGGCGCAGCGACACCCCCCGCTCCCGGCCTCCAACCCGACGGCGGCCCGGCCGGAGCGGCTGCTGCCGCCGTCCCCGCTCCGTGCGGCGGCTCCGGCCTCCGGCCTCCGACCACCTCGTCGGTGCTGGTGGCCCGGTGCCCTCCGCAGCGGCTCGGTCATCCGCATCCTAGGCTTCGTCAACGTCCCTAAACCGGACCACGTCAGGTGAAGAATTCATCTATCTGGTAATCCTTGAGGGCAGCAAATGTTCTTCGAATTGCAATTGCTTCCTGATAAAGTTTGGACCAATTGATTAATTAGAATCTTCTTGCGCGCGCGGTGTGGGCACAGGCACACGACGCCAACCTGCGACTGTGAGGCAACAGGTCCCATAGCGTCCCCGCCCACATCCCCGAAGTGGTGGCGACCGGCGAGCGGCTTTGGCCCGGCGCCCTCCACATGAAGAGGAGCTTACGCCCGCCATGTTAGTGCAGGTATGTTGTTCGATAAAATGTCCCTGAAGTTGAAGTCTCAGATTTAAAATATTTATTTTTTTCTATCACTTGATGACGCTCAATGTGTTTTTATGGGTGTGGTGGTGAACTGTTGCTGCTCGGCCGGCATTTGCCTGCCACTGCTAATTCCATATGATTATTAATTCCCGTATGACTGTTTCCATGTGTCTAATTTCGTGTGGTGTCAGCCACATAAGCATATAGCCCCTTCAATTCCATTGAGGCCATGTAAAAGGATATGCATATCCCAATCGATGTAATATATACTTCATCACTGATCCGTGCTCAGATGACTGCAATGCTTCCATGATGCAGCATCAGCGCAAGAAGGTTTGTATGTCCTTCCTTTATGAAACGTTCCAGTAATTTCTTCTAGCATGTGTATCAAGTGCCCTGAGAAATCATGCTGATGTGTTATATGTATTTACTGATCCCAATTATCATGCATAATGAGAGTGAAAAGCTCACAGGTGGTATACAATGAGGAGACAAAGAAACAGTCCATTCCAGTCATAACTCATTACAGCTTGGCAATTGAATGAACGGATGTAATACTTTCTCCATATTCTTTGATTTGCTAATTATACAATTATAATAGTTGTGATCTCTTGAACTATCCCTTGACATTTCTAGGTATGGTGTGTTACCAGGCTTTAATAAGCAAGAAACTGCAGATCGGTTTGGCAAAGAACAAGTTCATGAGTGGCGCCGCAGTTATGATATCCCTCCTTCAAATGGAGAAAGACTAGAGATGTGTGCTGAGAGATATGTTGCTTATTTCAAAGATCAGGTATAGTTTGCAAGGCCATTTTACACTCATTCGAAGATACACTATTTACTTGGATTATTGGTCTCGCTGCTGCTAAATATTGTAGTATTATTTGTGTAGCTGTGCTAAAGATCATTGAATTCAAATTTCTATCCTATATACAATGACTGAATTAGACTGTATGTTTGATAGATTTTGTCCAGTCTATATGCATGCATGTGTGATGTTTAGAAATTAGAACTATATTGGTTCTTTCACTTCTGTCAGTACCATATTTAGAGTTAGAGTTCTATATATGAGGGTTCTTGTATCGTAGAAAAATGACATCATGTCTAGGTTTTATTGTTCTTACCATTTATTTAATCAAAAAACATGGCACGTCTGCATTTTCTGTCAGTACCATTTTTCAGTTCCTTTTTTCCTTTCCTTTTCAGTATTAGTTATCGGTTAGATGCAAACCAAATTGGTTCATTTGGTCTTGCACTCTTTATCTGAATATATAGTACAATTGGTAACACTTTTACCTTTGATTAGGCCTTGACTGAAGAGCATGTTAACTACAACCTACTTGCAAAACGCTAGATATATGAATGTGCAGTTTTCCATTCCAAGGCAACCTGACGAAGCTCTTTGACTGTAGAGTTTTTTTTTTTTTTTTTTTCTTAGCAAACTTTAGGTACAGATGCACAGTGAGGATGGTATGACTACAATTTGTAACCTTCAACCTTGTCATAGATTTGATTTGGATAGCTTATACAGTTTGTAACCTTCTTCAACATATAACAGTCAAAATATAGTGACCCTTTTGTTTATTTTTAGTACAAATAGTGTTGTCAGTGCTGTACCATATCTGATAAGCTCCATGTTCTATTCACATTATTGGTTACTGTAAGTCAACTCTTCAAAAATGCTATGAACTATATTCATGTTTCTTACATGGGAGGTTGTGTAACTTGATGAGATCCCTATTTCCATGGGTTAGTTGTACATAACATTTATCTACCAGGACTAAAAGGAACTCATGTTCTGGATATAAGATTCCTCTTATTCCAATTATAACAGTTTTAGCTAGGTAGAGCCAAAAGTAGCAAAAGAAAATCTTCAATTTATTGTAATTTTGTAAAAATAAAAAATAAAAAAATCCACCGCCTCTAAATGTAGCACACTGTTTCCTTTTTCATTTTGCACAAAACTAAAACGATGACTAGATAAAAGAATTTGAAAGCTGCACTTAGTCCTTTGTCTACCCGAAGTGAGTACTTGGTATGACATGCTTGACAAGATATATTTGTGGAATGTTCCGAAGTCAAGGAATTGGAGAAAATCTGTGGAGAGTACTACACCCGTTGCAACGCACGGGCATTTACCTAGTCTTATAGTTAACCACCAAATTACATTTTTTTTTTTTTTTTTTTTGCGAAAAGGAAAAATTCCATTAACATTAAAGCAAGTTACATCCTCTCATTACAAAAGTAAACCAAACTATTCTACCTTCATTGATGGGAGACAAGAAACATTGAAAAAGCCATAAATTCCACCATCTAGGATCATCATCCCAAACGGATATGCCACGGACGCAAGCTCCGATCTGAACAAACAGGGGCCATCTCACCATCCACCGCCGTCATCCTCATACCCATCACTTTTGTAAAAGAGGAATAAAGCTGCTAAAACTCCACATGCGAACATGATGAAATTGGCGCCACCGATTACGTCGTCGAACTCATCGTTGTTGCCTTCACCGGATTCGTCATGAGAGAACACAAGTCCAACCGACATCCGGATAGATATCATTGGAAAACTAAATCTCACTAGCCCATCGTCATGGCCGCAAAAGAACCACAACGAGACAAAGGAAGGGCCAGAGTACCTTATTATCCATCAATGGTGATGTCTTCGTCTTGCCATCACCGCTGAGGAACGACATGCTCCATTGCTCCATCGATGATCTTGACGACGCCTTACGCCGTAGCCAATTTCTTGATTGGATCTCCGGAGAAACTTTAACCTCAAGACTCGATCTACTAGAAAAACTTATTAAAAGCGATGGATCCCCACTCCTTGAGCCCCGTGATGCCGGAGGAGAAGGGAGGGGGACCAAATGGTGGACGACGGGGAGCCAGCGGCGGCGCCCCTAGGGTTGGGGTGGCGCAGCCCTCACGTTTTTCTTTTGACAGTAAAGCATCCTCCCTTTAACAAACATTTAGAAAAAATATAAAGATTTATGGCATCAAATACGTGTAGTATAATACGTAATTAATAAACAATATAATGATATATTTTGTTTAGTAAGGTTATTAATTTATCATATAGATTTGATCAAACTTTAAATATTTTGACTTGAAAAAGTTGGAACTTCAGAAGGGAGGGATATCAGGTTGTAGGTGCCTTGTGTAAAGCAAAAGCGCCCTACAGAGGTCACCCAAAACTGACAGATCAGCAAACACGCTGCACTCTTCTCGGTCCACCGAGGACCAGGTCCAGCCGCGAATCCCTCTCCTCCCCACCCTCCTCCATATTCCCCACCCCCAGCCCCGATCCCCAAACCCCTACCACCATTCCCCGCAGAGCGGAGCCGCCACTCCCACCCACACCATTCTGAGGAAAACCTAGATCCGGACCCCTCGCCGCCGGCCATGGCCACGCGCCGGGCCCTCTCATCCGTCCTCCGCTCCGCCTCTCGCCTCCGCTCCGCCTCACCGTCCCCGTGCCCACGTGCGCCGCTCCACCACCGCCCGTCCCCACGGGATTCATACTCAACCGCGCAGCCGCCTACGCCTCCTCCGCGGCGGCCCAGGCCGCGCCCGCTCCGCCGCCTCCTTCCACTGGCAAGACAACCGGTGGCGGCAAGATCACCGATGAGTTCACCGGCGCCGGCGCCATCGGCCAGGTGTGCCAGGTCATCGGAGCCGTTGTGGACGTGCGTTTCGACGAGGGGCTGCCCCCGATCCTGACGGCGCTCGAGGTGCTCGACAACAACATTCGCCTCGTGCTGGAGGTGGCGCAGCATCTCGGGGAGAACATGGTCCGCACCATCGCCATGGACGGGACAGAGGGGGCTCGTCCGTGGCCAGCGTGTTCTCAACACCGGCTCTCCCATCACTGTAAGCCCATTTCCTATTTTCCGGTTTCTTTCTTTATGTTTTGAGCTGATATACTCGGATGTCTATCTGACGAATCGGCGAACACGGTGGGTTTTATGTTTGATCTAGACGTACGGATCCATCTATTGTCCAGTCAGTGCTTTGTAGATCTACGACTGTTTTTATCCATAGTATGCTGTACTGATTTGGTTGGTAATCCATATGCCTGTAAGCATTATCATCACGGTTTAGTAAAATTCGAAAATGCCGATCCATTCTATATACGTTTTTATTTACTGCTACTACTACTAATAATCTCATATTGAGTCAAGATTATTTGCCATTCGATAGTTCGATAAAGTTACTAAAGAAACTTCATATAGCCATAATAAAGTATAGGAGAACATCTAAGAAAGTTTTTCCCATCTTTTTGTGTCATCTAATCAAGTTATCATGGGCACATGCAACTTTGGTGGCTTGCTTATTGTGTGTTCTATGATTTAGCTACTAAACTCATACTACTAAGTCACTGGCACACATGAAATGACTTGTTACAGCTGCTGTATATAAGCTTTTGTACCTATCTATTGGGTCTGTAGGCTCTACATGCTTACAGTATCTGATCCTAGTTGTTGCTAGTCTCTTAACTACTGTGCTGCACCATCTTCCAAGCGACCAAACCATGTCTCAGATGTGCTTTTGTTTCTAGGTCCCTGTTGGTAGGGCAACGCTTGGACGCATTATCAATGTTATCGGCGAGCCTATTGATGAGAGGGGAGATATAAGTAAGTCTGCATGACATTGATTTTAATTTTTACTTCTAACATTTACATATACACTACTAAATGATGTGCTCATATTTTTGTTTTGTTGATTGCACCTTGCTTTTAGAAACAAATCACTTCCTCCCCATCCATCGTGAAGCCCCAGCCTTTGTCGAGCAAGCTACAGAGCAGCAAATTCTTGTTACTGGAATCAAGGTGCACCTCTTTGGAAGTGTGTGTCTGTCTAGTTTGCTAGGTTCATTTCATATTTCAAGGCTTATGGTGCAGAGTTTTAACACAAGCTTCTGCTTCTATCAGGTTGTGGATCTTCTTGCACCTTACCAAAGAGGTGGTAAAATTGGTCTCTTTGGTGGTGCAGGGGTGGGAAAAACTGTCCTTATCATGGAGCTGATTAACAACGTTGCCAAGGCCCATGGTTTGTTTTTTTACAGAGCTGGATGGGCATGCTGGGAAATTGTCATGTGTTTATGTTGGCTTATTTATTTCATTTCTTCATCTAGGTGGTTTCTCTGTCTTTGCTGGTGTTGGAGAACGTACTCGCGAGGGTAATGACTTGTACAGAGAAATGATTGAGAGTGGTGTCATTAAGCTTGGTGATAAGCAGGTAATGATCAGGATTTCTAATGTGTTTTGGGGTTTCATATCTGTTAGGCAAGTTTTCCTTATATTGTACTTTGTGGCAGAGTGAGAGCAAGTGTGCTCTTGTCTACGGTCAAATGAATGAGCCTCCTGGTGCTCGTGCTCGTGTTGGGCTGACTGGTTTGACTGTTGCTGAGCATTTCCGTGATGCAGAAGGACAGGATGTGCTTCTCTTCATCGATAACATTTTCCGTTTCACTCAGGTAGGTCCACCTCCTGTTTTATGTCCAGAAAGTACCTGCAATGGTATTCATGTTATTGGATATGCAGATGACATTAGTCAGTTTGTCTCATATAGTCATGTATTTTCTACCTTGATTCTGCATACATTAAAGCTGAAAACTGGTACATTTGGTATCTATATATATCTGTCAGGCGAACTCTGAGGTGTCTGCTCTGCTTGGGCGTATTCCATCTGCTGTGGGATACCAACCCACCCTTGCTACTGATCTTGGAGGACTGCAGGAGCGGATTACCACCACAAAGAAGGGTTCTATTACTTCTGTTCAAGCTATTTATGTGCCTGCTGATGACTTGACAGATCCTGCTCCTGCAACCACCTTTGCCCATCTTGATGCTACTACAGTGTTGTCACGTCAGGTATGCCTGTCTCATGTCTAGTTAGAATTTCTGCGGGCTGATGTTCTTGCTATTATGAGTATGATGCTAGCGTCGTCTCTTTGCAGATTTCTGAGCTTGGTATTTACCCTGCCGTCGATCCTCTCGACTCTACATCCAGAATGTTGTCACCTCATGTTCTGGGTGAGGAACATTACAACACGGCTCGTGGTGTTCAGAAGGTTCTTCAGAATTACAAGAATCTCCAAGATATTATTGCCATTCTGGGAATGGATGAGCTCAGTGAAGATGACAAGTTGACGGTCGCTCGTGCTAGGAAGATTCAGCGGTTCCTTAGCCAGCCTTTCCATGTTGCTGAAGTTTTCACGGGTGCACCTGGAAAGTATGTTGAGCTGAAGGAGAGTGTCAAAAGTTTCCAGGTATATGTCATGACTGTAACCTATCCCTACTCCTGGCCTATTGTGAACAGTACTGTTGCAACAGTCCCTCCTCCAATTATCATTGTTTGGCTAAACAATCCAGTTGGTGTTCTTTGCCTTGCGGCTTGGTACTCAATACATGTTAAATTCTGTCAAATTTAATGAATTTTTATGTGATCATTAGGTACTAGGGTCTATGGAAATGCATCTTTTCACAAAAGTATAGTGTTTTTTTTTCTTGATTTTACCTCTAACATAAACCACTGGTTGGCTAATGGACATTTGGCTTGTCATATTATGTTTTTCATTGTTGTCTTTTATCATAGTTTTCAACAACATATTGTTGCATGAGCTTCTAAAAGTTACCTCTTGTAGACGCCCCCATGTCCAAAGTGATGCATACACATGAGTACTTTATTCTGAACACTAAACATGGGTAAAAAAAAAATTGTGTACATTTAGTTTTTTTTTTTTGCAATGACGTTATTTTTGGAGGGAAGTCCTGCACATATAGAAATCAAACATAAGTACATGATGGTTTGTTATCATATGATATGAGTATTATATATGCACTTAATAAATGCCTTGCAAATTCTACTACCTGCTTTCAGAGATCTTGTCATCTTAATAGGATACTTATCAATGTATGAGAATTCTTTGTCCCATTACTGAAATGCAAATGACAGCACCCATTTTTGTGCTTTCGCAGTTAGTGGTAACTGTTTGAACCTTATCTTTGTATCATATAGGGTGTTTTGGATGGCAAGTACGATGACCTTCCAGAACAGTCATTCTACATGGTTGGAGGAATAGAGGAGGTCATCGCCAAGGCAGAGAAGATTGCCAAGGAATCTGCATCATAAGCAGTCAACACAGGCAATGGAAATTTAACTTTTGGAGCTCAACATGTTGTGTCTTTTATTCTGTGTTATCAAGAACATGTATTTACCTGCAGGAGGCCTAGCCCTGCCAATGGATGTGTTTCCCCTCCCTTTTTCCCCTAATAAGGATTCACATTGACATTTCATTTGGCTTACTGCCCTTTGAGGAAGAATTGTCCTTTTTTGATGACGGCGAAACTATAAACAGAGAAATACTGTAGTCTTCCATGTTCATAGTTGTTATGGAGTCACCTGTTGAATTTTTTTGTGAGCCGATTCCACAGTTATCTGTGCAGTCTCTTTTGTGATCTGTTTCCAACTCCAGTGTTGGGTTCATGGGACGGCAAGGGATGAGAGAGGTGGGTCGATTGTATTTTTTTATGTGTTTTTGGTTAAGGAACAGGAATCTGCAGACCTGGTCGCTATATCGAGATGTGTCGATTGCATTTTTTATGTGTTTGGTTAAGGGACAGTATTGCTTCCAAACGACCGTATGGAAAATCTCACTTTGTGTCACGACTGTAGTGTCGCTCTCACTTTGTGTAACGTGGGGATAGAAGAGTTGGATGATAATTTTTTTGCGCTCTAAGCAGTCCTTAAGGCCATCAGGCTAATCAATCGCTTATAGTAAGGTAAATAAAGGAATATCACGGGTTGCTTGTATGTTTGGTGGCAAGGTCGTCAACATGTTTATGGTGAAGAAATCCAAAATCCAAGATCTGCCTTGTCGGTAGCAGCGACTACAACGAATTATGTAAGGTTGAAGAAACTGTCAAAGGGGTGCCTGATGGTTAACGTGGATGTTGCTTTTGATGGATCAAAGGGATCAGCGACGGCGAGTTCGGGTGCTGTCATTGGAGATTCCACGGGTGGATTCATCATTGCATCACACAGTTTCATACCACACACAATGGACGCAGTGAGAGATGGTCTGCTTCTAGCATAACAAATTGGTTGTACCCGGGTTGAGGATTCTGGGCCACACTGTAGCGGCAATATAAGATTAATATGTCATTTATTGGCAATTTCCATTAGTCATTGTAATAGACTGTAATTCAGTTGCTCATAAGTTAGCTAGGCAAGCTTTATTAGAGAAAAGCTCTCAGGTCTAGGTAGATGATCCTCCCGTATCTATCCTAAAAATGATTCTAAAAGATGTATCTGCTTTATTTTGATGAATCAATAAAGCTTGTTGAAAGTTTTTTTAAAAAAAGGAACATCTAAGTTTGAGCTTCACATTTTTTTTGTTACATCCTACAAGATAAATAACTAAGTGGAAACTCGTGAAACACTAATACTCTCTTTGGTGGGGTTTGCATCCTCTTTAGGCTTTAGGCCTTGTTTGTATAATATGCATTCAGTTTGGGATTAATCCATGTGTGTTTGTGGTGGATTGGAGTGGAATTTAATTAAATTACAACTCAGTCCACCTCAACATATATGGACTGATGTTAAACCAAATACATCTAAACAAGATCTTGGTGGGTTTGTGGGCTTCAACTTTGCACCGTAGCGCTATTATAGAATAAGCTAGTGAAGCCCCCTCTCTATTAGGCTTTTTGATTGTTAGGTCAAATTGGATTGAAGAGATAAAAGTAACTATTACCACAATACATCTACAGTAGTAGCAGTAGATGAAGCTAAAGCCTTTTGAGCTATTGCCAAAGACGGCCTAATATTAAATTCTCTGTGTAAGATAAAAGTAACTATTTAGCACACTAATGAGCGAACCTAGTTGACGCTTAACAAGAGAATATAAGCTTTTTATAGGTGAGGGTATGAACTAGACAATTACTTCCTCCATCTCAAATTGTAAGTTGTTTGACTTTTTTACCCTAAGTTTGACCGCTTGTCTTATTAAAAAAAATTATGCAAACATAGTCAAATTTAAGTTATTCTTGAAGAACTTTTATTAATAAAGCAAGCCATGACAAAAAAAAAGTGATATTTTACACAATTTTTTTGAATAGGATGAGTGGTCAAAACTTGGTGTCAAAGAAGTCAAATGACTTTAAATTTGGGATTGAGGAAGTATTTATTAATAATAATAGGTTAGAGGGTTAAGTATATTTCCCACCAATTATTTCACTTCTAAAATATATTTGAACAAGTCATCCTTTCCCTTTCTTTTGAATTATTACTCGCAAGGTTTGCATGGTGTGTTTGGTTGTCGTAACAACTTGAAGTAAGTTGATTTGACAATTATTTTAGCAATTTGCCAAATTTCATTAGCATCTCAATGATTTTTTCCCCTTTAGTATATTGTTTTTTTTATCATTTTTGTGCTTGCATCACACAATCGGATCTCAACGTTACCCAAACCCACGAAAGTAATCATAAAACCTCTTCAGAATGCTATGCAACAGTCATTTTAACCATGAAGGTTGTCACAAAAGAAAGTTGGCTGACCTTGCTCCTGACACGCAGGCACTGACATGTTGACCCCACCCGTCAGCACCTGTTATATGATGCATCCACTTGGCTAACGTGCCCTTGAACGAGTCAATGTGCCATCCGGGCCGTTTAATTCAAAACGGGGTGTGCATGGGATTCTCGGATCCGGCCCAATAAATCATGGATCGCCGCTAACGGCTCTCTGACGCTGTCCCCGTCGTGAACCAACCAACGGATTTCCAAACCCCAAATCTTCTCCCCCATTCTTGCCTCTCTCGACTCCCCCCTTCCCTATTTCAAAACATTTCAAACCACTCTACGCCTCATTCCTCTCCTCTCGTCCCCTTCCCCCCTACACTCTCTCGCCCTTCCCTGAGGAGCCTGATCGCACCACCTCCCCCCGCCGACAGTCTGCCGCCCGTCCCGCCCCGCCCGCTCGACGGAGCCGCGCCGGGTGGTGAAGAGGTGAGTATCCTACTTGTGATTCGCCCGGGGATTGGATCCGGTCGGCCGCGTTGTGTCGTGCAGCCTCCGCTGAGGGAAACCCTAGGTTTCGAGAGGGGTGGGGGTGGGATGTTGTCTGATCTTCCTGTTCATCGCGGTGGAACCGTTCCCCTTTGGGTTACGTGGTGCGCGCGGGGAATTTGTTTGTGTCGCCGCGAAGTTGCGTTTGATCTGTAGAATCGCGTCTGCCAGGGTGCTGCTGCGGTGTCCCCATCTCGCTATGAGTAGCGCTGTGAAGGATCAGCTGCAGCAGATGTCGACGACGTGCGATTCACTCCTGATGGAGCTCAATGTAAGTCCTCCTCTCGCTAATTCCACAGTTTTCCCCGGCCTTTTTTGTTGGTTCAGCCGTTCGGCGCGCCCGGTCCGCGATGAATTCAGGAATATTTTTCCTGGGTTGTGTCAGGTGATTTGGGATGAGGTCGGTGAGCCTGACATGGCGAGGGACCGGATGCTGCTGGAGCTCGAGCAGGAGTGCCTCGACGTACAGGAGGAAGGTTGACCAGGCCAATCGGTGCAGGGCCCAGCTGCGGCAGGCCATTGCGGAGGCAGAGGCTGAGCTCGCTGGCATTTGCTCAGCCATCGGCGAGCCACCGATACATGTTAGACAGGTTAGATTCTGGGCTTTTAAGTATCATATGCCATGAAGAAAACAAATTACATTTGAGTACTACTGCTGTACTGCAGAAGGATATTCTACAGAATTTTCTCTCATGATCTCTTTTACTGCCATTGCAACTTTAGGGCTGTGATAGCGTGATAGCTCTTGGCTAGATGTGCAGGTCACTCGAACTCTGCTTATATTGAAGGCTTACAAAAATAACTGTAGTGGATCTACTGGCAATTCTTACCTTTTTTATGAAAATTACGTAGTAGTACAAGAACGTGAGTGGGGTTTATAAGGGAGTAGGAGAATGAAACTGTCCCATATTGAAGTCAGGAACTGCTGCATTCTGCAATGAAACTGAATATTTCAGTAGTGACTGCATCAATATATTTTTTTCTTTTAAATGGCAGTCAAATCAGAAGTTACATGGTTTAAGGGAGGAATTGGAAGCGATTGTCCCATACTTGGAGGAGATGAGAAAGAAGAAAGTTGAAAGATGGGACCAATTTGTTGATGTCATAGAGCAAATTAAGAAGGTCGCATCTGAAATCAGGCCTGCGGATTTTGCACCCTTTAAAATTCCTGTGGATCAGTCTGATCTGTCATTAAGAAAGCTGGAGGAGCTAACAAAGAGCTACAATCCCTTCAGATGGAGAAGGTCAGCATCACTTCTTCCAATCTTTTTTTTATTTGCTCAATGAGTATTACTCCCCATGTCTATTATTTTCCTTCACTGCTCATGCAAGGCTATAAATCTCATCGTCTGTGCCTGTTTTTGACAGAGTGATCGGCTGAAACAAGTGATGGAACATCTTAACACTTTGCATTCGTTATGCGAGGTGCTTGGTGTAGACTTCAAACAAACAGTACATGAGGTGCACCCTAGCCTGGGTGAGACTGATGGATCAAAGAACCTAAGCAACAATACAATTGAGAGTCTTGCATCAGCTGTAAACAGATTGCGTGAATTGAAAGTCCAGAGGATGCAAAAGGTTAGCACTCTTTATATCACTTCAGAAATTTCAATCATTCAGCACAGTCAACTGTGATTTCTTTTATTATTCAGCGCATTCACTAGTGTCAAAATTCAATCGTTCAGCACAGTCCACTCTCAAAAATTTTCAACTATTCAGTGCCTTTAAAATTGTTAATATGAAATCGTTCAGCACAGGCCACCCTCAACAATTTTCAGTTATTCAGTGCCTTTAACATTGTTAATATGAAATTCTGAATGTCACAGCTTCAAGATTTGGCATCTAGCATGCTTGAACTTTGGAATCTCATGGATACACCACTTGAAGAGCAGCAGATGTTCCAGAATGTAACATGCAATATTGCTGCTTCAGAACATGAAATAACTGAGCCTAACACCCTCTCTATTGACTTCCTCAGCTATGTGAGTTTATTGTTCTTTAGATATTGCTCATACCACTGTTGCTATGTTTTTCTTTGTTTAAGCTACGAATGCTCTAAGATTATATCTTGATCTAAAATATAGGTGGAATCTGAAGTTTTAAGGCTTGAACAACTTAAAGCTAGCAAGATGAAAGACCTTGTTCTGAAAAAGAAGACAGAACTGGAAGAGCATAGGAGACGTGCTCATTTGATTGGTGAGGAGGGTTATGCAGCCGAATTTAGCGATGAGGCTATTGAGGCAGGTAAAGATCATATCCTGGGTTAATTTGTGTCCACTAAAATATATTGCAGACCTGTAAAATGTGGGAACATGAGAACGATCTTTATGTACCTACGCCTTTTCCTACAGGAGCTGTTGATCCTGCACTGGTGCTGGAACAAATTGAGGCTCACATTGCCACAGTGAAAGAAGAAGCTTTTAGCAGGAAGGATATCCTTGAGAAGGTTGAAAGATGGCTGAATGCATGTGAGGAGGAAGCTTGGCTGGAAGATTACAACAAAGTAGCAATGCTGGTCAACTTTATATGCAAATCTCTGTTCTGTTTTTGTTTACTGGATAGTAATAATTCCCTGAACATGACATGTATAGGATGACAATCGTTATAATGCTGGGAGGGGGGCCCACTTGACACTCAAAAGGGCTGAAAAGGCTCGTATTTTGGTTAACAAGATCCCAGGTAATATTGCTGTGTTAGATTTATTTTAGAGCTTTCACTGATTATGTTCTGTTGATAGAATGTTATTCTATCATAGTTGCAAACAATTTACCAATGCCATGCCTGAAACAGGACTGGTAGATATTTTGACCACAAAAATTGTAGCTTGGGAGACAGAAAGAGGAAAAGAGTTCACATATGATGGTGTAAGTTTTCTTATTCCCATACTTTTTCTTGGATGTTCAATTTTGCTAAAATGTATTTCATGCAATATTTTTCAGGTGCGCCTTCTGTCAATGCTTGAAGAGTACATGATTGTTCGCCAGGAGAAAGAGCTAGAGAAGAAGAGGCAAAGGGTATTATTTCTGTGCACAATATTTCTACATTTCATAAACCTTCAGTTAACTGGAGTTAATACGTTGTAATATTTTTTCTGATTTGCAGGATCAGAAGAAGATCCAGGATCAACTCAAAGCTGAGCAGGAAGCGCTCTATGGATCAAAACCAAGTCCATCTAAGCCTCCAAGCACAAAGAAGGCACCTAGGCAGTCCATGGGTGGTGCAAACCGAAGACTGTCTCTCGGTGGAGCCACATTGCAAGCCCCCAAAACAGACATGCTGCTCCCCAAGACAGCTCGTGCTGCCAAGAAGACTGAAGATTTGGGTGCTTTATCTCCTAGTAAGCTTCCTTTTCCATTCGTCTTCTATAAACTTCCTTTGACTTGCATAAAATTCTGATCGAAATCGAACCTAGCACATTCAGGTAGTAGAGGCTTGGACATTGCCGGTCTTCCGGTCAAGAAGTTATCTTTCAACACAAGCACTCTGCGCGAGGCAGAAACACCACGCAAGCCTTTTGCCCAGATCATGCCAGGAAACAATGTCTCATCGACTCCTGCGCGACACATCTCCAATGACACAGAGGAAGAGAACAAAACGCCCAAGACATTTGCAGGGCTCAATGCAAAAGCGCCGGCGACAGTGACGGCTCCTATGCAGTTGGCGGTGACACCAGCTGTCGCTAACAACGTCATAGCCACTCCTGCGACCCTTTTCCAGGGAAGGCAGAGTCGCCAGCACTGCCAGTGGCTAACAAGGTCATAGCCACTCCTGCAACCCTGTTCCAGGGGAAGGCAGAGTCGCCAGCACTGCCAGGGGAGTACTCGTTCGAAGAGAGGCGGCTCGCCGTCTACCTGGCCAGGCAAGTGGCTTAACTCGGTCATTCACCAGGTGTTCTAAAACCAAGCTATTACGTAGTTGAAAGCTGAACTGACTGCCTTTTCTCGTCAGAGGCCAATGTTACCTGTTGGTCGATACTCGATAGTAGTCGGCCTCGTTCGTACTTTGCAGAATTATCTGATTCATAGTAATATTTGCTACAGCTAGTAAAGGGAGTTTTTTAGACATGAGCTTGTGCTCCGTATCCTAAGTTGTATAGCTCCATCTGGTTGCATCGTCGATGACTTGATTATTGTTACTATTGTTTATTACTGTTATCCACATATCTTGTCGCATGTTACGTTTCTGATCTCAAATCCTTAGGATAATCTGGTTTGATCGCCAGGAATCGCCATCCTGGAATCTGTCGCAGTATGTGTGACAGTGTGAGTGTGCTCAATCTTTCAGAGTTGCAGTGTGTCCGGTGTGCCCGATATCAATCAGCATCCCATCAGCTTTTGTAATGTTAATGCCAGAGTCCAGAACAGCACAGAATTGTTATGTCAGTGTGGTCCAAGTCGGGTTTAAAAGGCTAAGATAATGGCATTGACCTATGCTTCCGTATACTAGTAGCTAAGCATGCACGATCGAGCTCGGTGTCCAACTACTTGCCACAGATAAGTACAGTAGTTGTGATTTGACGGTTGGTCACGCAGCACCTTGTGGAACTACCAAACCATGACACCCACACCCACAACCCACCCATGAGCTCACTGGATCACTGGTCGTTACCGCCGGGTGCGCTGGCCACCAAGGACTTGCTAGCTAGCCACTGTGTCCCCTGATTTGCCCGGCACAAATATCGTCCACCGCCGTGTGATCATAACGCAATTACGCAACAGATGGGCGATGGCTACACTAGCCATTGTCTGTTGACTCCCCAACTCGAACGCTAGCACAGCCGTGGTGAGTGGTGAGCAGAGATGTAGATGACAGATCAGTGGCCAGTCATTAGTGCGCTGCACCTTTCGATAATAACCCAACGTCGACGAGAGCTACTGCATTTCTTGTGCAAGTCGCTTCGGGGTCAACAGCCAGCCAACAGCCTCAAGTCGGGGACTCGGAAGATGTCCTGTCCTGCTGACGACGGTGCCGGCTGGGGCCGGGATGCCGAGCGAACCGCACGCACCCGCCGACCGCCGTGCACACCGCGCCCGGCGGTGCGCACCCCATGAGAGGCACAACTCAGCCACGCCGGAGGGCCCCGGCGTCCGTCTCCGTCCCCCGTGGAGTGGAGTCCACACGCGCAATCGCATAGGCGCATATAATTCAGACGCGCGCATGCAGTTACGCCCACTCATGTGCTCGGCCCGGTTTATTCGCTAGTAGCTCCTGCGCAACTTGCCGCCAGCGGCACTGATGACGCACAGCTAGCGGGGTGCGAGGCCGCGCCCGCGCAGCTTCGCGGCAGCTTCCCCCGCGACATTCTCGTTACATTGCGGTTGGATCACGTCACGTCATGTTCAGATGCTCCAACGCGCAGGGCAGGACTCTTTTTTTTTTTTTTTTTTTTTTTTTTTTTTTTGAAAGATCGGGAACGAATTGTTCCGGCTTTGGATTAATAAGTAGAAGAGAATTGACCCAGTTTATGAGGGAAACCGGGCCTAAAAACCATCCACACGCAGATACAACAGAGAGAACGACAACCCAAAAAAAATAAAGTCCGGAGCACCCAAGGCCAAGAGGGTCATCGTTGCCCAGCACAAGCCTAACGCGAGCGCAGCTTCGACTTCCGCCCCCTGGCCTCACTCACAAATCCTAGCCACGTCGAACCACAGCGACGCGCGCCCGGAAGGTGACGGCGTTCGATCGCCGCCGCCGCCGTCCACGCGGACGGGTTCTCACCCGTGGAAGAACTAGGGGGACGCGACAACGGGATAAGCGGGCCAGCGGCGCCGCCGTCGCCCGCTTTTCGCCCCAAGATTCCCGGCTCGGGCGTCGGCCGAGATTCGGACCCACGCTTGATGCCACCGCCGTTGCGGTCGTCCAGCGGGGAACCTCACCACGAGGGGGCATCGGCGCGCCGGCACCGCAGCCAGAGAGCCGCGTCGACCACCCCGGCGGGCAAGGCGACAAGTCGAAGAACCGGCCGTCACTCCGTCGCCGCACGCCCGTCCACCACCGTGGCGCCAGCGCCGGCCTTCATCTTGACCGTAGGCACCACGAGGGGCGTTAGCAGCCATGGCTACCGATCGCCCAAGGCCATCGGGGAGGGACGGCATAAGAGAGGAGCCGGCCCTCAACGCCTGCGAGACGAGCCCGAGCCACCACAGCATGCGCCACCGCCGCCGCCACCTCGCCCGGCACCACCGCGCCCACCGCCGATCCGAAGGCGAGACCCGCCCGGACACCAGATACGGGCGACGGCCCATGGACCCTCGCCATCCACAAGGAGGAACTTGCACGAGGAAGATGGTCGCCTTGTCGGCGTTAGGCGCCGCCCCAAGCCCAAGGAGGCCGGATCCGGCCGCATGGGCGTGGATCGAGACCCCGGCCCGCCACGGCGCCCCGCCATGCCGGCCTCGGCGCCGCCCCTCGACCGAGGCCTCGGATCCCGCCGCCGGGGACCGAATCAAACGCCCGGGTCACGCGCGAGAAGCACGGCGTCGTCGGCGGCGGACGAGCGGGAGGGAGCGGCGGCGATCGCTGCCGCCGTCGTCCCGGCGCCCGGCCAGGCTCTGGCAGCGTCGTCGTAGTCGCGGCCGGCGACCCGCCGTACCCCACACGGACGGGCGAGGCGGCGCCCTCGCCGCCTGCAGCTCCCGCGCCGGCGCCGCCATCGGAGCGCGCCCCGCCGCCATCCCGGCCGGCTGGCGGCGTTTGCCCGGCGGCCAGCTCCGGCCGGCGCGGCGGGAAGAAGGGTGGGAGGGGGCGGGCGTGGCGGCGCTAGGGGTTCCGCCCGGTCACCCGTGTGGGGGCGACGCGAGCGGCTCTCCAGGAATAACAATAATATTCGCAGGGCAGGACTCGACGAGTCAAGATGCTAGTCACGAGTCGAGTCATGCGAGTTGCATGGCAGCTGAGCATCCTCGAGCTCGTAGCTGGTTTCACACTTGACACTTGACTGTCACTACAGTGTGCCCTTTCCATTTACAGCTCTGCGTGCGTGCTTCGAATGTGGAGGGGGAAACAGGGAAACATTGAGTGAGTCCTGGCACGTACCCGCGGCACTGAATGGGATGATGAATGGCCAGGCCAGCTCGTGCGTGCTGCTTACTCAAAGCTGACTGTGATGTGACTGACTCAACCGTGGAAGGGACTCCGGGGGTCCACCGTCCGTTCGCCCAAATCTAGCGCGTAACGCGAGTTTACATATTACATATTTCGGTTGGAAATAAACATCCGATCTGATCGCGAAATGAAACAATGATTTACCTCAGTATATAAGGAATAGCAATCTTTCGTGCGTCTACAACTGTTAAATTGTTTATTACCAGGATATGTTAAAACTAAAAGCAAACAATATACTCCCTCCGTTCCAAATTATAAGACGTTTTGATTTTTCTATATGCATTTCTTT
Organism: Hyparrhenia diplandra; assembly: GCA_015847255.1. Classification (NCBI taxonomy): domain Eukaryota; kingdom Viridiplantae; phylum Streptophyta; class Magnoliopsida; order Poales; family Poaceae; genus Hyparrhenia; species Hyparrhenia diplandra. Next base: position 199,949 of record JADLZK010003120.1, read on the forward strand.
TACTATGCACCTACTATGTCTAGATACATAGTAAAAGAATCATATCTAGAAAAGCCAAAATGTCTTATAATTTGGAATGGAGGTAATACATTTTTTTTCATCTTTCTTCTAGCCACGTTTATCTCGACACCCCCAATTTGCACTAAAACGCACAAGCTAGTCCAAACCATCTTATATTAACCTCACCATTTTAATTCATCTGTGTAGCTTCTTAGGCAAGTGCCCTTTTTAACAGATTAGTCCCTCCGTCCCTTTGAAAGTGTCGCTCCGGAAGCGTGTTTGTAAGGGGGCACGCTTTTCAAATGACACTTTTAAAGGGACAGCGGGAGTACACCCTCTGTCCCTTTTTTGTTGTCGTCGAAGCTACAGAGTCGTGTCCCAAAATTTTAGTCGTTTGCTATCCGACTAGTACGCCGTAGCAGGCCAGGGAGCACCGAGCGCGCAGTCTACTAAGGCTTATCCCCTCCCACTCGCAACCTCTAGAAGATAGCAACCACAAAATGTTTCCTCTTTCATTTGTTTAAGGCAAAAGTATTGACTACATGTTTTCCTGTGAATGAAGCATGGCTGGCATGTCACGGTACATGAATGCTTGAATTAGGGGCTGCAGGGTCTTTTTCCACTCACCTTGATAACTAGACCACTCCCCCGACGACAACAAAAACGGGATGGAGGGAGTACTAAACAATGCTATAATATTGTTTTTCATCCTGTGATATTCTAAACCTTCCATGCATGGTTCAATAGTGGCTAGTTATGTTTTTCCTTTATTTTTGTTTGTTCATCTCAAAGCGGACAATGGTCAAAAGCATCAAACGACATAGTGCGTACCACTGACTTACAGTGTCATTGTTGTCCTCTTGAACCGCCACATCTAGCCTCCTTACTCTCTCTTGCTCTTCTCTTGCTCAACCGCCGTCCTCCTCCGCTAAAAGTGGTGGTGGCCTCGCCGCCTTCGCTACTTCTGCCTTACACTCGCCTCCTCCTACTTTGTTGCGTATTAGAAGTCGCTCAATAACCGTACTACCCTCACAAACACGTTTCTCAAGCAACAAGTAAAGGGGGACGTTGGTGGCATGTCTAGCCGGCTTGCCCCCCCCCAAAAAAAAAAACCCTTTTCTATAGCTTCCCAACAAATCCCACCCTTTAAACCTCTCGCCAACATGTCAAGAGCAGCGGCAGGCACCTGTTTGGAACAAAAATGTGCAGGAATACGCAACGAGTGTGAATTGTGATGAGGCCATCTGTCTCTGCTCTGGCCTATGGTTAAGTGACACAAACGTCCGTAGCAATCGTCTAAGTTTGCGTGACAACAGACAGGTAGCAGGTTCCATCCATCCTTCGCCTTTCAGGTGCCGGAGATCCGAACCGGCTGGCGGACAATGAAAAAAAAAGAAGAGAAGGAACAATTCTGAACCCACCACGTCTTCCGGAAGTCCACGCTGCGTCGCGCCACCGGCGGCCGGAAGCAGAGCCCTTGCCCATTGGATTCCTCGTGCCACTGCCACCCCAAACCCTAGGAAAAGCAACTAGCCAGCCCAACCTGACCCTGACCGGACCGGACCGGACGGACCCCCGGCGGCACCTTTGGTCGGTCGGTCCCACGCGCAATTCCACCTCGACGGCGACCTCACCCACCCACCTGGCCACCACCGGCACGGCGGCACCCCTCCTCCCTCCCGACTCGACTCCAACCCTTTTTGGTTGCCCGTCCCTCTCGCACGCACCCACACAAGCCCACCGCCGTCACCGTCCCCGCACACTTCCATCGCACGCGTTCCAGCAAGCAAGCCCAGGCAGGCGCAGGCGAGAGCACCATCCACCATCCGCTCGCAACCGCTCTCCCTCGCCCCCCTGACGACACACCCCACCTAGATAGGCTATATAAAATCGCCCACGGTAACCCAGCCAAACCCAAACGCACGCAATCTCGGAGCAAACCGCCGCGCACACGCACACACTCCTCATCGAGCTCCATCCATGGGCAACTTCGCGTCGTGCACGGCCGGGGCCGGGAGCAGGGGCAGCAGCAGCGGCGCGAGGGTCGTGCTCCCGGACGGGCGGGTGCGGCAGGTGCCGCTCCCTGCCACGGCGGCCGAGCTGATGCTGGACGCGCCGGGCCACTTCCTCGCGGACGCGCGGGCGCTGCGGCCGGGTCGGCGGATCGAGGCGCTCGGGGCGGACGAGGCGCTCGTCCGTGGCGCGCTGTACGCCGCGCTCCCCATGAAGCGCCTGGGCTCCCCGTGGCGCCCGCCGACGTGGCGCGCCTCGCGGCCGCGGTGGTGGCCAGCGGGGAGAAGGCGCGGGCGGGGAGGACAAAGGGGAGGAGGATGAGGCCCGCGTCCCCCCCGCCGCCACGGCTAAGGTCGCCGCCATCGTCGCGCCGCCCGAGGTGCTCGAGGCCGCCGCGTCACTTGTTGGGCTTCAGGAGATGGACGCGGTGGTGGCGCCCGCCAAGCCGAGGGCACCGAAGCTGGAGGAGATGGCCGTCGACGACGAGGCGGCCGCGGCGGAGATCGAGGAGCTCAAGCAGCGGCTTAGCGGCGGCGGGCGGCGGTCTAGGCGGCCCACGCTGGAGACCATTCAGGAGGAGAGCTACGTGCCAGCGAGATGGTGACGGTGCCAGCCAATAATGGTCAAGGCCAACCAAACAGAGAGATGGCAAAGGCTGTTTTCTCTGATAGCCCTCATAGTTTCATTGATTAGGTGTTTTTCACCCTTCTTCTCTATTCATTCATATTCACCTTGTTGTAAAATAGCAGTGCTCCTTTTTTTTTTGGTGCTGTCTCTTTTTTCCATTTGTTTTTTGAGAGAGAGGAAACGGGTTGGATCAATATAATTTTGAGAAGCGATATATATAAATAGAAACGAAGGGAGTTTCAGAGTTTCAGTTACCAGCATGACCAATGCATTTGCGATCCATTTGGTGTTCCAGTAACTGTGTTTCCATAAGCACATACCCGAGAGATTGCTGTTTTCATGCATAGAGAATTGGTGAAGAGTGATTATTACGGCGCTTAATACAAAACTTGGCACTCAGTACAACACGCAGCCTAGAACTCGTAATATCTCTGTTTTTTTTTTCTTAATAAAAATCATCGTGTTTATCTTTGAGAAATTCTTTGGCTCCAACTCAAGTACAGCTATATACTATGTATGTATCTGTCTAATCCTTCAATACACTTTGGTGGTTTCCATCCATGTGATCTTAACCATCGCATTTAAACAATACTCTACTTGAGTAGTGCAGTTGTACTCAAATAGCTGTATGTGTAGCAATGTTCCTTGACTAGCAGCCTTTTGTTCGTCCTTAAAAACAGTGGTATTCACTTCAATGACTCTTCTGAAAGGTGGTGGTATTGACCAACTGCCAACCCAAGACTTGATACATTGAAAAACGAAGGGACACAAAAAGATGATGTTTACAGCAAAATGTTATCGGGGAGTCAAATATGGACGGTTGAAAATGATCAAAATTTGGTCAAGTTTTTCAAAACTTAGGAAAACCTGACCCAGATCGATTTTAGGCCTCCTGGCCAAACAACAGCTAAAACCGAGACAAACCGAGACATGCTGGCTTCTACAAAGAGACTCACATGGCACTGTTGAAACTAGCTGAGGCCAGTTTTGAGGAATCCGAGGGAGTTTCAAGTTTTTCTTGTTGGGAAGTTGTTTGATCTCTTCGTTCAAAACTATTCTACCACATTTTGTTTACCCTTCAATCTCGAGTTCTTCGAAACCCCTTGCCATCTAGCACATCTCTCTCTCTCTCTCATCTGTCGGCGTTCTAGAGCTTTGTCAATCTAGGACATCTCGGTTGTGCGTCTCTTCCGACGGGCCTTCCTAAGAGGTGTTTGTGGGTATTTAGTGCGAAGAACAGGGAGAAATTGTTCGTCCAATAAAATAAAATAGGTAAAGAACCAAAGCATATTCCGTTGCTGAGTGAAATTGTTCGTTCTAGCGGGAGGGGAACATATGGTGCGGTAAATTGCCATGAAATGGCATATACGCGTTAAGACTTTTCATCATGACATATATGGACCAAGATGGAGCTGAATATATACCAGATGAAAGACGCTTTTGGCCACCTATCAAAGGATCGTCAAGTCAAATGGAGTCGTGCTACAAAGCGTTTTCCTCTTGTACAAAATTTAATGGCTGCCGCTCTCAGGAAAATTGTACGAAAAACTAGTGTTGTTGCGTGGCCTCCGGTGGCGTTCTCGTCTTTAAGCCGACAGTACGTCGAAAAGGCGTACATCATAAGAGGGGAAAAAAAAATAGAACAATAAGCAACAGTGCAAAAGTTAAAGTCAAGCGCGTCATATTCTGGTCAGAAGGCATTGCTTCTAAGTTTTCCCGAACACTGACAGCAAAGGCAGGTACGATATCTACACCAAAGCTAACAAAACAATAATGGCCGTACTAATCCACTCATTACTATATATATATATATCTTTCAATTAAAGCATTTTTATTTTTTCTACAAATGGGGAAGAACTAATAAAACGACATTTTTTTTCTTTTTTTTCTAAAAAGACGTTGTTTTATAATTTATTTTTCTGTTGAATTTTATCGCGACAGCTTTTTCACTTCCACGTCTTCAGAAGAAAGCAAAGTGTCAGCAGCAAGTATGAAAGAAGAAATTAAAAGGTGCAGACAGCCCAGCCCTATGCTCTTCAAAAAGGATAAACACACACACAGCAGCAGGCAACAGGATCAAAGCTACGGAAAAGATGCTTGGGAATATCATGGAGCACCCCACTAGTGTTTTCCTGTGTGCCGTAGCCGTAGACTACCAGCGAGGCCACAATGGCCTCCACTATATTATGCAATGCAACCGCAAGCGAGGGAGACCGGTAAACGCATCGAATCATGCAGGCAAATGATGGCATGTGACACCGATTCGTCTTATCTGAGACTGAATTTAGAATGGCTGTGTTTAGTTGGTGGAAAAAGGTGGAAAAAAATATCGTTCGAATCAAAAAGTCACCGCAAAGACGCGTTTCGTTTGTTTGTGGTAAACATTATCCTACCATGGCGTAACTAGGCTCAAAAGAATCGTCTCGTCGTGTACATCAAAAAACTATATAATTAGTTTTTTTATTTACCTACATTTAGTGCTTTCCCTACGTGAGAAAAAAGATTTGATGTGATAGGTGAATAGTGAGTTTGTATTTCCAGCCATTTATCTGCACTCGTGGTACTTCAGCTTCATCCTTTAAAAGAAATATTCTATCCTGGTCATCGATATTCTCTTTTATATCAGGTTTCCCAAGACCTACGCATACTTTATATCTCTTCTATCCCAACAAACATTAGTGGGACCTACTTTTAATTTTATCTAAATATATCCATGTGACATCTTGTTTTGAAGGATTTATTAAAACAAATTCAATGATGTAATCGAAATTTAATTTGGTTTTTTAGTTTGTAATTTATAACATTTTTTGATAGTTCAAATGGTAGAGCCCACCGCTGGCACATCTCCCCATGCGCATGCACAGGCGCTATCGCTCACCTCCACTCTCTCCCTCCCCCACGTGATGGGCCTATGCGCGCTGTAGCGTTTCTGTTCGTACGAGCGCTCAACTTCCAGTCTGCCCATCGGAACGCTGCCGTCCAGTACCGGTTTCAGTACCCCGGTGCAGCTATTTTTACGTTAAATCGAAACTTGAGTACCGGCGTGGCGTACCCGGTGCAGACAGCCTCAGGAACTAAACACAGCCAATGTCGACTTGCAGAGGTCTGTGGAATTTAGAATGTCGTGTACAAGTCAGAAGCCTCTGCAGATGGGTGTCAATCAATGGAGCTTGCTTGCTTGATAATGACAATAATTTAATTTCAAGAGATCTGCATCTTTTTTTTTTTTTGAACATAGAGATCTGCATCCTTGTGAGAACTACTGTGCAATTCCGTTTGTTTTTTTTTTTTATATTTTCATTTCGGTATGTTATTAGAAGCGTGTCAACCTGAGGATTAAGCCAGATTACTGGACTCAGACAAGGACAGACCCATAAATGGTCGGGTGGGCTGGGCTTGTGTTCCTCATCAGGCCCGGGTGCCGCAGCACGGTTTTGGACCAGCTCATAGTTAAACAACGTGGCCTCCTCTGCTGCTCGGGACATGGGCCGTGGACAAACAGGTGAGAAAACATATAAGGGTCCGTTTGGATGTTGGTATTGGAGGGACTGGAATTGAATTGGCTACAATACCAAATCAGGCTAGCTTTGGCATTGGATTACAATATCAAATCTATTGTTTGGATGCCATGGAATTACCACTTGGAATCTATGAGATGGTAAATGCCAATTTTTTGTTTGGATGTGTATGAGCAGAAATTGGAATTGGACGCATTCCTCCCCACCACGCCCATGACAGCCCCTATCCTCGTCGGCGATGGTGGCCACACCCACCATCCAACTGCCCGGTCCCATCCCCTAGTGGCGCCTCCCGCCGGAGTTGAGGAAGAAGATGGTGAGGGGACCAGAGTTGAGGAAGAGGAGAGCGAGGAAGAGGAGAGCGGGGGTGCTTGACCTCCGCCATGGCGGGCGGATCTCGGCGGCCGCCGCCATCAGGCAAATAGGGGAGAGGGACAGCCATGGGTGGGCGTACGCCCCCCCTCGACGGCGACCATGCCCGGGCGCAACTTCGGGCGGATCGGGCGAAACCATGGCTTTCGGCGGCGGCCATGGTGTGGTGGCGCTCACCTCCTCGATGGCGGCGCGGCTTCGGGCACAAGTCGCCGGCGGAGGAGGAGAGGGCGGCGCGCCTCGCCGACGGGCGGAGTAGGGGAAGGGCGCCGGCGGTGCGGTGGCGAAGGGTTGGAGGGGGCCGGCCCACGCGCAAGGGGATGGAGCGCTCCGTCTTGCGGACTTGAAGATGACGGCCGGTCTTTGCCGGGGGCCGCGAGGGGGTGATTCCAGCGGGTCCAATTCCGATATACAGAGGGTGTCCGCTCGGTATTGCTTCCAGGTTGCGATGGGTGAGGGGAATTCGCGCGGAAATGAGCGCCAATTTCCGACCTTCAATACCGAGACCATCCAAACGCGTGGAATTGGTTTTCTCGTTTCCAATACCAATGCCATGGTCTCAATTCAGACTTCCAAACGGGGCCTAAGCTCTTTCCTACACTTAAAAGAAAAATCTAAATAAAATTCATGTACACAGTCTGAGTATTTTTTTTAAAAAATAAGTGAGTCTTAGTTTTATTAAATACTCCCAAAAATATGCAATCCTAGCACAATATCATATTTAACCTATTATAGATAAAAATATAAATATTTATAATATTAAATAAACATTGTTAAATTAATTACGAAACGTATTTTCATAATAAATTTAAAATCATAACTATGAATATTGTTCGCTAAAATTGGTCAAATGTGAACTACTTTATAAGCGATAGGTACATGTTTAAAATGGACGGATAGTATAATTCAATTTTGCCCCATGTCTCTTTCCACATAGATGTGAACTCGAGCTAGTTGAAAGCCAACATTTTTTTCTTCTTTTGTGAAATTGATGAAAAATCCAACACTTGTGATGAGAAATGCTGACAGCACCAGCACCAGCACCAGGCGTACTCTGGCGTCTGGTCTGGCCGGTAAACAAGCAAACAGAAACAGGCCCCGGTCCCAGACTCAGAGGCCCTCTCCCAGCATCAGCATCAGCATCAGCCGCCGCGCTCTGCCTCGTCCCGATCTCTGACCCAGATACCCGATCCACCATGGCCGGAATAAGGCTTACGCCCGAGGAGCCCGAGATGCCCGTTGGCACGCCACCCCGCCCCCAGCTCCCACCCTCCGTCGCCGGGGCAGGCGGTGGCGGTGGCAGCGGAGGGCTGGAAATGGCGTCGGACGACGAGCGGTCCATTGCGGCGGACTCATGGTCAGTGCGGAGCGAGTATGGGAGCACGCTCGACGACGACCAGCGCTACGCCGACGCCGCCGAGGTGCTCGCCGCTTCCGCGGCCTCCGCCAACTTCCCCTCTGCCGCCTCCGATTACTGGTACCAGACCATTTTCTGCCTAACGGCCTTTTTCTTGTGTGAACTGGATGCTATTGACCTCGAGATATAGATCTAGCGAATTGCGGGGGGACCCGATAATGCTTGATATCGTAGAGACTAGAGAGCTTGTTCCTTTAGCTACTGTACGGGTTGTGGCCTGTTGTGGCTGCTGTCAGCTACTTTTGCTTTGTGCACAATGTTTTGTTATGTTTAGCTGATGTCAGCAACTTTTGCTTTGTGCACAATGTTTTGTTATGTTTAGTTTGGTGATTATGTTTAGCATTTGAATCTGTGGAAAAAGGAGGGAATATGATGGATGCCTTTGGCAGCTTGCCGATTAGTATCATCCAAGACAGATGCATGCCCGATCTTATGTATTTTTGCTCTTATTGTTCCGTGTTTATCAAGTAGACTTGATTGGTACAAATTATAAAAGATGGATGATGTCAACTAACAAATGGAAAAAATATTAAGCATACCTTTCCTTCAACTAACAGATAACCCCCCAGTAAAAAAATTACCCTGAATACAGATTGTCAACTTGATATCTAGTAGACCAAGAGGCTGAAGTCACCACTCCACCACACTTAATCTAAAGTGTCATATGTATGGCCCCTTTAATGGATACACCAAATTCTCCAGAGACCAGATAATGGAATCCTATAGGTACAATCTCTTGTTAGAGATTAGATGAACCTCGCAGATCTGGCATACTCTGAATCTGTAATTGTGTGCAGATGGCATGAACGGAAACCTGGTCTGTTGCCTGCTTATTTATATCCTTCAATGTTTTTTGACATGTATATTTAAATAGTTAACCACATGTTTTCCTTTTTTTTAATGTGTTCTAAAATGCCCTTCTATTGAGGCAGCTCTGATAAGGATGATGAAGATCCTGGTGATGTTGAAGGATCAATGCTGGGTCTCCAAAGTTATTGGGATGCTTCTTATACGGAAGATCTTGCAAATTTTCAGGAACATGGGCATACTGGAGAAATATGGTAACCACATCATATCCTTGTTGATATCAACTATCAAAATATTCACTTTTAAGAAAAAAAAAAAAGTGGCATATTTTTGTTCATTTCTGCAATGAAGCCCAAGTTGTTTATGCTAATTAATTTCTTGCTATTACTAGCGACATTACTTGAACATTGAGCTGTCCTAGTATGGAATGGTTAGCTTCAAACTTTTGGAGATGATATATCATTATTCTTGTTCATTATGTTTACTATGTGCTACTGTTTTATTAAGTTTGTTCAATAAAATTATTTTGGTGCAATGTGCCCATGTATATGTTCAAGAAAATGCAACCAAGAAAATTTCCATTTTTGGCACACTGAACTCAGAATTCACATGACAAAATATTACATCTTTCACTTATTAAGGCAGACTCTTTGTTTCTAGGCAATTACGATCTACCGCCTTTTTTTCTACTGTTGGCATTTTCTCTAGAATACTGAGAGTGCAAGGGGATTTTCTATTTTAGGTTGTTAACAAAACCTCATGTTTGTAGGTTTGGTGCAGATGTAATGGACACAGTTGCTGTTTGGACGAAAAGTTTGTGTAGCATTATTGAAGGCAGGATTCCATCTGGTCAAGACAACATCGAAAGTGAAGTCAATGAAAATTTATTCTCCAACTACCCTGTGCTTGATGTTGGAACTGGAAATGGCCTTCTTTTGCAAGCACTTGCTAAGCAGGGGTATTACCCAAATTTTCTCAATGATGTTTAATTAGCTTCCTATTGGCAAGTGGATTACTGCACAGGTGCCAGGTGGTAGCTGAATGAGGTGGGAGACCAGGGTTTTGGTTCCCGGCCGCAGCAAGGCTGGGACGCCGTGCTGTTACCCAGTGTCTCTAGGGCTGGCTTGTGTGAGTAACAGAGAGAGCGGGAGAGATCTAATGAATCCCTAGCTTAATCCTAACAACTTGTGACTAATCAAAACAAATCCACTAACTGAAATCCTAAAGACTAGGATGAGGATGGACGCAGTCACCGCACGGGTCTCGTGCCAACGTTCACTCAGCCATGGTCGGAGCCAGGATGGCCTCTCGGGGGGCTAAATAAAAAGAGTTAAGAAAAATCAGGTGATTTAATGGTGAAATTAGTGACTAAATATAGTGATTGCATGGGGAAATCAACCTCCAGGGGGCTCGAGCCGGGCAGCCATGGTGCCTCCGCCCCTGGCCACCTGGCTCCCCATAACACTTCCCTATAAATAATGTATTGTGGTCAAGTAATCAACAAAATCTTAGGCTGCTGAAGATTTCTTCAGCTTATTGTGCCAATTGATTTATATAAGTTTTTTTTTTTTTTGTGTGTCAAAAATATTTCTGCGACTGTCCTTCACTGTAAAAATGGCTCTGACAGAAATCCGTAATGTTATGGGATCATCATACCTTAACCACCTATGTGATACTTTCATTAGGCACTTTTTAGTTTGAAAGTTGTATTTTAGAGGAAATGTTGATTTTGATTAGACACCTCTGATTAGAAGTTAGTACACCTTTTTATTGAAAAAAAACTCCGTTTATCCCTCCCTTTTTTTAGCACAAGACATCATTTAGTTGAAAGGTGTCTCCCAGTGGCATTCTTTGGAAACTATAAACATTCTTCGAGTGTTGAGAGGGGGAACAACACCATTCGAGCAACATTCAGCAAAGTTACAGCAATATGCTAAATTATTCAAGTGATTAATCAACTTAAATAGAAAGCTGAGTTGGTTGAGGGTGTGGATGTATGCCTAGACTACCCAGGTTCAAGTCTTCGTCATGGTGAATTTGAGTGCCTATTTTTTGTTAATAAAATAAAATGCAACCTAGGTTTGGATGCAACCATAGAAAAGGTCAAAAGGACCACATCTCTATTTATCACCAAATGACATTGACTGTTTTTCCAGGTTTACAGACTTAACCGGAACGGATTACAGTAAAGGAGCTGTTGAACTTGCAAGAAACCTAGCTGCTCGTGATGGCTTCTCTTCAATAAACTTTTTGGTTAGCACACATGTTCATATCAAACTCTTTCTCTCCATGCATGCTACAAATATGTGAACTGAACTTGTCCAATCGGGTTTTTTCCTTGAAATCCTGTGCTTTGTTGTTATGTGACTTACAATTATCTAGTGCCCAATAACACCTAGCTATTCTTAACAGTCTAACTCTTTCTTTCTTTCTTTCTTTCTTTCTTTCTTTCTTTCTTTCTTTTTTAAAAAGTGATTTTGAATCTCTGTTTAAAATTATGTTAATGAGCATCTATGTAGTTGCGTTATTTGTTGGCCCCTACAATGACAGCCCAGGTAAGCAACTTGCTTACTCTCACTCTCCTCCTCACTTGGCTAGAGCTAGAAGAAGATGAACACATCACACACACACACACAGCACAGGCTTCAGCCCTGGCCGAACACACACTGAATGTGGCGTGAGCTGAACTGCTCCGTCCATTGCATATGTGCACAAGGGCATGGCTGAGTACAGTACAGCCCTACCTACTCCTAGTACATGGCTTAGATCAGCCCACTACCAATATGGCTGATGTACTTCTACCAACTACAAGTACTAGTGGCCTATTGCCGTACTCCTACAGTGACCAAGAGCTGATCGATTGCCTGTTCCTGATCTGCAGCAAAAAAATGGATCAGCAGCAAATTACATCTTACATTATTCCATTGTTTGTGGAATATCAAACCAAAACTGCAGTTCCCCAAGAAAAAAAAGTACTTTAGCCTAGAGACCATTATTAAGCAAGAGCAGACACGCTGATGGCGAAGTGGTTGAGCACCCAAGGTGCGGAGCTCCGCACCCGGGTTTGATCCCTGGTGCTGCATGGTTGTGTTCCCACCTCCCTGGTTGAAACAGCGCAGATGGTTCCGTGGCCACCAAAGAGGCATGGGCGTGTGAGGTTTCTGCCTGTTCCCGGGTTCGGTGGGTCCCTTCTTTAAGACCAAAGTCAGCGGGACGTCTCTCCTCTTCATCAAGTCCTTTTTAAGTGTTAAGCAAGCGTAATTATCAGGAATGAGTTGATGTCTGTAAAAGTCAAAATGCAGAATACTCACTTAGTACATGTTACTTTTGTTTTGTTGAAAATAGTACAGCAGGGGAAGCCCCCACTGTAAAAGTTTATTAAAAAAAAAAAGAATAGAAGCTGTACAAGGCCCACAAAGCTGTACAAGCAAACAACAAAAAGAGAAAACTAGAAGCCTGAGAGAGGCAAGGAAACTAGGCTAGGGAATCTATACATAATAAGAAAGTGGGACACTTAGCATGATGGGCAATGATGAAGATCTCCATAAAAGTAGGGATCCGGAATTGTTGCTTGGCTTGTATCACACTTACATGCTATCGAAGTATTATCTTGTACATTTGTAATGATATCTAACTTCACATTTGTCAAACTATACACTACAAATTCTCAGCTCAGTATACTCTCCGTTAATTTAGAATGGCTATCATTTCGATAGTTTCAAAGAATTAGACTTGAACAACCAGTTAAATGAACTGAGTACTATTAATGCTTTAGGATAGCTGTTGTTTCAATAATATACATTTTTTTATTTCACATACATTGTGCTTCATGGACCTTGAAATTTATCAAATGATTTGCCTTTTAGTGTTTTCATGATGGGACGCTTTCATCTATGTAATCCCTTTGTATTTTTCTGTTTTTGTCAGGTTGATGATATACTTGAGACAAAGTTAGATCGGAAATTCAAAATTATTACAGACAAAGGGACATTGGATGCCATTGGGTTGCATCCAGATGGTCGTGCGAAAAGGTAAAACTGTGACCTGGAGACCCAAAAGAGAGTTTTTAGCACATTTAGTTGTCAGTGTTGCTAGTAGTGGGGTAACTAGATGCTTTAGCAATCCGGACGGTCATGTGGAAAGGTACAATACTGTGACCTGGTAACCCAAAAGAGATTTTTGGCATATTTACTTGTCAATGTTGGAATAATTATATGCATTTAGCGTAGGTGTTGACAAACCATCCAGCAACAGTGAATAACTGTAGCCTTTAGGCTGTGCCAAAAAGAAAAAAAAAGAAGCAAACTCGAGTTCCATTACTTCATAAACTTAACAAAAATCACAGCAACAGCATTCCACAAGTTTATGAGCTCACCACAACAGCAACCACCGTACCAAACTCTGAAACAACCACAAAAGCACGTCACAAGCTTCGAAACATCTCATGGGCTTAAAGCGAATATTACACCCAGGAACAAATAGTCTTAAGCAATGAAAAGATGCTGCACAAAACTTCTTTTTCTAAGCTATCTTAACAAGCAAGGTTGTGTGGTCATTTTTGACTTTCAGCTGGCGTTGCAGTTTCTGATCTACTAACATACAGAACTAATAGCACAATAGATAGACAAGGCTTTGCATGTTGGATCTTTTACTTATATATTTGAAAGTAATTTTACATTTGAAGAAACTGTTCAGTAATATATGTTGTTGGTTTAACATTTTTTCCTCTGCACCTACTTTATTCAGAATAATATATTGGGAATCTGTATCGAACTTGGTTGAACCTGGTGGCATTGTGGTCAGTACTTTCTCCTATAGGCTTTTAAAATTATGTCAAGATTCCTTCGTCAGTGACTGAAGGTTATCTTTATGCTTGTACTCTCCTCATCTAAATTGGCATGAAACTTTCCGTTGCATCTCTCTTCAGGTCATAACATCCTGTAATCACACAAAGGATGAGCTTCTGCAAGAAGTAGAAGATTTCACCAAGAGAAAATTTGGCAAGGAGAACGTGGATGAAGGTGCAGGAGATGTGTCTGAGATCTTCCGGTACATAGACCATGTCCGAACATATCCCACCATAATGTTTGGAGGGATTGAGGGATCTCAAGTCTGTACTGTGGCCTTTCAGCGGGTGTGACCGGAAACTGAGGCACACATAGTTCTTGGCCTGATTTTGTCACGTTAGATCCAGAAGAAATGGGTAAAAAATTTTGTGCTTCACCTGTGGTACTTTTCCTACTGTATTATATTAAGAAACAGTTCAAACTGGGTATTCTGTGGTTAGCTCATTTATCCAGGATGGTCGTGTAATTTTAGACGCCAGACGATGAGACGAGTCAGTCCTGTATTGTCAGTTGTCACCGTGAACTTCTCGTATTTCCGTTCCTCTTATACATACTTGTAGTCTTAATTCATTACTCTTTCTTGTAAGGAAGACTTGAAGAGGTTTCATGTTTCAACTTGCTACCAATGGATTGTTTAAGTGATCATTATCAGTTATGCGATTGGGCTCGGTACCGTCAGCCTCTGTTTCCGATAAGTGTGGTATCATGAACAAGGAGCGCAGAGTAGTAGCGCTATGTATCATGAACTATCTATGTGTCCATGTAGACACTTTTAACATGGGCTAGAGCAGAGGGGCGAGTTCTGTTCTCTCGGATCCCAGGACGGACTGCTGGGCGGCTGTCAGTTCTGGCTCCGCTGCGTCTCCAAAACATTCTTAAACTAACACTTGTGAATGAGTTGATGGCTTAGTGATAGGATTTGCTCAATGAAGCACCCATGACCTGTATTTGAGCCCTGCTCGAAGCAGGTTCTCACCCAATGCTCAAAAAAAAAAAAAAAAAAAAAAAAAAGAAGCAGGTTCTCACTCTCCCTCCCAATTTCCTTTGTATTTGTTACGCTTGGAGTCTAATCTTTTAAAAATTAATTGCGTCTGTCTCCAGAGTAAAACAGCTCCATACAAAAAGTCTGATCTAGGGTGACTCCAAATGATTTACCTAGTTTTCGAAGAATAGCAATTCAAACCTAGGTTGATTTACCTAGTTTTTCTGTCAACACTATAAATTTCAAGATTTATCCATTAACTTGTTGTATTAAATTTCAAAAAAAAATTATGTCCCTTGACAAAATTAGAACGCAAAAATCATCATCAGGGGATGAAAAAAATTCATAGGGTTTGACAAGTTTGAATGAGTTGGAATTTGTGTGGGGGTAGCAAATAGGTTGGTGTGTGGGAGAGGGGGGCGTACTATTTTCCCTATAACCGTTGACATGAAATGAATGCATGTACAAGTTTAACTCAATTTTCCATACAGAAACCAATCCAACTTCGTCTTCATCACTTGTGAAGTTGACTGGCTGCATTTCAGAATTTCCTTTTTTACATGGAAACTACTATGGAACACTACACAATCTAGCAATGATTCTGTATTTTCCAAACCCCATTATGACAAGCCTGAAGCTCAAACAATTTTCAGATATTTACAGAGCCTGCCTGATCAGGAATCACCATGCAAGCTTCCTACCGAATGTTGATGATATGCTGCAAACCCCCTGCTAAACGAGGTTCTGAAACCGGCGTAATGTGCACAGCCTGCATTCTCATGAAAGTTCACATTGTGATTATTTGTAAATGAAGTTTGTATTGGAGTTGTTCTTCTTTACCAATATAGTCAGCAGCTCTCCTGCTGGATTCGTTTAAAGAAGCTGGAATTGGAATGCAAAATGTACCTGGATTCTAAAGATCTGTCGTTGATTGCACGAATGAAGCAATGCGGTAATTGATATCAAGATGATGTATATTGGTATGACAATTCCAGCCGTTCTGAACATGAGCAGCTGTATAGGCAGAGTAATTTGAACAGTTCAGCTATTCAGTTTCGATATAAATAAAGATCAGGAAGATAAGAATGAGATATCAGATTTACTGCCTTACAGTGATTAGCTCTGCTGAGCACACTTCATGGTTGCGGAGTATAAGCAAGATTGCATCACGGAGCACCAACAAAACCATCAACTGCAAGTGTGTTAAAAAAAAAAAAAAAAACAGTTGACTGCAGAATGAACACTCATGATGAAGTAGAAAACTTGCCCTTTGTAACGCTTACAGCAATGGCAACTACTCGGCAATATATGACGCCTTTCAGGTTGGGACTTTGAGAAACAACGCTTGATGCGCCTACGGCTTGATCCGAGGTGTGACCATAACTAGCACTGAGGTTTTCTCGTATTTCTCCAGGTGCCCTATAATGGGATTAACTTTAATTACTAGGTGACCCATGAATGATCAGCTTTCAGATCTTTGCAGTGTCCATTTTGTCAGAGAGGTATATATAGGCATAAAGCACCGAGTGATACCTTAAATTTATTAGGTTCCTTCCATGCCGAAACAAAGGAGCAGTGTAGTTTGGTTTCAATTCCTGTGGCATCAAGAGTGGACAAAACAAATCAGCAACAGTAATGTCCTGTCATTCAGAATAGACTCAAACAGTGTTTTTTCTCTCATCCTTTTTATGACTACATAGTAAATGTGAAGTGGACATTTTCAGCTTAAGGAGAAAGACTAAATTTCTATTATGAAAATAAAAGTGTTTAAATATATTCAGTTGCTTCTTGTCATGCACTAGTAATTCTGTTGAGAACGATTGGTTATGATAAGGAGTTTGGGAAAGCGTTACCTGCAAGCATATCTCACATATGGTGTCTCCCTTCTCGTTACACCACCGCTGGACGCATCTGTGGTGAGCGTACTGCAACCAGCAACAAATTGATTCAAGTAAAACTTCTGTTTATGGGGCAGTGCAAAAAATCTGTTGCCCATCATGATGGAAATAGGAGGGAAAGAAAATAATCAGTTGGTAAGTCGATAACTGATAACACAAGAAATGCCTGATTGTATTGTAATAGTAAGTAGACAGCATCTTGCAGGAGTTTAAGACAATATACTATCAGAGGATGCAATATCCCTGATTGAGCATGGAGTAATGAATTTCATTTTCATACAAGCTAGCTGTAACTGTGTATTCCGATGCAAATTATCTTCAATTCATAGGGTAGCCAAATATCAAGCTGGAACACCATAAAGAGAAGCAGAGGGAATTAAAGCTCGCCTTCAAGCTGCCCTTGCAGGAGCAGGGGGTCTCCATGTAAGCCTCGTCACCTTCCTCTTGGCAGATTCTGCACTCCACCATGACACCAGTCTTGGCCTTGCCCTTGCCCAGCTGAGCATCTTCAGGAAGAACGACGGAGGGATCGGTCTGGTCGGAGCCCGCGGCTGTGGAAGCTACGGCATCGTCAAAAGCCTGGTGGATGGCGGACTGGAGCGTCGACTCCGTGAGCAGCCGGCCCGTCATCAGCGCGAAGTGGTCCGCCATCCTCGAGCCGCTTCTAGCTTCCGGAGACGGAGACGCTGGAGATGGATTCAGCACAAACCTGTGGCCGGCATGCGGCGGCGATCGCTGGAACGCTGAAACAAAAGTTTGTTCAAAGAGTTGTGAACAAACGCCGCCAAACTCATATTTGAATTTTGAGCCAGGAGACAACCACCACCATCATCTCCGATACGATACGACTAGCTGAGGCAGAAAGAAAAGGTGGTTTTCACGGCACGGGACGCGTTATAGCACGCATCATCTCTGGCCGCCGCAAAGATCCTGCTGGCTTTCTGCACCAACAGAGAGGAAGAAAGAAGAGTAACGGACAGATGCGATGCGATGCGATGCGATGCGATACAAAGGCCGCGAAGAAGGCAAGGGAGCAGGAGCAGGGCAAGCAAGGAAGAGCGGAGGAGAGGCTTGCGAGACGGGACTAGGATAACTGCATGAATTCCCAAACACCCTAATCCTACTGGTCCCTCTCGGCATTTGGCCTTTCTTGCTCCGGAGAACAATCGGATTCCGACCCTGCCTCACGATTCGAGCCATAGAATCACAGTGGTCCCGCAATTGTCTTTCTGAAATAGAAAAATCAAACTTTTAACCGTATTTTTATGAAAAACTATCAAGAATATATTTTACAATATGTTCATTTATGTCATGTCAAGAGGTGCTAGACCGGCTAATTTAGCATTCTCATTGCACCCTAGTGGCACGAGTTCGAGCCCTAAGTGTGGCAGCGCATTTTGGCGTTGTTTTTGGGGATTTTTCCCGAGCCGAGGTAAAAAACTCCCTCTCCGGTAGGAGTTGGGAGGGTTTTTCGATGCGTGCGCGGAAGATCTTCTTCTTAAGCAAAATGTTCGAGGTTAGTCATTCTTAGGGTTATTGCGTCCGATTCTTTTCATGAACGATGGGCTTGATTATTAGAAGGAAGAAACATACAACTATGAGAAAAACTCCCTTAACACAAAATCATGAGCAAAACTAGGAACAAACAATTGGTTAATTAACACGCTCACCAACAATTACGGCAACCAGTTCAGGATTTGACAAAACGAAGCATACTAAAAAAACTCAACTGAAATGACCCGAGGGCCTAGGGTACCAAGGAAGTTAACTTTGACGCCCTAATCTAGAATGGTGCACTATGGACTCTGGTTTTATACTTGACTTTGACCGCTGACACTTGTAATTTGCTTTCTATCGGTCCATACGCCTAGGGTGTCTAGCACATGTTTCTTGTTGCTAACAAAAAAAAATTGAAGTATATATAGCACTAATAACAGGTTTGTTCTATCACAGATTTTTCTGTTGAATTGAATCTTCTTGTTTGAAAGGAAAATGATTGTTTTCAGTTTAATCAAACAAGGAAGGATGAACACGAAAATAATGTCTTATTTGCTCGAACATTCAGGTTTTCATTTATTCGTGCATTACTTTTTCCTTGACAGCATTTCTTTTTGATTAAAATTTCTTGAAGATTTTTTTTTTTTGAGAATTTCTTGGCGGTGGATGTAAGCTATAGCCATTTATTTACGTTTTTCTGGGATTTAGGCCCATGTCTTGTGAGCCCTGCAATTCCCGTTCCACATACCTGCTGAAATGGGCCAAGGCCATTCTTCTCTCTCAAACGAAGCCCATTATACGTTCTTTGCCTTCAACGGCTGCGATCTATCCCCTGAACTGAATCAAGCTGCTAAACCCTAATGCCCACGCCGCCTACACATAAAAGAGCACGCCTCCTTCTCCGGCCGTGTTCCTTCCCATCTCACTCAGCGCCGCCGCGGCTTTTACCCTAACCCTCCCCACCACCATGGCCGGCGCACAGGAGACCCTGGTGCTCGCCGGCGTGATGCGCGGCCACAGCGACGTGGTGACGGCGATCGCCACCCCCGTCGACAACTCCCCACTCATCGTCTCCTCCTCCCGCGACAAGTCGCTGCTGTTCTGGGACCTCACCAGCCCTGTCCAGGCCGCCGGGGACGGCACCACCACCGCCGACTACGGCGTCCCGTTCCGTCGCCTTACGGGCCACTCCCACTTCGTCCAGGACGTCGTCCTCAGCTCCGACGGCCAGTTCGCGCTCTCGGGATCCTGGGACGGCGAGCTCCGCCTCTGGGATCTCGCCACGGGCAAAACCACCCGCCGCTTCGTCGGCCACGAGAAGGACGTCCTCTCCGTCGCCTTCTCCGTCGACAACCGCCAGATCGTGTCCGCATCCCGCGATCGCACCATCAAGCTGTGGAACACCCTCGGCGAATGCAAGTACACAATTGGCGGCGACCTCGGCGCCACCGAGGGCCACACTGGCTGGGTTTCGTGCGTCCGCTTCTCGCCTAATGGCTACGTCCCGACGATTGTCTCGGGCTCCTGGGACCGCAGTGTCAAGGTGTGGAACCTCACCAACTGCAAGCTTCGCTGCACTCTCCAAGGTCACGGCGGTTACGTCAACGCCGTCGCCGTGAGCCCTGATGGCTCGCTGTGCGCCTCCGGGGGGAAAGACAATGTTACCCTGCTCTGGGACCTCGCCGAGGGCAAGAGGCTGTACGCGCTGGACGCCGGCAACATCATCCACTCGCTCTGCTTCTCGCCCAACCGCTACTGGCTCTGCGCAGCGACTCAGGATTCCATAAAGATCTGGGATCTTGAATCAAAGCACGTTGTGCAGGATCTTAAGCCTGATGTGTCGTCCTCCAAGGACCAGGTTAGTCTTCCTACCATCATTTCACATTGTTTTTATGTTTATGTTGATCATTGTAATCACGTAGAGATGTCCATGTGTCATTGATTGATTTCTGATTGTTGCCACTAATAGTATATACTCATATTTTGTTGACAGCTCAGTCTTATAACTCTTAGCTATAATGATGTTGCCTGCATTACATGATTAGGATGATTAGTATGTGTAGTTTTATACAAATAACTGAAGATATTGTATCATGCTGATGTTTACCAACTGCTTATGATGTTTGCTGTACAGCCTGTGCTGTACTGACAGTGTATTGAACTGAACAGTTTAAAGGATTGTTTGTTTTATGAGAATCATGCATGCTCTGAATTTTTGTCTGGTTGAGCTGCTAGTCAATACTCCCTCCAGGATGGTATTAGAAGTCATTAGGACAGCGATACGGTCTCCAAAACACAACTTTGACCTCTTATTATTATAAAATTATTTATGGAGATGTGATATATGTATACTTTTATCAAAGTATTTTTTAAGACAAATCTACTCATATAATTTTTATATGGAAAAAGTCTATTTTTGACCATCCAACTCTTGTCACAGTTTGTTTTCGCCATCAAACTTTAAAATCGGGTATCTTTGACCATCCAACTATCAAAACCATTCAAATTTGGCCATCAGGCTGTTTTGATGAGCGCTTTTTAAATTTTTTATTTATATTTTAGTCCTTAGATCTTAAAATGGTCATTACTTTTTTTGCTTGTAACTCCAATTTAGGTGTTTCTTGCGGTCACACGTTCATAATGGTGAAAATTATTTTTTAAAATATTCTTTATAATATTATTCTATGTTGTTGGGTAAAAACAAACGTATAAGGAAAGTAAAATAAATAGTTACAAAATCAGAGATACAAGAGAAAAATAGTAATCATTTTAAGATCAAAGGACGAAATTGTAAATAACATGGTGTTTGGATCTTAAAATGATTATTATTATTTTCTCGTATCTCCGATTTAAATAATTTTTACAGTCACGTTGTTCAGTAACAGTGAGCTTTATCTTTTAAAATGTTGTTCATACTATTTTGTAACTGTTTGGTTTACTTTTCTTATATTGTTGTTTTACACAACATAAGAATAATATAACAAACAGTGATAACGATATATCATTGAAAATATTTTTAAAAGATGAAGCTCACGCATGACCGCAAGAATCACATAAATCGGAAGCAAAACGTAATAATCATTTTAAGATCTAAGGACTAAATTATAAATTAAAATATTGAAAACCACCCATCAAAACAGTACTATGGCCAAATTTGAACGGTTTTGATAGTTGGATGGCCAAAGATACCGGTTTTGGAGTTCGATGGTTAAAACCAAACTGAGACAAAAGTTGGATGGTCAAAATGGACTTTTTCTTTTTATATTTACAAACTCAACAACTTAAAAGTTATTGATGATTTATATTCCCGATGTTTGACCCAAACCTTGTCCAAAACGATTTCTAATACCATCCCGGAGGGAGTAGTTCAGTTATATATAAGAACATAAGCACCTTAAATTGTAAAATGCAGGTCGCTCCTTGTGGACTTATATGCTGTTAAGCCACATATCTGTTATCCATTACATTATGCTATGTTGTTAGATTGCTTGCGGTGTCCGTATTTATAGAAGCAAGATGCATTAAATTTGTTATAGATTATAGATATCTTTGCTTCTATCAGTATTAGAAGCTAGATTGCATGTCGTGCCCTTTTGACACTTGTGTTCAATCTCAGCCGTCTAAATTTATCTGTCATTTGTGATGAAGGGTATTAAAAAACCCTCAGCATTTTACATTATTTGGTGAAAGCTTCCTGTTATTCTTAAGACTTGTTATGTGCATGTCACTACATTGTTACTTTTATGTTGTTGGCAGCTATTGGGTTTATTTCTGATCAGTATAATGTTTAGGTTGCTAGTTATAAGATGAAATAGTTTTACGTTAGTTTTGGTGTAACGATACATTTTCTGTCTCATGATTTATGGTATTAAAAAATCCAGTTTGGTGAAGTTGTATTTTTGAAACTTACATATTATTTGGTGCAACAATGCAGATGCTCTACTGCACATGCTTGAGCTGGAGTGCTGATGGAAGCACACTCTATGCTGGTTACACTGATGGAACTATCCGGATCTATAAGATCTCTGGATTTGGCTACTAGGTTTAAATTATGAATCCGTATTGATGGTCTTGTCCTGGGAAATGGCTGTGGTTTTCTTTTTCTTTTTGACAGTTTGAAGGCTCAATATTTGCCAAGTACTTCTGCTTAATTCATTCTTATATCAGTAGCTTCAGTCATGAGATATGGATACTGCAGAAATAGGATCGGTTTTCAGTGTTTTGACACCTTTATGCTAAGTCGTGCAATCGATTGTGCGTGATGCTGGTATATTCAATGTTTCTTATGTCCATTTTTAAAAATCTTGAATAACAAAAATGTGGTAAGATGCGTTGAGGGTTTAATGAACTCTTGATATAACTATATGTTGCGCTCAGTTCACGCTTGTCTCCAACTTCCACATAGACTGTTGTCTCTGACTTCCTGCAAACTTACTCAAGATGTTGCTTACGGAGTACTTGGTTGTTTATACGAACTGTTTATAACAATGATTTAGTGTCAATGAGATCAATGTATTAGCAATTTTAAAGTTTGTTCGATACAAATGATATCAATGATAGTTAAACATGATCATAATATTTCTTTGGAACCATTTATCAATATTCAGAAAGGATGCTGTAGAAAGCGCTGCTAACATACCACATCAAATGGTACTGTCTTTAAATATAAAGATGTTTTATAAATAAATTATTAAATAAAAATGTAATACAACATTATTTTGGTCCTTTTTTTATTGTGCTCTAGCGCTGCCAAAACTCCCTCTATCCTAAAATA
>JADLZK010003121.1:0-64163 GCA_015847255.1 Hyparrhenia diplandra
ATGAATGGCGAGCTCTGCGAAGGGGATCTTCTTTAGCTCATTGGGTTGGATGAGCCTCGGAGATATCATGTTAACCGGCTCGTGCGGGACCCGGGTTGCCCCCGGGATCCTACCCGAAGTCGTTGGCGGTACTTGAGCAAAGAACCGGGCCACCAGAAGTGTCTCTATCATCTTGTTGAAGCTGAGTTGGTTCTTCACGGTGATGTCAATCCTTGAGCTTATTATTCACTCCTTCAAGGATTTTATCTTGATGGCTCATCTTTTGGTGAGATTTTCGTTAATCTTGGTTTGGCCTGAAGCATCAGTCCTTCAATGATGGTTGGCCGAGGTTATAATTGGAGTTGTACCCCCGGGTTACCTTGGAATGGTGGCTGGACTGGTTGTTCCAGCCTTGCTGAGGTTGGCGATACCCATTGCCGTTGTTGTTGATGAAGGCGGCTTTTTTTCACGGGTCTCGGGGACGGTTATCCCCCGAGTGGTAACTCCACCACAGTCTCACATGTCATGTGAGCATCCGTGGCGTAAACCGCGCCGCCGGGCAGTAGTCCGCGGGCTGCGCTCTTCAAACCTTCTTCGGCGAGAAGATCCATTTTGCGGCAAGCATATCCGCCTCCCTTCGGTATGCATGCCTTTTTGTGTTTTGGCTAGGTTACATCTTTCCCCCCTACGGGTTTTGCCACCATTTTGTCAATCGGGGGCTGTTGCACGATCTATGGTGAGCGATAAGAATGCGCCACCAGGCCGGCGTCGAGGTGCCCGCCTCGATGGCCGTGAGACCATTGTAGGATTCGGGAGCACCGGCCCGAGTTCTCCATCCCGTGGTGCGGGCATGCTAGAATGTATTCTTGCAGCCTTTCCCATGCCTCCGGAATGGGTTCCATTGATGTCTGCTGGAAATTGGCGATCCTTCCCCTCAGGGCATTGGTTTTGCCCATGGGAAAGAATTTAGCTAGGAACGCCGCGAGCACTTTTTGGCCCACGTCTCGACTACTTCCTTGTCCTTGTAGAACCATTGTTTCGCCTTCCCCACGAGGGAGAAAGGAAACAAAGCGAACCGATAACGTCGAGTTCGACGTCCTTGATAACGATTGTGTCGCCTGACTCAAGGAAGTGTTGGAGATGAGCGTTGGCGTCCTCGCTAGGCAGTCCATCGAATGGGACTGGCCCGCACCATGGCAGCTCAAAGTTTTTATCCGCCACATTCACCACCGGCCCGGTAGAAACGCGTTGGTACAGACGGGAGTAGAGAAATCGTCGCAGCGACTTCGGGCCATAGCTTGAGATGCGGTTGGTGCAGGGGATGTCGGCCTCGACTATCGGGGTTCGGCCAGAAGAAGAAGCGGCACGAGACCTGTTCTTCCTTAGGGAGTGCCTACGGATGGGAGATGAAGTTTTCCGGCGAAGAGGGAAAGCGACATACACTATCTGTTTTCATCCACAACAGAGAAAACATAAAAGATTAGCCTCATGAGCAAATGGTATACGCACCACGGTTCATATTCATAGCCCGCTATTTTATATTTTTTTCACAATGCCTTCCCTGACAGCGGCTAAATGCTTGTTGACATTTCTTAGCGCAATCAAAAAACGGTATAAAACCCATCCCCAATAACGGCGCCAGAAATGCGCCGCCGACATCCGAGTGAAACCACCATGTCGGTGATCCGGCGGGAACGTCAGCGGGATAGATCTTGCCATCTTAGATATTTCATCATAGCGCATACGGATCTATCATTGTAGCATTTCACCCGAAGTATTCAGGGGTATCGTTATTTATATTTTTTCCCAAAAAGGAAGGCATGTGATTAATAAGCTAGCATGGCATGCGAATAGAGGAACATGTGTTTGCTTAGACCAAATTATTCATAACAGGGGTAGCTTGATACCGGTTTATGGATAGTGTGACACACACTAAGAATCCACCCGGCAAAGGATAAAGAAAAAATAGATAAAGAATAAATGAATAACCTAATGGAGTAATTCTAATGTATCTAGTCATGGCCATACAAATGAGTAGTTAGGATCATATGCAAACTGATTTAGGCATGGTTAGGTCTAGGATATCGGGAGACCCCATCCGGAAGTCTACTTCCTACCGAGGCATTTTACGAACTCCTACGGCCAGACTGACGAACGTGGGGATTTCAAGGGACGGTCAAGGCTTGTCACGACCCAGCCGCCTACCCCCCTCAAGCAGTGTGGCATGCTCTCATATTCGCAGTGTCGTAAATACCCGAGCACCATGCTCACATATTAGAGCACTACTCTTGTCCCCCGGGATCCCCACTCGTCGAATGGACGGACTAGAACAAGAGCAAACCCGAAGGAACAACGAACCGATATCCCACCTCTAATCAAGTTAGGCATATGATGATCAATGAAGAACTGAGATGAACATGTCAAGATTATGATATGTAAACTATATGCTAGTTCATATACCAACACAAGAACATGAACAAGACTATACTCTAGTTCATAAGTTAGGCCAAGAACATAGATATACGACTTTGTAAATAGAAGAATGCTCCATTGAGAAAAATATATTACCAAGGCACTTTCTTCTAGGTGACAAGCCCTCCTTGTAGCTCTTCTACTCCAAGTGCTAACCAAGAACTAAGAAGAAGAAGAAAGAAGAAGTAGAAGAAGAGAGAGAGGTAGAGGTGGTAGAGAGAGGAAGATTGTTGGTTTCTTTGGACTCCAAGTGGTGTGTGTTGAGAGAGGGAAGAGGGGGACTACTTATACACTTGGAGGAGGGGCCTAAGTGCTAATTTACACCAAAACCGACACAGTAAACCTTCCTAATCGAGCAAACCGACCATCCCACGTCGGTAACCCCATTTGGCAAGTTCATGAACGCCTCCCGAGGTTGGGCGAAACCGCCTTCGAGGGAGGAGGGTGGCGCGCAGTGGTCTTGGCGCGCCCCCCAGGCTCGGCCCGGCCCGGGTCTCGGTGGGGTGTCTTCCTTCGTCTTGAAAAGTTGTGGTAGGGCTTGGCTCAGCCCAATTTTGATGTTTTGGGTGATTTGCTACAGGCTTGTATTTTGCAAGAATGCGCTTCCGGATGGCGTACTTTGGTCATTTTCCACTTGCTTTTTATTATAAATGCGCAAAATAAAATACTAGACACTACAAGTGGAATTTTATTAGTGATAAAATGTATATGCGAATAAAAGGTATAGTTTTACTCCCTTTATGGTAGTAAGTTGAGGGGAAAAAATATGTTGTTGGTGACCGTCAACACACATTCGAGCCCCGAGAAGGGCCCAAGGAGGTCAGATCGGCGGGGACGGCGCACCCTCCTGCGTGGGTCCAAAGCTCACCCCCCAAATAGGAAGCGAGCTCGTCGACTTCCTCCCGCGAACCTCGGCGTATTGGCGTGGAGGGCCTCGGATATCTTCGCAGGGCACCGAGGGAAGTTCGCCGAGCACTCCTTGAACATTAAACCCGGCTCTCGGCCGGTGAAGCAAAGGCGTTTAGGCGCTCGACGACGGCGACGGGGCAATCGCCCGAGGAGATAGATAAGCTCTTAGGCCGCTAGGTTTATCAAGGAGGTGTATCATCCCGTGGATAGCCAACCCTGTACTAGTTAAGAAGAAGAATGGGAAATGGAGAATGTGTGTTGATTACGGGTCTCAACAAAGCATGCCCGAAGGATCCGTTTTTTGCGCTGATGATTGACCAAATTGTTGACTCCACCTCCGGGTGCGAGACACTCTGTTTTCTCGGCGCTTACTCCGGCTACCACGGATCGCGATGAATGAGCTCGATCGACTTCGCCACCTCCTTCATCACTCCGTTTGGCGCGTGCATTGCGTAACAATGCCCTCGGTTTTGCTTATTTGGTGCCACCTTCCAAAGGTGCATGCGAAGAAAGTCTTCAAAGAGCTCCTCGGGAAGCTCGTTGAAGCGCACGTCGGCGACATCGTTGTCAAGACAAAACGCTCAAAAGAGCTCATCCCGACCTTAAAAGGTCTTCGCCAAGCTCATGAGTTTGGAGTTAAGCTCAACCCCGAAAATGTGTTTTTGGGGTCCCACGAGGAAGTTGCTTGGCTTCATCGTCTCCTAACGAGGCATCGAGGTAACCCGAGAAAAATCGCCGCCATCACGAGCATGGGGCCGTTAAGAATGTCAATAGTGCAGCGGCTCACGGGCTATCTCGCCTTGGCTGAGTCGATTCATAGCACGGCTCGGGGAGCAACCTCCCTGTACAAGTTGTTGAGAAAACCGAAGCACTTTGTTTGGACCGACGAGGCCCAAGAAGCTCGACTCACGGCGACTCCTCGCTAATCCGCGTCGTGCTCGCCGCGCTGCGCCCCAGCGAACCAATCCTCCTCTACATCTCAGCCACCTCGAAAGTGGTGAGCACCAAGGCCGTTGTAGAGAGGGAGGAGGAAGGACACGCGCTCGGGGTGCCGCCCGGTTTTCTTCATCGGCGAAGTCCCATCGACACCAAGACTCGGTACACGCAGCCTCGAAAAGCTTCGTGTATGCGTTGCTAATCACCCGGCGCAAGCTCCACACTACTTCGACCCCACCCGGTCACTTGTCGGTCTCCAAGTACCCCCCTTGGCGAGGTCATCCCAGCCCCGAGGTTGCGGGGCCGCATGGCCAAGTGGGCTATTGAGCTCATGGGGGCCCGACATCACCACGCCCGGTGAGACGCCATAAAGTCCCAGGCTCGCCGACTTCATTGAAGAGTGGACCCGAGTCGGCCTGACCCGCCTGGACCCGGCGACATCGAGTATCGGACCCTGATTTCAACGGATCCGTGAAGAAATATGGCGCCACAGAGGACTCGTTTTCATCTCCCGAACAAGGTGCGCATGAAGTACTCCGGTCGCCTACACTTCAGCGCCCAACAACGTGGCCGAGTACGAGCGGCTCTGTGAATGGCCACGACCCGCGAGCTTGGGATCCGCACTCGAGGTCCGGGCGACTCAGCTCAGAAGAACCAGGGTCATGAAGGGAAGTCATTTGCGTCACCCGAAGATGATCACATACCACCAAAAAGGTCCGCATGACTCGGGGAGCACTTCCATGGGCTCGAGGTCAATCACGCCCACCGCCACCCTCAACAACGACGCCGACGCCCTTGCCAAGTCGCTGGCCGGATCGCCTGGCCGTCCCACCGGCGTCTTCATGCATGAGCAGCACAAGCCATCGATATGGCTCAAGGGTGAGCCCGCGACGGCAGACGCGAACTCGATCGCGCAGACGCCCTGCTTCCGGACCCCATGGAAATCGACGGCTCCCGCGAGCTCAAGCTCACCCAACGCGAAGCTTGCTTAGTTACGAGCCTCAGCCCGACGTGTTTCTGGGGCTGGATCGAGCTCGATCGCGATGGCTCCAAAGCCCGATCAAGTGTGTCCCCTTCTACAATGGCTCGGGGAGGGTAAGCTTCCCGGACAAGAGGAGTCGAGATGCCCGGCTCGGAGGGGCTGTCCATCGCCCTCGTCGGGAGGAGCTACCGACGCTGCCTCGGGCGCCCAGCCGCTGCATCACCTTCTCGGAGCAAGGGGAAGAGCTCATCAGGAGATCCACGCCGGCGGTGTGGCCATCACGCGCCACGAGGCTCGTCGGAAAAGCATTCCGTCGGGGTTTCAAGCCAACCGTCAGGGTCGCGGATCGCCCCATCCAAGTCGTCCGCGCCGCGAAGGTTGCGATTCGCCTAAGCGCACACATCTCCCCGACGCACGTCCTCGCGACGATCCCCTCTCACTTTGGCGCCCGCGGTCCGGGGGCTCGACATGGTAGGGACCTTCGAA
This sequence comes from Hyparrhenia diplandra, assembly GCA_015847255.1. Taxonomy (NCBI): domain Eukaryota; kingdom Viridiplantae; phylum Streptophyta; class Magnoliopsida; order Poales; family Poaceae; genus Hyparrhenia; species Hyparrhenia diplandra. The sequence continues at coordinate 5,765 of JADLZK010003121.1, forward strand.
GAAGCCCGGGGGCTACACGCACCTCCTGAAGGTCGCTATCGACAAGTTCTCCCAAGTGGATCGAGGTCATGCCCATCGCACGGTGCCGAAATGAGACCGTCAAGTTCTTCACCGGCATCATCCATCGATTTGAGATTTAAACTCCATCATCACCGATTAACAGCACCAACCGCGGGCGTAGGTCTTCATCGACCCGGTGGCTTCACGCATCGGCCGTGCCGACACGCCTCCGTGACCCTTTCCGAGGACCAACGGGCGGTAGAAAGTGCTGTGGCATGATCCTGCAGGGCGTAAAGTCACGCATCTTCAAAGGCTCGAGAAAGCCGTGGATGGCTGCCCCCTTCGGTTGTATGGTCCTGCACAACGCCAAGCGAGCCACGGGGCGGAGGACTCAATCTTCCTCGTCTGGATCCGATCCGACGGCCGTGCTCCCCACCGAGCCTCGGTATGAAGCTCGGCCCGTCGGGCCGCCGGCGTTAATAACAAAGCAAGCGCTGCTCGAGGCGACGCCGGCCGGCTCGGACGAAGCTCGTGACATCGTGCTCATCCACTCCGCCAAGTACGCAATCCATGAGGCGCTACCACGACTGCCGCCACGTCAAGGGACGAGCATTCAAGATTGGCGATGCGTCCTACGACGAGTCGAGCTTGAAGGACGGCACAAGCTATCGGCACCATGGGAAGGCCCTTCACCATTGACCAAGAATGCCGAGGCCGGCACATACAAGCTCAAAGACCACCAAGGCTGAGTCCTCACCAGCGCATGGAACATCCCGAGCGACTCGCCGCTTACCCCTAAACGCACTTTAAATGTTGTAGTTGTAAAAGCTCAATAAAGCACCGGGTCGATGCAAAATCTATGCAAGCATTTCGAATTCTTTCCTTAGCTTTCTCGATCGAGCAGCGGCCGGCCTTTGCCCGCCTGCAAAGACCCACCCTTGCTTTCGGGGCTACAGGGAGCGGTGCATTTTTACGTTTTTAACACACCGTTTTTTTCGCAAAACTTACAAGCTCAAAGCTCAGCGATGAGCTCAAACTCACGAACTTCGCACCCTCTTCTCTTAACTCAAACGACGTTCGAAATGACTAAGTCATGAGCTCGCCACTTCGAGTGTGGTGCGGCGCCTAACGACCTCCGCCCCAGCGGCCGAGGAATGGCCCACCACTCGACTCTCGAATTATGAGTTCACAAAAGTCAAAGTAGAAACGAAGTGCAATAAGAGAAGAAGCGCGATTCCGTTAAACACTAGCTTTCCATAGTTTTTACAAGTTGCCTCAACCGCGAGGACTTAAAAGCTCATGACAGAAAAAGAGGTTTGGCCTCGAGCTCCTACTCTGTGTAGAGTGGGTCTTGAACCATCGGCTCCCAAGCGAGGGCGCCCCGCGCGACTCCTCCTCCTCGGCAGCTCCTCGGCCGCTCCGCCTCCGCCAGCAAGGGGCTCAAGACGTCAGCCCCTGGAGCGAGCTTGAAGAGCTCGACGGACAACTCCTCGCGGCCGCAGACCTCGGCGGCGGCAGCTTCCGCCTACCTCATCGCCGCCCCCCCGGCGGCCACCCCGTCTTCACGATGTTGACCTCGAACTTGGGGTAGTGGGCAAAGACGCTGACCGCCTTGTGGAACCACGTGACTCGCATCCTCCGCCACCTTGCGCGGATGATGGACACCCGCTCGACCAGATCCGCCCCACGTCTTCCACCCCCAGACATCGCAAACGGCCTCGACCTCGGGCGAGCCCCATCACGCACGCGTTTCGGCTCTCGGCCTCCTCACGCCTTGCGCAGGCGGCTCCGAAGCGCCCCGAGCTCTTTCCCACGCGTCGACGAGGTTGCTAGTCCTCTTCTTCAAGTCCGCCTTCTTATCTTGCGCGCAAAGACGGCTGCGTGTGCTTGGGTGGCTTCGGTGGAGCGACGGTGCCCGACCTTGTCCTCGAGCTCCCGCATCAGCTTCAGAGAGTTCGTTTTTCGCTGCAAGCAAAGCACCGGGTCGAACACAAGTCGTAAAACACGAGGAGACAAGGCGTAAGACGGCCGCCCATTTACTCCACGGCTCGTCGTAGAGCTCTTGCTCGTTATACACCATAGCTTGTAATTCTCGGCCTCAAATCGAACCCGCTCCGCCTCAGGCGCGGAGGTCGCACCACTGGAAGCCTCGTGGTCATAGCCCAAGGCCCCGCCGGACGAGGACAATCAGCCCCAAGCTCCAAAAGAAACGAGACAATAACACAAGAGCAGAAGCACTCACTCTCAAGCTCGGGTCGCGCTGATGGAGCCGATCGGCGATCTCCTCCTTGTCCTACGGGAGGCGACTCCGCTCTCCGCTCGAGCGCAGAGCGCTCAAGCTCTTTATCCTCAAGCATCCGGGCGGAAGGAGTCGAGCTCTTCCTTCATCTTCGCCTTTGCCGTTTATGAGCGAGCTCGAGCTCCTCCTCCCGTCGAGACACCTCCGCGCCGCCGGGCGACGTCCACCCTCTCCCGGGCCTCCCGGCAAGTTCGCGACCTCCGCCGCGGATGAGGTCCGCCGCCTCCCATGCTCGGGTTTCAAGGAACCGGTGCTGGAGTTGCGTTGAGCCGAGCTCAGTGCACATCTCCCAGCGCAACGCCGTCGACCGCTCGACGAAAGCCGCCCGGCCCTCGAGAGGCCTCCGTCGGGCGATTGTACCCCGACGGCCTCCCGACACACCCCCGCAAAGCATAAACGGTGAGCAAATTGAAAGACATGAAATAAAGCCCCGGTCGCCATGACACCAACGAACACGAGAGAGACGGCGGGCACACTTCGCCGGGCGCCAACCGTGACGACTCCGGCCCCTCCCGGCGACGGGAAGCCGCGGAGCGCGACGGGCGGTCGGAGGAGGCAATGGCGCCCACGCCCGGCGGAGGGGCTCCGCTGCGCGACAGCGCGCGGACCACGCGATCCCTCGTCGACCTCGATGGCACCTCGCCGCGGGTAAGGTATGGCACCTGGAAAGCGCCGGCGAAGCGTTGGTGGCGGCATCTCCCACGACCCCGTCCTCGGTCCCCGCTTCTCGCCCGCGCGGTCTGCCGCACCGCTCGCGGCGCCCTCATCATCGAGATGTTGACGACCCGGGTGCTCGGCGGCGATCTCTTCGGGCTGGCGGTGAACCTCGACCTCGGGGCGGGCTTCTTTCTTCAGCGCTCCCGATGACGTGGTCTCCTCCAAGACCGCCTTCTCCGCCTCCGCCATCGAGGAGCCCCTGTTGCGCGGCCTGAGTTCCGGGCGCCCCGGTCGCCCCCAGTTGGTCGTCGGCCGGAGCTCATCAATCGAGCTCGCCAAGGTCCGCGGCCGCCCGGCCTCACGAGGGGGACGGTCGGCGCCTTTGGCGGGTCCAAGGCTCGGAGGCTCCCTTCACCTTGGGCGCCGGCACGAGACCCGGAGGCACCGGTGGATAGCAATCCCATGAAGGAAGAGCGCCATCATCTTCGAGCCCGTCATCGCGCCGCCATTGTCATCCCCGAGCCCGCCGTCGCACTCATGCATCATCATCGCCCGGGCTGCCCGTCGCCAGCTTGAGCTGCGTGTGCACCAAGCTCAGCGACAGCGGCATCGCGGGTCGAGCTCGCCATCGCCAAGCTCAAGCCCGTGCGCCCAGCCGGCACGTCTATCCTCGAGTTTCGTTTGCGCCGCCCGCCGCCGCCTGAACACGATCGGAGGTCAACACATGTGGCCAACCATTGCAACCTCGTGACAACACGGAGGCAAAAGCTTACCGCGTAGCCACCCTCTTCTTCTTCTTACGCACCTCGGCTGCTCCGAGCGAGCCGTCCTCGATCGCGGCGCCCGGCCTGCGTCGGGGGCTTGGCCGCCGGGCGGCGGTTGGAGCCGAGCGCCGCCGCTTCGATGGCACCACCTGGGCAACGAGCTCGCCCTCGGCGAGGCCCGACCTCTCCCGTGGCGTCACCGACGACGAGGGCGCTCCCGCAGCCGACGCCGGGTTCCACCTCCTCGACCGCTGCCGCCGCCACGGGCCGGATGAGCCCCCCTCGTTCGAGATGGGGGCCGGGCGCCGGTGGCGCCCGGCCGGCCTCGGGAAGAGGGGATGGGACCCAACGAGGTCCACCGCGCCGACCTGCGAGCTCAAGCCGTCCACGAGCTCGGGGCAACAAAGAGCTTTAAAGAAGCGGCGCAACAAGCACTTACCAACTCCGCGGTCTCCTCGGATTTGGGAGGATCCGGGAGCTCGGCAACCTCTCCCCCCCATCGCCGTCACTGCTTCATCCACCATTCCACCTCGGGTCGACGGTGAGTCCGGGGGCGTCGTCCCCCACGAGCGGAGCGCGCTCCTCCATCATCTCCCGTATCCGGAGAGCTCGGCGAAGAGGTGCCATGGCCTTGGAGAGCCGGGCCTCGATGATGTGATTCACCGTCGCCCCGGCGTCTCGGCGCTTTCACTTTGCTTACCGCCCGCTCCAACGCTTTCCGAGGCGTGGTCGTGCGGTCCCTCGCACCTGACTTGCTTTGCGGCATGGCGAAGGTGCGGCGATGGGCCGGGGCGAGGGCGGAGGGGGTCGTTCTTGGTAGAACCACTCCCTCCCTCCACCCGGGGTTGCGAGACGGGAAGTCACCTTCGGGGAAGGACTCGCGAGATCTTCCTCCACCGGTTGGATCGTCACGCCGGCGATCGGGGCCGGGCCGCCTCCCTTGCCCGGCAGGGGTTGGATCTTCGCGTAGATGAAGTGTCTGAAGAGCTCCCAGGTTGGAGGGATCCCCGGCCACCCCTCGCAGAGCATGCGAAGACGGAGAAGAGCAGCATCCCGTTCGGCGTCAGTCTTTGGAGCTCGGCGCCCGATGCGAAGATGAGGCCTCGGAAGAAGTCGTCGGCGAGCACGCGAGTCCGGCGCTTCGTGGAAGGCCACGAACGAGCGAGGCGGCGTGGTGGCGGGTCGGAATTGCGTGGGGCGTCGGAGGAATGATCCACTCCTCCTGCGCCGTCCGCGGATATGGAAGCCCGCCGATGAGGCTGCATCTCTCTATCAATGCCTCGGTCGCCATCGACGGCAGCCAGGAGCCCATCTCACAGCTTCTAAAGCAGATCGCCGGCGAAGCAGGGGAGACGGGAGACTGGATCTACTAGGCAGTGGTGGCGTGATCGATTCTCTTTCTCTCTCTCTACGGAAGAAGGTAGGAAGCAGGAAGGTAAATCCGCTCCTCAATCCCCGCCTATTTATAGGAGCCCAGCGCGACGGAGGCGTCGGGGTGAAACCGCCGGGAGGGCCCACCCCGCGTCACATCCGCCTGCAATGGATGCGCGAGATCGTGCGTGCTAACACTTCCCTGGCGGAAGCCCGAAATGGCGCGCCCGGAAAATAGTCAACGGTAAAAATCCCCAACGGTAAGATCCCAACGGCTATTTTTTACCACGAGGTGGAAACCCAAGAGCTCAATGCAATGGTCGAATCGCCAAGCTCTAAACAGCAGAGCTCGAAATACGAGCTCCTCGCCCCAAGGTTCGAAGGCCGGCTCAGTTTGAGAGCTTCAAGGGCCGCCTGGGGGTACCACGAGGGAGGAGCGCCTTGCGAAAGCGGCGCCGACGGCCCACGCCTCGAGCTCTCGAAAAGGCTCGGGGGCTTTCACTCAGGCTGCCCGGGTTGCCGAGGGCAACGACCGGCTTCGGGAGCCGACCTCGTCGACAAGGAAGCTTCTCGCCCTCGGGCATCGCCCGGGGGCTCGACCGGTCGTAGCCCGGGCTCTTAGAATTTGAGGCCGGTCCACCGGCGAGACCACACGAACGAGCGCGGCTCGGACCTCACCCGGACCATCCGGCGACGACTCGCCGAGCACTCGATCTCGGCTAACGAGGCAAGATCGAGCTCGAGCTCACCACCTCTGCAAACAATCGCCCGGAGGAATGGGTCGACAAGCCCGCGAAAATTCAAAAAGCCTCCGCGAGAACCTCCTGTTCTCCGCGGGCCTCGGAACTACACCCACGAACCACACCAACTCACAAAACAAGGGTCCCCTTGGCGAGGAAGCTCAGCGCAAAAAGCATCCGAGGGGAGACCTCCTCTCCCCCAAATGCTCGGGGCTACTTGTGGGGGATCGATATTTGGGACACCCATAAACAAGCACCGACTTCGCGATCAACAATCTAAAACGACCCGGACCTCGACTACATGAAAACGTAACAAGGCAGGGGGTCCCACCACGGCGCCGCGAAGTCTTCACGGCGTCACGAACTCTCAAGCAAGAGCACTTCTCCGCCTCACTTTCGAGCCCCCCATATCACGAGTTCTCGGACAAGACCTCCTTCCGCCTCGGTCGAGCTCTCCGACAACGAGCTCTCCGGATCCGCCGCGCTGACCTCATCCGAGACCTCTTTCCCTCGCTCGAGCTCCCGCGACAAGCTCTACACCGCCGTCCGCCGGAGAGCTCGTCCGCTTCGTAGCCTCGAGGAAGCCGGCGGGGTCAAGAGTTGGTCAACTACTCGACAAGCTCAACAACTCCCTATGCATTAATTGTAACCACGTAGAGCTACAGCGGCGGGGGTAGTCATTCGATCACCTCGCCATACCTCATCGCTCCAACAACTCCGCTCTGATGCCGCGCAGTGCGGCGCGTATCCCCCATCCACGGTATGGGCGCGCCCATCCGAGAAGACGCGCATTCCAACTACGATTGGAGCGGGCGACGCCGACCACCGCCCAAACCACGATTCCCGCGCACGGCGACGACCAATTTCAACATCAGTGCTCGAGCTCGAAGGGAGCTCTCGCCCGTGTAGCGAGCTCGTCTGCGAGCTCTTTTTCGCATCTTCCATCCTGTAAACATGTTTCTGTTTCTTCAAGACCTCAACCCGAGATGAGCTCATGTGTCCCGCCCCCTTGCGACTATAAAAGGGGAGGCCAGCCACCGGGTTGGCGGGGTTCAAGCCCGGCTTCATAGCATCCACACGCACATCCACGATATTGGCACTTGCCTCAATCTTAGAGACTTGGGAGCCTTCTTCCTCTCGCCCGGCTTGTACTAGCCCGGTATGGCGTTTGAGCTCGGATAGTGATCCTGCTTGGACTAGGGAGCACAATTTGCCCCGAACGGTATAAATCTTGTGTCATTGTCTCTAGAGCTAGGCCATCGGACGCATTATTAGCCAGGACATTCTTTGTGGCGGTGGTATTAGACCACGACATCGTCCATTATCTAAAAAAAAGCTTTGTCGCTTTGAGCAGATTTGAAAATTTTAGTCACACGGAAATTAGCAAGGCCCTAATATTATCTGGTTCAATTACGTAATAGGTAGTGCGTGAGGACTACATAATCCTGAGGCCTGAGATCACAAAAAATTGCACTCCGCCGTTCCAAATTGTAAGTCGCTTTGACTTTTTGGTTCGTCCATTTTGCTATATATCCAGGCATATTATTGTATCTAGATACATAGCTAAATGGATGTATCAAAAAGTCAAAGCGACTTACTTTAACAGTAATTAGGGAATAGAGGAATATAAACAACTTTGTAGTTTAGCACCGGTTCGTTTAGTGGGAAATTTTTGTAAGACAAGATAGTAGTAGTACTCGACAAAGCAGTTAGTGTTCTCAAGCTTTGTGTATTCATCTATGAAGAAAATAAGTAGCGAGAATTATCACCTTTCTTCACTTCTGGCGGCGAAAAATTCAGGCGACACCGTTTGCATGCTTTGTTGGATGGAAATCACTGAAGTAGCTTGGTCACTGAGCAGAGGTCCCAAACCCGGGTAAAGGAGGAGGGTTGCATTAAGTTTGGAGAACCGGCGTAAAAAATAGCCACTCTAATGGACGAGCCGCGAGATCACAAAAATTGCACTCCCTCCAGTTCCAAATTGTAAGTCGCTTTGACTTTTTGGTTTCGTCCATTTTGCTATGTATCCGGGCATATTATTGTATCTAGATACATAGCTAAATGGATGTACCAAAAAAGTCAAAGCGACTTACAAAGCGAAGCAAAGAAAGTAGTTCGGGAATAGAAGAATATAAACAAAGCGTAGTTTAGCAGCGGTTCGTTTAGTAGGAAAATTTACGTAAGACAAGATAGTTGTACTTGATAGAAGCGTCGGTGTTCTTGAGCTCGTGTATTCATCTATGAAGAAAATAAGCGGCGAAATTATAAGCCTCTTTCGTCACTAGGCAAACTGGAAAGGAAGCGAGAAATGTGTTGGTTGTAATATGAATCGGATCATCCAACACCTATTCCTAGATTGTCGTATTAGAAAGCGGTATGGAGGATCATCTTTTATGCTCTTGGCCTAAACCAGCCTAGATCTACATAAGCCATATGTTTGGTACATGGCTTACTAATCGAATAAAAAGGATTAGAAACTTGATTTGGGTTGGCGTCCACGACTATATATCTTTGGGCCATTTGGTATTTGTCGAAAGCGATATTATCTTTAACAAAATGAAAGTTTTCTCGGCGTCGAAGGTAATTTTTAGATGAGCCTATTGGCTACGATGCGAGCCCGATTTAGCGTGATGAACAAGACAAGAACACACTCTCGCTAATTAGCAGAAAACTAGAAGTGAAAAGTGATTACTTTGGAGTTTCCCTATAGAGGGTGGAAGCACATTTATCATTTGCTTTAGTTCTCTTTATCTTTTTTAGAGACTTGTTTTGCTCTACCTTTTTATCCACTACTTGTAATAACTGGCTGTGTGCATCCTCGGATGTAGAGGTCGGATGTTTTTCTCATCCATTATCAAAAAAAAAGCTTCGTCGACTGAACAGATTTGAAAATTTCAGTCACCTAGAAATTACCAAGGCCCTAATATTATCTGAGTTCAATTCTGTAATAGGCGTCTGTGAGGACTACACAATCCACGAGGCCTGAGATCACAAAAAATTGCACTCTCTCTATTCCAAATTGTAAGTCGCTTTGACTTTTTTGGTTCGTCCATTTTGCTATATATCGGGCATATTATTGTATCTAGATACATAGCTAAATGGATGTATCAAAAAAGTCAAGCGACCTAACTTTAACGGAAGTAGTTCAGGAATAGAGGAATATAAACAAACTGTAGTTTAGCAACAGTTCGTTTAGTAGGAAATTTTTGTAAGACAAGATAGTAGTAGTACTCGACGAGCGGTCGGTGTTCTCAAGCTTGTATATTCATCTATGAAGAAAATAAGCGGCAGAATTATCACCTTTCCTCACTAGGAAAAGCGGAAAGGAAGCCAGAAATGTGTTGGTTGTAATATGAATGAGACCATCAACACATTTTCCTAGATTGTATCGTATTGAAAGCGGTATGGAGGATCATCTCTTTTTATGCTACTGGCCTAAACCAGCCTAGATCTACATAAGCCATATGTTTGGTACATGGCTTACTAATCAGAATAAAAGGATTAGAAACTTGATTTGGGTTGGCGTCACAGCTATATGCTGGGCCATTTGGCGCTGTCGAAACGATATTATCTTTAACAAAATGAAAGTTTTCTCGTTGTCGAAGGTAATTTTCAGATGAGCCTATTGGCTGCGGTACTGAGCCCAGTTGCAGCGTGATGAACAAGACAAGAACACACTCTCGCTAATTAGCAGAAAACTAGAAGTGTTTACTTTGGAGTTTCCCTATAGAGGGTGGAAGCACATTTATCATTTGCTTTAGTTCTCTTTATCTATTTTAGAGACTTGTTTTGCTCTACCTTTTTATCCAGTACTTGTAATAGCGGGCGTATACATCCTCGGATGTAGAGCCCGGATGTTTTGCTCATCCATTATCTAAAAAAAAGCTTCATCGCTGAGCATTTGAAAATTTCAGTCACACGGAAATTAGCAAGACCTTAATATTATCTGATTCAATTACTCAATAATAGGCGATCTGTGAGGACTACACAATCCACGAGAGCCTGAGATCACAAAAATTGCACTCCCTCCGTTCCAAATTGTAAGTCGCTTTGACTTTTTTTGGTTAGATCCATTTTGCTATGTATCCGGGCATATTATTGTATCTAGATATATAACTAAATGGATGTACCAAAAAAAAAGCGATTTACAAACTAAAATGGAAGAAGTAGTTCAGGAATAGAAGAATATAAACAAAGCGTAGTTTAGGCGTTTAGCAATAGTTCGTTTAGTGGGAAAATTTTTTGTAACACAAGATAGTAGTAGTACTCGACCACGGCCGGTCGGTGTTCTCAAGCTTGTGTATTCATCTATGAAGAAAATAAGCGTGAAATTATCACCTTTCCTCACTACGGTGAATGAAAAATTCAGGCGACACAGGATGATGCGTTGATGCACGGAAATCTTTGAAGTAGCTAACGTCGCTGAGCAGATTTGCAAATTTCAGTCACCTAGAAATTAGCAAGGCCCTAATATTATCGTTCAATTTCTGTAGTAGGGGTCTATGAGGACTACACAATCCACGAGGCCTGAGATCACAAAAATTGGACTCCCTCCGTTTCCAAATTGTAAGTCGCTTTGACTTTTTTGGTTCATCCATTTTGCTATGTATCCAGGCATATTATTGTATCTAGATAATAGCTACATGGATGTACCAAAAAAAGTCAAAAGCACTTTTACAAAATGAAGCGGAGGAAGTAGTTCGAGGAATAGAAGAATATAAACAAAGCGTAATTTAGCAACAGTTCGTTTTAGTAGGAAAAATTGTTGTAAGACAAGATAGTAGTAGTACTCGACAGGAAGCGATCGGTGTTCTTGCGCATGTGTATTCATCTATGAAGAAAATAAGCAGCAGAATTATCGCCTTTCCTCACTAGGAAAAAGCGGAAAGGAAGCGGGGAAGCGAGAAATGTGTTGGTTGTAATATGAATGAGACCATCCAACACCTTTTCCTAGATTGTCCGTATTCAAAAATGGTATGGAGGATCATCTTTTATGCTCTTGGCCTAAACCGGCCTAGATCTACATAAGCCATATGTTTGGTACATGGCTTACTAATCGAGAATAAAAAGAATTAGAAACTTGATTTGGGTTGGCGTCACGGCTATATCTTTGGGCCATTTAGTATTTGTCGAAGCGATATTATCTTTAACAAAATGAAAGTTTTCGTTGTTGAAGGTTATTTTTCGGATGAGCCTATTGGCTGCTGATGCGAGCCCGATTGCGGCGTGATGAACAAGACAAGAACACACTCTCGCTAATTAGCGAGAAAACTAGAAGCGATTACTTTGGGTTTCCCTATAGAGGGTGGAAGCACATTTATGATCATTTGCTTTAGTTCTCTTTATGCATTTTAGAGACTTGTTTTGCTCTACCTTTTTATCCACTACTTGTAATAATTGCTGTGTAAATCCTCGGATGTAGAGGTAGGATGTTTTCTCATCCATTATCTAAAAAAGCTTCGTCGCTGAAAAGATTTGAAAAATTTCAGTCACACGGAAATTAGCAAGGCCCTAATATTATCTGAGTTCAATTCTATAATAGGCAGACTGTGAGGACTACACAATCCACGAGAGGCACAGATCACAAAAAATTGCACTCCCTCCATTCCAAATTGTAAGTCGCTTTGACTTTTTGGTTCGTCCATTTTGCTATGTATCAGGCATATTATTGTATCTAGATACATAGCTAAATGGAGGTACCAAAAAAGTCAAAGCGATTTACTTTAACGGAAGAAGTAGTTCGGGAATAGAGGAATATAAACAACCTTTGTAGTTTAGCAATAGTTCGTTTAGTGGAAAAAATTTTGTAAGACAAGATAGTAGTAGTACTTGGCCAAGCGGTTAGTGTTCTCAAGCTTTTGTATTCATCTATGAAGAAAATAAGCGGCACAATTATCACCTTTCCTCACTTCCTAGCGATTGAAAAATTCGGGCGACAGGATGATGCGTTGATGCCTTGTTGGATGGAAATCTGAAGTAACCGTCACTGAGCGAGAGGTCCCAAACCCGGGTAAAAGGAGGAGGGTTGCGTTAAGTTTGGCGAACCAGCGTAAAAAATAGCCACTCTAATGGACAGAGGCACGGATCACAAAAAATTGCACTCCCTCCCGTTCCAAATTGTAAGTCGCTTTGACTTTTTTGGTTCGTCCATTTTGCTATGTATCCGGGCATATTATTGTATCTAGATACATAGCTAAATGGATGTACCAAAAAGTCAAAAGCGACTTACAAAGCGGAGGAAGTAGTTCGAGGAATAGAAGAATATAAACAAAGCGTAGTTTAGCAGCGGTTCGTTTAGCGAGGAAAATTTTTGTAAGACAAGATAGTAGTAGTACTTTCGGCGGGCGGTTAGTGTTCTCGATCTTGTGTATTCATCTATGAAGAAAATAAGCGGTAGAATTATCACCTTTCCTCACCGTGGCGGCCCGAAAAATTCGAGGCGACACGGATCTTTGCATTGATGCACTTTGTTGGATGGAAATCGAAGTATCCATGTGAGGCTAATATTATCTGATTCAATTTCTGCAATAGGCGGTCTATTAGGACTACTGGTAACCCACGAGTCACGAGAACACAAAATAAATTAAATGTAGTTCAAGAATAGAATAGTATAGACAAAACTGCGGTTTAGTAACATTTCATTTAATAGGAGTAGTCATTGTTCTTGAGCATGTATATTTATCTATAAAAGAAAATAGCAGTAGTAGTTGCGGTCTCCTAAAATAAAAACACAAAGGTAACAACATTAATGTAGTAGCCGGTGTCAAGTTCAGTATGTACAACTCAATACATCCATCGAGGGATGTTATGGCGGTGTATGAGGTATGAGTAGGCGAGCTGTTCGCTTGTTCTTGCAATCTTGCTTCATCTTGTTTTGACTTATTCTCTCACGAGGATACTATTAAACAAGCGAACAGGCTCTCGGGGGCCTGAGATCACCAAAAAAAAAGGTAGTTCGGGGAATAGTGGGTATAAAGAAACTATAGTTTCATGGCGGTTCATTTAATATGCACATTTTTGTATGACAAGATACACGTAGTACTCTGAGGGGCAGTCTTGTTTACTTGAGCACGCATATTCATCTATAAAGAAAATAGCGGCGGTGGATAACAACAACATTGTAGTTATATATAGCGGCGATCGGGCTGTAGCGGTGAGGTGTCAAGTTCGGTATGTACAACTCAATTATATCCATATTATGAGGATAAAATTATAGTTCAATTGCATGCGTAATAGGCGGTATGTGAGGACTAGTCGACTGTTCGCTTGTTCTTGCTTCATCTTGTTTTGACTTATTCTCTCTCACGTCTGAGAATACTATATATTAAACACAAGCGAGCAGGGCTTTAGAGGCACGAATCACGGAAAAACAAAAAAGGTAGTTTAGGAATAGTGGAATCTAACAAGCGTAGTTCGATAACGGTGAAGCCTGAGACAAGATTGATGGGCTAGATATCAAACGCTAGAATGGCCGGCTGGTGGAGGAAGAAGCCGGTCGGAGAAGGAGGTCATTTGGCGGAAGCGGCGTCGGCTTGAATGGCGCGGATGCGTCGGCGGTGGCGGCGGGCTGATGGCATTTGGAAACCCTAGAGTCGCTTTGTGAGGAGTGTGGCTAGGAACCAAACACCCCCGATCGAAATGAATCGCTTTGCTGTGACGAGGCGGGTAAAATTTTGAGTTTTGTAAAGGCTCGGTGGCGTAAAAATCGTAGCGAAAAATTGGGCGGGCACAAGTAATTTGTTCGGCTGATTTTGGTGATTGAATAGTATTATTTACGTGAAGAGAAGCCACTTCATTTGCAGATTGGCGCGTGGTGGGGCCGTCTGTCGGGGTCATAGTGCACACCCGTGGAGGGGCCGTCTGTCGGGATCTACTACTGCGTTTTGCTCTTCCTGCGTATGCGCTTACGCCTCTCGTGATTCATTCCATCTCTTGCTCTCTTCCATCCCTTCTCGGTGAGCTCGAGCCCGATGTCTCGGTCTCCTTTGGCGGAGTCGTGCGGAGGTGGGGTGGGCGAGGAATAGGCTTCAATGGGATCCGGTTGGTGAGCTCGGCGGGTTCCCGCTCATCGGTTGTCGGATTTGCGGTCTTGCTCGGGGTGGTGGAGGCGTAGACCAAGAAGGATGGTGATAACCACGGCCGACTCTACTTCAAGTGTGCTAGGAAATGGGCTGAGTATTTCGATTACGTAGTGTTGGCGTGTTGTCCCGGGCCTCCACGCCCCTAGTTTTGCACTAATTTGTGTGCCTGTTTTTGATTACCCTAATAAGCGGTAGTGTCATTACTACCGATTTGAAAAGGAATACTTCGAGGTCTTGAAGGATCTTGGCATCATAGCTTTGTTCGCCCTTGAATTGGAAAGAGGAGCTGGTCTTTGGATGAAGAAGAAGCTTCGAGTGGGCGGTCCAAGTGGTGACACCAAGAAGAAAAACTTGGAGCGAATCTTTGGAGGACTTGATGAGGAAGATGAACATGTTTATTATTCTGTCTCTTATGCGTGTTGTCATTGGATGTGTTTCGATGTATCTTTGTAAACATGTAATGCCCGATGCAATGTTATTATTGTGGTAATTTGCGAATATCTGTAGCGTCGGTGCAATGCTTGGTGTCAAGATTACGCACTTTTGTGAAAAGTCAAGCGAGTGGAGTGGATCCACCTGTGCTTAATAGGGATGTCATCCGTTGACCAGCGTTGTGTAAAAGGCGTGAGTGATACTCCCTCCAGTTCATAAAAAAAACACAATTTTTGACCTTTTTCAAAATCTAATTTGACTATTCATCTTGCTCAACATATTTGTGTAAATTCCAAAATAAATTAGCTATTGTTATAATATCTTTAATGATCTAATAAGTCATAACAAAATTGATAATATTTATATACATTATTCAAATAAAACGAATGGTCAAATTAGATTTTGAAAGGTCAAAGAATTGCGTTTTTTTTTGGTTGGACGGAGGGAGTACTCCACGTTTCCCGGCTGCGTGGGTTCGCAACTACACTCTGAACCACGCGATACTAAAAGCGGTGAGTAATAAGCGGTACTGGCTTGAGTCTACTCTACGACGTCGTCCGCCACCTCTCACGCTGCTGCGCAATTGGGCGCGAACTCACTTCGCGCCCGGCTACATCTATCTCGTCATCGCCATCGCCGTCGTCGCCGCTATAAGCTTAGCTTCACGTGTCGCCTTCCATGTACCACCGCCACCCGCCCGGCGCCCGCGTCGTCCTCGCCCGCGCACCATGCGGCGGCTTCCGTCGGAGATGCTTGCATTGGTTGCCATCAGCGTCGCCAAGGAGGCGAGAGGATCCCATGGGCGACCTCACCATTGCGCGCCGCACTTGTAAGCGGATGGCGAGAGGTGTGCGGCGGCGCCATGGTGGGGCGGAGCATCCCTTTGGGGCGAGTTTTCCAGCGAACGAGGGAATGGCGTACCCTCGTCACCAATCTCGCCATCGTCGGCAACCCGGAGGCGTGCTTTAGAGCAGGCCTGTATCGCGCCTGTTCGTCGATGGCGCGGCTGTCGTCGCCCCGCTCGACATCTTTGCGCTACGCCGCCCGTGCGGGGCATGAACTCGCTTCATACGTATACGCCCCTTGCTCTCTACGGGATGAACACCGGCGCCCGATGGCGGCGACCTTTGCCGCGAAAGGTGTTGCGGGGGATCAAGGCGACGCGGTGGCGGCGGCGACGTGGGGCACGATAGCGTGCACGCCTCGCGCCGCGAGCAATAGCGGTGTTGGCGGCAGGTGATGGTGGCGCCGTATCCGGCGGGTTTCGGTTCCTCCGTCGTCTCCCCGCTCTAGCCCAACCGCCGGTGCCTCGCCAACATGGGCATCTTCGATGCGGCGTGCATTTGTGGCGACATTGCCGATGGTCGGAGTCGGGCGTGGAAGTCAACCGTGGGGAGTGTCTTGCAGCGGCGGTGCGGGGATCAGCGGCGAGTCTACTTTGTTCTTCGTTGATGGCTTGTGGGCATGAGTGTACCGTTCTTCTAATGCGGGGAGTTGGCTCCACGATTGCGGTGGCGCCTAGCTAGATATAACAACTTTTGGTAGCTTTTGGAAGTGTGCACAGCGTCGTAGGTGATGCATATATGGTGTGCATATGTTCGATCCTTACCTAGCGGTGATGTTCAAGAAAGCGTAGATCGGATGGAGCGAAGACCGAGATGTTTTAATTATTTGTAATATAATCCATGTGTTATAATGCTCTTCTGTTTCAATGTCTACCATTAATTCGCCGCGGCCACGCGACCATGGCGCCCGCGAGCACCCGGCCGGCATGGCTATAGTTAGCCGCCTCTCGGGCTGAACTCTCTCCCTTCTTTCTTACCTTGCCACCTCGAGGCTCGTCGGCTTGAAGGCGCACTATTCTGTGCCGTTGAGGTCACCTTTGGAGCAGCTGCCGTGTCCGCGGTTCACCGCGCCGGCCCGGCTGCGCGTTCGAGCTAGCGTTCACCACGGCGGCAACAACCCCTCTTGAAAACCGTTTACGCCGCACTCCTGATGCCTCCATCCCGTCCATGTAACCTCGGCCTGTCCTCGAGTTGCGGAGAGTGTCGCTCCAGCTCGTAGGCGCCTTCCCCCCAGCGTCGTCGAGCTCGCGGTAGGCGGAGCCCATTCATACCCGCTCATCCGATAGCATAGATAGGAATGCTAGGTTACGGGGATCACGGTGTTCATCCTCCGTCGCTAGAGACATCATCTCCGTGTGCCACGCCATGATGGACTTCTCCTCGAAGGGGTGATTCACCGTTGGCGCGGTTTCTAAGGCGAGGGAACGATAGAACGCAAATGATAGAAAAAAGATTGACACGCATCATATTAATTAAAGCGATACAAGGAAAACAGCTATAGCGGAGCTAATAGCGGGCTATATGAGCGGCTAAATTATACTTACATGAGCGAGAAATAGTGGCACCCGCCTCGAAAGGCTATAGCGGGCTATTTAAAAGCAGGTAGTGTCTGAGGGCTCAAGAACTCTAATTTTCCTTTTTAATCTACGGTCAAAACTTGTAACTAGTCTTTCTCCCTCATAGTAACTCCAAAATTGATGGTTTTTCTTTCTAATTTTTTTTTAAAATCATGCTCTATCGGCGATTGTATTATTATTACTTGTATTACTATTTGTCATGTTTCATCAATAACATTTGAAATTTGAATTTCAAAATTACAACTTCAAACAACATTTTTTTGGAGCATCTAATGATTTCACGAGAAGAAGTCATGAACATATAAAAAGTTGTACAACTTCTTATGATGTACACCTTTTACCTTTGGTCATTTCTTCACTGGCGGCGTCACGGTAACATTGTTCACAAGATTTACACATCCACATATAGTTTATATGAAACTACGAGAGACATCTCTAAGATTTGTGAACAATGTCTAACACTATGTCGGATGGGGAAACAACCAAATTAAAATAAGAATTAGTGAGCAGTCTTTGGAAAAAAAAAGTTCTGACCCGTCTTTGGGAACTAGGAGTCGTAGTAGTGGGCGTCCGATCCTTCGTTCTCGTCGGCCCGGTCGGTGCCTCATTTGGTGGTGCTGATTTGTTGTGTGAAAATTACTGCTGGCTGGCTGGCTTTTGTGAGAGAATGATGAACGGCGGTGCGGTGGCGGGCGTGGGCCCCATTCTGCGGGCGAGGTGTGTAGGATACACAAAGATTCACATGCAAGGGTTTGTATAGGCGCGCTTTGTGTAAGTATAGATGAGTCGTAGGAAAAGGCGCCGCCCCAATTTTTTTCGCTGCAACGCGTCATGTCGCCATTGCGCCGGGAGTGCCGGCCGGCCCGATCATTAAGGCGTGTTTGGTTGCCTGTGTGGCATCCCGGCTGGCTTCGCATGGCTCGGCTGGCGAGGTTAATTTGGCCGCCAAATGCATGCAACGAGGCCCCCTGTTTGGTTGCTGCATGAACCCAACCGGGCTAGCTAGAGCTATTGTTTGGTACCGTGCATTTGTGTGAGATTTAAATTTGTGCATGCATGGTTGTTGTTTGGTTGCACTGCATACATGCTAGTTGCATCACATTCAAATTGTCACAAGCTACAAGCCGATCACAATAAAAAGTAACTAGTCTTTTACCATAGCTTCCAAACTAAAAACCCTATGACTACAACAATAATTAGGACTACTACAAGCACTAGTAAGCGGTGCCAGCGATCTCAACAGGTTGGTTTACAGGTGGATTAACAAGTGGTAGTAGAAGGGGTGGATCCACTGCTGTCCAAGACTATTTGCAAAAAGCTTGCTCGGCCTCCACTTTTGTGTTATATTTCCGTAGCAATTTCCACTGGAACCTATGTACTTGCTCGTGTGCTTCTTTTCGGGTTGAGTACACCCTAGGTTCCCTGCCATGATGAACCACATACCATGCCATTCTTTGCAAAAGAAACAAATTGTAGGAAACATAACACAACATGGCTTATGTGTGCTTTCGAGTTCATGTAGAAACATCATTGGCTAGGTCATGTGCTCAGATTATAGGAACAATGATCACAGCCCTAAGGCATGTGCTTAAAGTATAGGAAAAACATCACGGGCATATAGGGCATGTGCTCGGTTTTATGAAAAAAAACATCACAGGCAATAAGGCATATGTAATCCCCGGGCTAGGGTTTGAAGAACAAGGAGAGAGGAAAAAAAAATCAAGCGAGAGAGGAGAGGGGCTCGGATCCACTACTACAACACAGAGAGAGAGAGAGGCCTCGGATCCACGATTCACAAAGCAAGAACAAATTGAGAGGGAGAGAAAAACCGGCCCGGTGGCGAAGAACCGGCGGCGGGAAAAGCGAGGAGGAGGGGCGAGGGGGGATATATAGGCGGAGATTGGCGCGAAGGGAGGAGGAAACCCTATAGAGTTGTCATCTCGGGGCGGCCGAAATCGCCGGCCTTGGCAGCCGCGAGGGAGCACGGGCGAGCGGCCGGGGAGGAACGCTCGATTCGGCCGTTCCTCTCGAGCTTTGGCCGTGGAGCACTTTTTGCGAAAGGGGAGCTGGCTCGGGGGCGAGCGGTAACCAAACATTGTGTCTTTGCCACGACGGGAGCCTGGCTGGGGGGCATATCCGGGGCACCAAACACGCCTTAAAATCCCGTCGTCTGCACTTCGCGATGCGCATCTGCTGGGTTTAACTCACCCGCATATCGGTGGCTCACCCAAGCGGCGTGGTATTTGGCGCGGACTGCATATGGAGACATGCTTGCGAGAGGCCTTCGGACTCAAGAACTCGATTTTTCTTTTTTTAATCTGTGGCCAAAACTTGTAACTAGTCTTTCTCCCTCATAGTAACTCCAAATGTGATAGTTTTTCTTTCTATTTTTTAAAGAATAATCTTTGTATATATCAAGATATTGAGAACATTTGAAATTTGAATTTCAAAATTACAACTTGAGACAACATTTTTGGTTCATCCAATGATTTCAGCGAGAAGAAGTCAAGCACGTAAAAAGTTGTATAACTTCTAAAGATGTAGTACACCTTTTTGTATAACATTTAGCTTAGAGGCGCGCATTGGGATATATAGTTTCGATGCGAGAAGAAAAGGCGTCTCTACCCATTTCCTTGGGCGTGTTCCACACTCCGCGGGTCATGTCGTCACTTTCGACCGTTACGCGAAGCGCCAACTTTTGTTCACCTCCCGCCACGCCCAGAGCTTCCAACAAGAACCTAATTTTTCTTTTTAATCTATGGTCAAAACTTGTATAACTTCTTAAGATGTACATCTTTTATGTAGGTCATTTATTCATATAATGATGTCGCGGTAACACTTGTCCCACGAGATTTACACATGTGTCATAGAGTTTATGAAAGTAGAAGACAAATTTCTAAGATTCGTGAACAATGTCACTAGCACTATGTCGGATGGGGAAACAACCAAAATAAGAATTGTAGGTCTTGCTAAGTTGTGAAACTCTCTAGTTGAAAACTTTTTGGTTTCACATTATCTTGTAAAGATAAACTATATAGATATAGGTCTCAATTTCAAAAATTGGAAATTGAAATTTAATTTTTAAGTGGCGTCGGATAGACAAACCACCAACATAATGATTGTAGTTCTCAAATATCCATGAAACTTTATAGCTTACAACATTTTTATTTGAGATCATCTTGTCATGGGAAAACATGTAACTGTTTGAAAACATTTATCTTCTGAGGCGCGCATTGGGATATAGTTGATGCGCCCATTTGGCTCCACACCTCCGCCGGAGTGCACCGGCCGCGCGGCTCGCCCATAACCCACGCCCCTGCACCAGCCTTCGCACCCGCATTATTGCTGGCGACCAACTCTTTGCCGCACAAAAGCGTATCTAGAGCGCGCCCCACCAAAAAAGCTCCTGCCGCGCTGCGCCGCGCCATGGAAAACCTTCCGTGTGACATGCTTGTAGAGATTGCGATTGGTGTCGCCAAGGTCTCAGCGAATCCCATGGAGGACCTCCACAATCTGCGGGCCACCTGTTCACAGATGAAAGCGGCGTGCGGCGACCCCCTGGTGGGACGGAGCATCCCACTGGACCGGGTCTTTGTCACCGGCGGGGCGGGGGCTAGTGGCACCGTACTACTCACTCAAGTATCGCGAGAATCTTATCACCAAGCTCCGCCGCCGTCGGCAACGGAGGGGCGTGCTTCAAAGCCGGCATGTATGCCGTCTTCATTTAAGCCGGCCATTTGCACCGTCACGCCGTCGCTTTCGAGAAGCTGCGGCGGCCGCCGCGTCGGGGCATGCAACCGCCAAGTATGTTCTTGCTCTTGTGCTGGGAGGGCCAACACCGGTGCCCATGAACGGCGACTATGCGCGGCGGGTGTTGCGCGTGAGATCGGCGACCACCTAGCGACGGCGGGGGCGGACGTCGCGCGAACTGCAGAAGCGGAACTCTGGCGAGCGGCCTGGCGACATGCATGGGATTTCTTGAGGGCGACTTGATGGCGGCACATATACCGCCAAATTGGAGTAGAGAATACCGTCCTCCGGCACCCACCGGTGCCTCGCCATGGCGGGCATCGGTGCGGCGGCAGCGGTGCGCCGCCATTCACGGATGGACATATTCATTTCAGATGTGGAGGATGTTCTGCGGCGAGGAGTGTAGGATCCGCAAAGGAGTGTGAAAGTTTCTTACGTGGTGTTGTGTGGGCACTATGAGCAAGTTTTAAATTGGGATTGATCGATCTATCGATCACATGCGTGATGAAAAGTTGGATGTTTTGTTAGTCATAACCATGCATATTTTCCAAAAGTGACGAAAGGCGGATTCTAACAAATTTTTCGTTTTGGGGCCAGATTCCCAAATTGAAAAAAAATGGTGCGATTCCTAAGACAAACTTATTTGAGGGCCAAATTCCTAATTCTCCCATAGTCCTATTACTCCAAACAATGTTTGAAATTTCGAAATAGGCCCTTTTACATTAACAGTGGGACCATGGTATGCGCATCGAACACTCTACAGTTGCCCGCCCGGTTCCATATAGTGCTACTATGGGCAGTTTTCTCTCGCAGTCTCTCGTCTCTTCCTTCTCCCATACTACACCTACTAGTACTCTTCTCACCTCTTCTCCGTCCTGACTCGTGACTTTCCAAATTCATCTCAACCAAACCTGAGTACAGAGCGATCCGGCACAGGGGGTCTGCCTCGCCTTCGCCTTCGTCTCCATCCCGGGCAGGTGGTGCTCTTTATCACATCCATGCAGCTAGATATGGTTTTTCATGTGGTTTTGAAGCAGCAAATCAGAAGTTTTTTTTTTTTGGTGGTTGCGGATGCAGATCTGGATCGAGTCGGCCGTTTAGATCTCGACTTCATGTGGTCTCGAAGTGTTGGGTTGGGAAGGAGGCCCAAAAAAATGTCGCAAAAGAAGCACATCTTCTTGGGTAAACACGGTGAGATCTCTGAAACACACTTCTTTTTGAAGTTTTTTTTAGTGGCTCTAAAAGGTTTTGTTTTTGTCTTGTATATTTGTGTGATTCATGCTATAGCTTGTACAACCACAAAGACCTACGCGGGAGATTATAAAAGTATGGGTCTTTGGAGGTCGCCGGTGGGGCCACTCCCCTCTTGTCGCCGATTTGAGCACTGTTTGGCAAAAAAGCTTTGGCTCGGCTCCTCCTGCACCCCACGGTAGCGCAAGCGTAGCTAGGAGCCACTTTTCTCTCTCCCTCCCTCTCCCTCTCAGCGACATTGGGCCATGTCGCTAGGAGCCGGAGGGCTTCGATTTTGGGGCTCCCGGCTCGGCTCTTGCGAGCTTCTGAGTGCCTTCGTAGCTTAGGTCTTGCTTCCTCTTTTTGACAATGTTAAGCTTGCTCTTGCTTCATCTTGTTTCAGACTTGTTGTGTCTCACGGAATACTATTAAATCAGCCAAAATCAGGCGTTAGCAAAACAACTTTGTTCTCCGTAATGTTGTTATATTATCAAAAATTTGTTAAAATTTGGAATGCTACGGCTCTCAAGAATGCGCATTGAACTGTATTGCTAGTTTGTGCATTGTGGCTCAACAAAGCGAATTCAGCTTGATTTGTTAAAGTAAAGAGGCAAATTTTGGCCTTGTGTTGAAACAAATTTGGCATCGAACACTCTCCTCATTCTCTCTCTCTCTCTCTCTCTCGATCGAGCAGGCATGTGAAATGACTCCATACGTGACCCACGATATGCGGTACACCTCGCGTACGGTGTTCGAGCATGTCAACATCATCATGATTACGATTCTCTGGGACCCGTCTTTGGATGAGCGGCCGGCCGTGGCAGCGTGAGCGCTTACGGTTCCTTGTCGCGAAGCGTCGAATTATAAACGAGAGAGAGAGCATGGCCACCGGCCGGGCCCCACAATTTAAACAACAACAACGGTCATGGTTCGAGGCACGTTGAGGGGCCCCACAATTTAAAATACCTAAAAATGTTTTTAGCCCGACAAACCAAAAATCTAAATTAAATTCTGATTACACCGTAAATTTGTTTCAATTAATTCTTCAAAACAAGACATCACATGGATATAGTATTTAGATAAAATTAACAGTGGGCCCCACGATGGTAGTTGGGATAGAGTAGGACAAACTTTTTTCGGGGCCAATTCTAATTCTCCCTAGTCCTATTACTCCAAATAATGTTTGAAATTTCGAAATAGCACACAAATTCTGATTAAGCGCCCTTTTACATTAACAGGTGGGACCATGGTGTGCATCGAACACTCTATAGTTGCCACCTCGGATTCCTTTATAGTGCTACTATGGGCAGTTTTTCTCTCATGATCTCTCGTCTCTTCCTTCTCCCATACTACACCTACTAGTACTCTTCTCACCTCTTCTCCGTCGACTTTCCAAATTCATCTCAACCAAACTGAGTAGTGCAATGAGCTGTCCGAACACAAGGGGGCGCCTCGCCTTTCGCCTTCGTCTCCATCACAGGCAGGTGGTGCTCTTTATCACATCCATGCAGCTAGATATGGTTTTCATGTGGTTTTGAGGCAGCTAATACAAAAGTTTTTTCCTTTTTTTTTTGGTGGTTGCGGATCGGGGTCCGTCGCGGAAGCACATCTTCTTTTCTTTTTTTGGTGGTTGCGGATCGGGGTCCGTCGCGGAAGCACATCTTCTTGGGTAAGCACCGAAATCTAGATTGTAAAGTGCATTATCCTTCCTTTTTTTTTGAAGGTTTTTTTCAATGGCTATAAAAGGTTTTGTTTTGTCTTGCATATCATGTGTGACTCATGCTATCTACTAGCTTGTACAATATTGCTCAATAATTTTTCTTTGTCTTATACCTTTTTCGATTCTTCCTAGGTACAAACATAAAGATCTACGCGGGACATTATAAAAGGATGGGGAGGAGGCGAAGAAAATGTCGCAAGAAAAGCACATCTTCTTCGCTTGGAGATCCTTTTCCACCTCTCAACCTTCTTCTTGCATGCTATCGGCTGGCCTCGCCTTGCTTCACGTGGATTCTGCTTCACATATCATGCGCATGGCTAGAGCTTAAGGGGGTGTTTGGATCACGCCCCAACTCGCCTGCGTAAGATTAGGCATGCCACAGACCCAAGGCGAGTGTTTGGTTCAGCTTTTACTGCGGTGGCGCCACACCCGCATGCTTACGTCGTTTTTCTTTTTTGCTCGTCGTTTAGTGTGTGGCGAGTGTGGCAAGTGTGGCGGCCGTTTTGCCCGCCACCAGATGTGTGGCCGCCACACCACACGTGGCTGTGGCGCATGTGGTAGGGCGCATCTTTGGCTGGGGGAGACTCTTATTTGGAGATTATAATCTGCCAAGGGCGCAAAGCGTCTCGGCGGTGCTGTTGTCTCTACACGAGTGCGGGCAGGGGAGGAGGCCGCCTTCTAAACGGATGCTCCCTACTCGAATCTATATCGAACCTGTATTGCTAGTTTGTGCATTGTGGCTCAAAAACAATTCAGCTTGATTTGTTCCGTAAAGAGGCAAATTTTGGCCTTGTGTTGAAACAAATTTGGCATCGAACACTCACCTCTCTCTCTCTCTCGATCGATCGATCGAGCAGGCATGTGAAATGACTCCATACGTGACCCACGATGTGCGGTACACCTCACGTACCGCGGTGTTCGAGCATGTCATCATCATGATTACGATTCTCTGAGACCCGTGCTGATGTAGATGACACTGCGAGGATGGGCCGGAACGGCGAGTTTTTATATTCCCAAAAAGTTTTGACCCAAACCCTTTTCCAACAATACTACGACGGGGACTTCGGCGGCGGCATCGGGCCGGGCCGCCGGCCGTGCCAACGTGAAGCGCTTACGGTTCCTTGTCGCAAAAGTGTCGGATTAATTATAGATGAGAGAGCATGGCCACCGGCGGGCCCCACAATTTAAAATACCTAAAAATGTTTTAAGCCCGACAAACCAAAAATCTAAATTAAATTCGATTACATGCCAAGGGGCGCAAAAGCGTCTCGGCGGTCTTTGTTGTCTCTACACGAGTGCGGACGGGGAGGAGGCCGCCTTCTAAACAGATGCTCCCTACTCGAATCTGTATCGAAACTGTATTGCTAGTTTGTGCATTGTGGCTCAAAACAATTCAGCTTGATTTGTTCGTAAAGAGGCAAATTTTGGCCTTGTGTTGAAACAAATTTGGCATCGAACACTCACCTCTCTCTCTCTCTCTCGATCGATCGAGCAGGCATGTGAAATGACTCCATCGTGACCCACGATGTACGGTACACCCTACGTACACGGTGTTCGAGCATGTCATCATCATGATTACGATTTCTGAGACCCGTCTTGTCACGGATGACACTGCGAGGATGGGCCGAGCGGCGAGTTTTTATATTCCCAAAAAGTTTTGACCCAAACCCTTTTCCAACAATACTACGGGGGACTCGCGCGGCCGGCGAGAGGTAGAGCCGGCCGGCCCGTGCCAACGTGAGAACGCTTTCTGGTTCCTTATCGCGAAGCGTCAGATTAATTATAGATGAGAGAGAGCATGGCCTTGCGGCGGGCCCCACAATTTAAAATACCTAAAAAATGTTTTAGCCCGACAAACCAAAAATCTAAATTAAATTCCGATTACACCATTAAATTTGTTTCAATTAATTCTTCAAAACAAGATGTCACATGGATATACGTATTTAGAAAATTACAAGTGGGCCCACCACGATGAATGCGAGGCTGGGAATCTTGATGACTAGGGACAGAATATTCCTTCTAAAGGAAGCAAATAGAGGCGTGAGTCAATTTTTTTCGTTTTTGCAAAAATCAAGGATGGTAGACTAGTTTAGCAAACTCTTGGAGCGCCTTTGTCATTTTACTTTTAATTGTGAGAAATTGTGAAATTTAATCTGCCGCTAGAAATATGACCACGAGAATTCGCTTGCTTTTACGAAATATGACCCATGTTGTGCGATTTGCTATGAAATCTAGACTTTTTGAATTTTCAGATTTCAATAATTACTGGGGGCCATTTTCACTTTGTTTAGGGCATCGGGGCCGCCTACCAACGCACCGCCGGCGTCGTGCGGCTTGCCACGGCGGCCACCCTATGGATGTGGGCTGGGCAAATGGTATTTGGGAGGAAGCGATGGAAGCGCGTGGCGTGTAGACTTGGGGGCGGCGGACGGCGGTTCGGGCGGCGGCGGCGCTATCGCGCTGCGCCAGCGGACTCAAGGCGAAGGTCGTGCTCGGTCGACTCTCCGTGAGAGCCGAGCGGGCTCAAGAGGAATTGAGGAAAGGGTAATGATGTCCTTTCCCATTCTCAAGCGATTAAAGAAATTTTCTAAATTTATAGAAAATACAAAAATCCCAAAAAAATCCAGATTTCATAAGAACTCACGCGACATGGGTCATATTTCATAAGGCATGCGAATTCGGGTCATATTTCTAGCGGCACACGATAATGGGTTAAATTTCATAATTTCTCGTTAATTGTATAAATGAAGCTGCTAGGAAACAATGGTTTAGCCGCTCCCAATCGTAGTCATATCTTGTTGGCTACTCTACTAAGCAGCTCCCTTTTCGTAGTCATATCTTGTTGGCTACTCTACTACAAAATTTGCTCCTGTTGTATTTTTTTAGGGCGAAAATCTAGATGAAAAACTTCGATACTAACACTCCTGCCCACACCTAGGGTGGCCTTGTCATCTGTCTTACCAACCTCATGATCTTTGTGGATGCAGACCATGTGGATGACCTTGGAGGGCGAGATCCGGCACACGGATCTAGCGCCAAGCGCTAGGAGCAGTCTGTTGTGTCGTCTTACAAATCTACTCGTATGTGACTCAATCTAACTTGTACAAAAATTGTGTTGTCTTAAATATCTTTTTTTGGGTTGATCTGTACAACCACAAAGAACTAGTGGGCGAGGAAATTATAAAAGGATTAAAAGAAGATCATATCCATCTATCTATGGTGCTTTCGAGCAATTTGAAGATAATACTAGATCTTTGTGGTGCGGTCCAAGTGAATAGTAGTAGGAGTAGGTGTGCGAGATCGATGGTGCCTTTGTGCAAATGGAGGGTGTTTAGTTCCCATGCAACCCAAAAAGTGCTACGATGCACGGCACATCAAATCTTTTAACACATGCATGGAGTATTTAAATATAAAGAAACAAAAAAAAACTAATTACGCAGTTTAGGCTGAAAAAGCGAGATGAATCTTAAGCCTAATTACTCTATGGTAAGACAACAAATACCAAATACAAGCGAAAAGTGCTACGGTCGAGAATATTTCACCAACTTGTGCCGAAACAAATTTGGCGACCCTATATCAAATGGAATCTTTGGAGCTTGGCCAAACTCTCTCTCTCTCTCTCTCTCTCTCTCTGCGCCTCTCGTCTCTTCCTTCTCTCGATCTTGCATCGAACAGGCCTGTCAAATGACTCCATATGTGACCCTATAGGCGGTCATGGAAAAAGGAGTCGATGCGGGTGCGGATGACCTTTGGCGACTGCACCAAGGATGGGCCGGAGCGGCGATAGGCGGCGTGGGCCCTATTGTACTCGGAGGATTCGCATGCACGGTATACAGTACTACTCCCGGGGCCCAGGCCCCTGTCCCGGCTCCTGCCATTTCGACTCTTCACAAAAAAGAAAAAAAAAAAAAAATGATTTCTATTTTTAATGCGGGAGTGCCACCAAAAGCCTAACGGTCGAGGACCCGGCGTAGCTTCGGTTGGTTAGCTTCGCTAGGTGGCGAGCAACCGGACGCTAGTTCGATTCGAGGATAGTGTGTGTCTTGGTTGTAGTTAGGTGCGGTTGTACACGGGTAGTGTGTGTGGGTGTGCGTGTAGTGTGTGTGTGAGTGTGTATGAGCAGATACTACAAGCTGTACCCAGTGAGAGGCAACTCAAAAAAGCCTAAAATAGTCGTTCTCCCTCCTATTAATCCAAACTCTATTTCAAATTCGAAATAGTACACAAATTCTGATCGCCCTTAGCAAGATTTAAGAAGCAAAAATGTGTCACCCTACATTAACTTAGGGTGCCCGTGGGGCCATGGTGTCGACATCAAACACTCTCTGATTACTACTACTACATATTGAATATGTTCGGCTGATTTTGGGTGATTGAATAGTATTATAAGCTAAAATAAGATAAGCTTTTTTTTTTTTTTTTTCGTTTTTGCATAAAATCCAAGGATGGCAAACTAGTTTAGCAAACTCTTATAGATGCTATGTCATTTTCTTTGTTAAATGTATACATGAAGCTGCTAGGAAGCAATAGTTTAGCTCACTGTAGTACTCATATATCTTGTTGGCTATTCTATTCTTTAGGGTGAAAAACTCAATGAAAGTGAAGAAAAGACATTTTTCGACAACTTGTGGAGGTAACATATTTTCTTTGTTAATTATATACATGAAGAAGCAATGGTTTATTAGCTCCCTGTAGTACTCATATCTTGTTGGCTATTCTATTTTTCAAGGTGTAAAAGCTGGATGCTAAGACTCTCCACAACGTTCTGAGGTGCTCAAAAGGATCTAACCACCTTGCAACTGGTAAATTTGGTGTGCCTCCTTCCGCCCGGTCGGTCAAGTGAATAGTAGTAGTAGCTGTAGTTGGTACTCATTGTCCCTGCTAACATCGACGAGAGGGGATCGTGGCCGTAGGACTATAATAATTAATAATCTTCCATATAGGTCTCGAGCTCTAGTCATGGACATGGCTAGCGCTTAAGACTGCTTGTTGGACATTATAATCTGCCGAGGGGGCAAAGCGTCTCAACGGTGTTGTTGTCATCCCCTATTCGAGTCACGGACCCGAGGGGCGTCCATATTTGTCTTCGTAGCTTAGGTCGTCTTCCTTTCTTTGGCAAATTTCTGATTTGAATACATATTTGAAGTCCAACCCACACTTCGCTACAAGTGTCCCTATTTGGAAGTGAAATGAAACAAAACTACTCTTG
Organism: Hyparrhenia diplandra; assembly: GCA_015847255.1. Taxonomy (NCBI): domain Eukaryota; kingdom Viridiplantae; phylum Streptophyta; class Magnoliopsida; order Poales; family Poaceae; genus Hyparrhenia; species Hyparrhenia diplandra. The sequence continues at coordinate 34,440 of JADLZK010003121.1, forward strand.
CTTTCTCCACCCTCCTCCCACCCTCTGCTCAAAATTGAAATTCGGAGGAGCATGGCTCCAAAAGCCTAAAACATTCTGTCTCCCTCCTCCAAACTCTGTTTAAATTTGAAATACTAGGTGTACGTGTATTACACAAGTTATAGTCGCTCTTAGCAAAGTTGCGTTTGAAAACAGGGTGCAGGTGGGGTCATGGTGCCATCGAACACTCTACTAAAAGTTCTTGTCTTTCTCTCTCTCTCGGTCTCTCGTCACTCTCGTCGCTTCCTTCTCCTCCCATACTAGTACTAGTAGTACCACCACTCTTCTCACCTCTTCTGCTGACTTCCAAACTCTTCTCACCAAATCTTACCAAATAAAGAGTAGAGAGCGGTCCGACATACGAATCTGCCTCGTCCTCGGCACCTCGCGTCTCCATCCTTGGCAGGTGCACCTCTTTATCACACCCATGGATCTAGATATGATTTTTCATGTGGTTTTGAAAGCGGCAAATCTGAAGTTTTTTTGGGTGGTTGCGGATCTAGGATATGTCGGGGGGCCTCGTGTCCTGGTAGCGGCTACGGTGAGGTCGGCGTCATCGTCTTGACTTCCTAACCCGGGGATCCCGGCCGGCGTGGGGCTTGGCCGGAGAAACGAAGGCGTTTATCGCGGCGTTCGACGGGGATTACCCGATTTGTCGTCTGCTTGAGAAGTCCGACCGCTCGGATCACGGTGTTTTACTTGTGGGTTGGGGTGGCGGCCGAAGAAAAAAGTCGCAAAGAGAAGCACATCTTGTTGGGTAAACACCTAAATCTAAATTGTAAAGTGCATTACCCTTTTTTTGAAGTTTTTTTTTTTTTTTTTGAATGGCTCTAAAAAGGTTTTGTTTTTGTCTTGCATATACGTGTGATTCATTTTTATCTGTCTTAAATACCTTTTTTCCAATTGATTCAGGTATAAACACAAAGATCTATGCGGGAGATTATAAAAGTGTGGGAGGAGGCCTAAGAAAACACGAAAAAAAAACACATTTCTTCTTAGGTAAACCCCGAATCTAATCCCAAAGTGCATTTCATTTTTCACTAACCAACCAATCCCACATCTATAAACTTCCCACTTTAGCAAACTTGCGTCGGGGAACCCGAGAGTGAAACTAAATTATATTTCCACCCTTCGTTTACCTCTTCTCGTCACATTTCTTTTTTTTTTTTTTTTTTTTGAGGTGTTCCCATATGCGATAGATGGGTCGTCCACTAGGCTATAACTTTGCTAAGAAGCGTGTAACTTGTGTAGTACGAGTACACGTGCGTGCTACTAGTATTTTTCACCCTTCGTTTACCTCTTCATAAATGCATTACGTTTCCCATATGCGATAGATGGGCGTCCACTAGGCACTAACTACCTCTTACGGTTTGGAGCCAAGTATTTTTTTTTTTTTTTTTTTGCAAAAATCCAAGGATGGCAAACTAGTTTAGCAAACTCTAGGAGATGACTCCGCCCTTAAAATTAGAGGCGCAACCAAACACACGGCGAGGAGATCTTTGTCATTTTATTGTTAATTGTAGTACATGAAGGCTGCTCTGAAGCAATGGTTTAGCGACTCTCTATCATACTCATATCTTGTTGACTATATTTTTTTCATGGCGAAAAACTGGATGAAAATTTGGAGGAAGGTGAAGAAAATAATTCTTCCATGTTCGGTGATAATATTAACACTCTGCTCACACCTAAGTACTACTACCCCATAATGGGGGAGGGAGAGGCCTTGGTCAAGGAGATGTCTCCCTCATCGTCTTTGTTGATGCGGACCATGAGGGCGACCTTGGAGGCGATATCTAGCATCGGATCATGCGAACGTCGGGGAAAGGTATCTTCTTGTGTTATAAATTTATGTGACTCTGCCATCTAACTTGTATAAAAATTGTGTTGTCTTAAATACCTTTTTTCGGGTTGATCCAGGTACAACCACAAATAAGATTTTAAAAGGATCAAAAGAAGATCATATACACATCTATCTATCCTCACGGAGCAATTTGAAGATAATAGATCTTGTGTTGTGGGCACAAGTTGTGGTGCGGTCCAAGTGAATATCTGCAGCGGTAGCTCTCTATCGTCCCTTTTAACATCTAAGAGAGGGGCTCTTGGCCGTAGGACTATAATCTCCGTGTAGGTCTCGAGCCTGGTCATGGCCATGGCTGGCGCTTAAGACCTACATTTGGAGATTATAATCTGTTGAGGGCCCAAAGCGTCTCGATGGTGTTCGAGTCGGACCCGAGGGATGTCCATATTTGTCTTCGTAGCTTAGGTCTTTCGGCAAAATATGTAGTGCAAACCACCATCTTCGTGTAAACTTTGTGTAAACCATGGCAAAAAAAATTATGTAAATTCATCAAAAAATCACACATGTAGATGATATGATGATACACAGCCTTGTAAAATATCATGTCCAAACTCGACTCGTTTGTGGTGAGAGTTATAAAAATAACAAATTTCTAACAAATTATTTGGACAACTTTTACGGCTTGAAATTTGTTATTTTTATATCTCACAAAGCGAAGTCGAGTTTGGACAAGATATTTTACAAGTTTGTGTATCATCATATCATCTATATGTGTGAATTTTTTGGTGAATTTAGATGACTTTTTTGCCATGGTTTACCATGGTTGAAAACGATGGTTTGCACTACATATTTTCCCTAGGTCTTTCTTTCTTCGACAATGTTCTTGCTTCATCTTGTTTCATCTTATATTGTCTCACAGGGGTACTATTAAATCGGCCGAGAAATCAGCCTTTAGCGAGAACAACCCGTTTCTCTGTAATGTTATTATTATCAAAATTTTGTTCAAATTTGGAATGCTCTAGCTCTCCAAGAATCTTGAAATAAATAACTTAAGATCGAGAGAGTATTTATCTTTACAAAGTTTGGCAAATTTCCTAATTTGAATACATTTTGAAGTCCAACCCACGCTCACTACAAAAACTCATTCGGTGCGGTGTCCCTGCTTTGGAAGTGAAATGAAACAAAACAACTCTCGCTTTCTCCACTCTCCTCCCGCCCTCCGCTCAAAATTGAAATTTGGGTGAGCACGGCGCCAATGTCCTCGGCTCCTCGCTCGACCCGTCACAAAAAAAAAAACCCCCCGATTTCTATTTTTAATGCGGGAGTGCCGTAGTGCCGCCAAAAAGCCTAGTCTTTCTCCCTCCTAACTCCAAACTCTGTTTCAAATTCCAAATACTAGTAGTACACAAGTTCTGATCGCCCCTACTAGCAAACTTGCATCGAAAACCGGGTTCCGTGGGGCCATGGTGTATGCACGCTTAGAACAATCTGATTACTACATAGTATTGTGCGTCTCTCGCGATCTCTCGTCACTTCCTTCTCCCGTACTATACTTACTAGTACTAGTAGTAGTAGTGCCCCTCTTCTCGCCCACTGGCGACTTCCAAACTCTTCTCACCAAACAAAAGAGTAGAGAGCGGTCCGACCACGAGTGCCTTCGCCCTCGGGTGCCTCGCTTCTACATCCTTGGCGGTGCACCTCTTTATCACACCCATGGATCTAGATATGATTTTTGATGTCATTTTTTGAAATAGCAAATACAGAAGTTCTTGGGTGGTTGCGGATCTGGGGTCCGTCGTGGGGCCTCCGTGGTGGCTTCTGGCGAGATGGCGCCATCGTCTTGACTTCGGCCGGTGATCCGGCCGGCGTGGGGCCTTGGCGGAGAAACGAGGCGTTTATCACGGCGTTTATTTGGATTGCCGACGCCCGTCGTGTTCGAAAGTCGGCCGCTCGGATCTCACGGTGTTTTACTAGTGGGTTGGGGGGCGGCGAAGAAAATGTCGCAAGAGAAGCACGTCTTGTTGGGTAAACACCTAAATCTAAATTGTAAAGTGCATTACCCTTGCTTTTTTGAAGGGCTTTTTTTTTGAATGGCTCTAAAAAGGTTTTGTTTTGTCTTGCATATCTGTGTGAGTCATGCTATCTGTCTTAAATAACTTTTTCCCGATTGATTCTAGGTACTAACGCAAAGACCTATGCGGGAGATTATAAAAGTTGGGAGGAGGCCTAAGGGCGTCCCCAAGTGGACTCGCAGCTAGCTAGGAGTTCAACCTTGTGGAGATAGAGGCGCAGGGAAATCTCGTCGCCGGCGACTATCATCTCGCTAGCTTCGCGCGCGTATATCTTCTTAGGTAAAGCGCTGAATCTAATCCTAAGTGCATTTCATTTTCCACTAACTAACCAATCTCGGATCTATAAACTTCCCACTCTAGCAACCTTGCATCGGGAACCCTATTATAAACTTCCCACTCTAGCAACCTTGAATCTAAGCGTATTTAGGGTAAACACCTAAATCTAAATTGTAAAGTGCATTACCCTTTTTTTGAAGTTTTTTTTTTTGATTGGCTCTAAAAGGTTTTGTTTTTGTCTTGCATATCTGTGTGATTCATTTTATCTGTCTTAAATACCTTTTTCCGATTGATTCGAGGTATAAACACAAAGATCTATGCGGGGAGATTATAAAAGTGTGGGGGCGCTCCATCGGGAACCCTATTATATTTGAGCTCACGAAGGAGAAGGAGATGGAGAAAAAGATTGTTCAATGTCCAGCTCCCCATCATGGCGGCGGAGGACTCACCGTCGTCAGATGACCCATCCTCCACCCTCATCGTCTTTGTTGATGCGGACCATGAGGGCGACCTTGGAGGCGGGATCTAGCACCGGATCAGTATGAGCGCCGGAACATGTATCTTGTTTTGTGTTACAAATTTATGTGACTCCTGCTATCTAACTTGTACAAAAATTGTGTTGTCTTAAATACCTTTTTCGGGTTGATCCCAGGTACAACCACAAAGAACTACGTCCATATTTGTCTTCGTAGCTTAGGTCTTTCTTTCTTCGACAATGTTTGCTTGTTCTTACTTCATCTTGTTTCATCTTATTTTGTCTCACAGGATACTAATTAATCAGCCGTTAGCAGAACAACCAATTTCTCTTTAATGTTATTATTATCAAAATTCCTTGCATTGTAGTATGATTGTATCTCTTGACTCTAAAATAGCTTTTCAACTTGGCTTAAACCTATGTTTCACAATTTGGCTGGTAGGGTCTTTTATTGTTTTTCGAACCACGGAAGAACATACTTTGCTGGCAGGTTATTATTTATAGAAATGGGTTTCTAGTGAAAGTGACTGAAGAGATCTCGGTTGTGCATTTCAGCTACCGAGGATGACACCATTACTAAGAATGTTTACATTTCGATTCACCCGTGCCGTGCATAGCAACCAAAAGAACAGCCATCACGGGCACTTTCTAACGACCTCTGAGTTCACCAAACTACGAACCATACAAAAAACATCCATTTTGATCTCCCAACTCGCCCAATTTCTTTCTCACCTCTCGGTATGTGCACTGGGTACTACAAACTAAGCATCTCCCTCGTTGATAAGGGCGTCGATGTCGACCTCGTGGACCACCGGCGTCCGCCCGTAGGCGCGTAGCCGTCGTGGAGATCTGCGTAGTTCGCCAGTGCTGCCCTTCGGGAACCCCTCCACCCCGCCGGGGTCCGCTGCACCATCGACTCCGCCATCGCCCGGTGCCATCACGGCGCCCACGAAGTGCGCACGTACCACGCCGCACGCAGCGTGCGGTTACGCTCCGCCTCCAACTCACGGGAGCGGCGCCGCTAGAACGCTGCGCAAGCAAACAACAGGATTAGGAAAACCGGCGTAAGCACAAGGGCAATCAAGCGACTCACCGGCGAGGTGGAGGTCGGCGTTCTCCCGCTGGATGCGAAGGAGCGCCATATCCTGCTCGAGCGGCAGCCCGGTCATCGATGGAATTCGGGTGCTGGCGAAGGTGCTCCATCGGGTGGGAGGAGGAGACGGGCGGAGCACGTGGAGGCGTGGGGAGCCACAACCCGGGTAGGGCGGCGGCTGGGCGGCGGGAGCCGAGGTACGGTGACGGACGCCCGGACCTAGCTCTGGCTCCGGCCGTAGAACCACCCTCCATCGGAGTGGTACAAGATGATGGGGGTGCGGAAGAGGAGCGGACTACGAAGAGTGGAGTGAACCGTACGCGAGGGGAGGGGGCAAGCTGAACTCTTCCCCTCCCTTTTCGAAAAAAAAAAACTAAAAGGTGTGGTGGACGCCGTCGGAAAACCCTTCCCCCCCTTCGCGGTTGGCGGTCGATTTTGCCGCCGCGCACATCATCATCCGTGGCGCCTCCTAGAATATGTATTTATTCTTCTAAAAAAAAGAATATATATATATATATATTTATTGGTTCTAAGAAAAAGAATATATATTTATTCATGCTTGTAATATTGTTCAAACATGTTAGGTTGTCATGATTTGTTCATGTAAAATATTGTTCCATGGGAGATGGGGACTCGAATCTAACCGGGGGCTTGACGGGGTTGAGATTTATTTAAGGTGTCTAACAAAAAAACGCAATTCTTTGACTTTTTAAAATCTAATTTGACCAAATTGCATCTTGTAGCTTGTAATTTTTGAATTTTGGAGCGTGCCCGTCTATCCCAATTTTTTTTTGGACCGAGAGAATCGAGGGGTTCAATAACTCTTGATATTTTTTTATACTTCGGACCCGTGTTAGATACATGCGACTTTAAAATGCCAGCGTCGTAGCCTATCGTCTTTGCTTCAACTCCTTCCCTCCACTCTGCTTTTTTTCGAAAGTGTGCTCCACTCTACTTCAACTCCTTCACTTCCCGCCCGGGCGTGCCCGCTGCGCTCCTAGCCTCTTCCCCGCCCACCACGCGCGCCGCCTCCATTCCTCCTCGCCCTCTCCCCTCCCCCCGCTGCCGTCGAAGATGAAGTGGCATAGGGAGAGGGACCCAAACGGGGGAGGTTTCGTCCCGATTTCTTGTCCTGGCGATGTCGACGGAGGTGAAGGCGGAGGTGACGACACCGCCAAGGTTCAACAAAGGGCGTCCCGGCCGCCTCCTCCACGGGGTACAACAAGGCTGGGCATACGTGCGCCTCGTCCTTGTCTACGTGGAAGACTAGAAGCTCCATGGTCACTAGGAGGCATCAAACCCTAGCGGCGATGATGGAGAGGCGGAGGCGGCATGCGAGAGATGGCGTTGGAGGAGTTGCGTCGGCAACACTGGAGTTGGGTTGCCACCCCCGAGGGGGCACGACATGCGGGGATGATGCGGCGGCGCGGACGCCCGCTACCGTTCTGCGAGGCCTTGTACCGCCTCCGGCGGCGGCGTCGTCGAGGCGGCTAGCGGCCTGCGCCAGGAAGGCTGGCGGAGGTGAGCGGAGAAGTCCTCGGCGGCGGCGTTGAGGCAAGTGGCAGGAAAGCTGGCGGTGAAGGCGACGCCGAAGGAGAAGGAAGCAAGCTCGTCGTTGGCGCGGGTAATAATGCCTTGTTTAAAACTTTTTTCCACTCGGGGATGACCTCAAAAGTTTTTCTGAGAAGAGAAACAAGCATTTATTAGAAGTTTTGAGAAGAGAAGCTAGAAAAACACGGGGGACATAGACTCTGCGAGCTTAAAAAGCGAACACAAGCGTAACCTCTCTTGAACCATATATCACGGGCAATCAGAACAACGACATGAGTTCAAGCGGTAACGACAAACAACAAAAGTAGACTAAGCCCTCTCGAGCACCGAAACTTAGCAACAACTCCGGCTTCTATTCATCTAGCCTATCTTCCATCCCATTTGTCTTTACGGTATATATATATACTCCCTCCGTCTCAAAATAGATGTCATTCTCACTTCACGAGAAATCAACATTTTCAAAATGCCTAAGCAATTATATATTAAAATATATAAATATTTATGCTAAGTAATAAATATCATTGGAAAGATCTTTAAGTCTAGTTTTTTAACAAATTTATTTGGAGATTTAAATGTTGCACGTATTTTCTACAAACCTAGCTAGTCAAAGTTGAGAAAGTTTGGCCAAAGCACGCATCCCATAGTGACATCTATTTTGAGATGGAGGGAGTACTTGTTTAAAACTCAAAATTGTGGAAACCAATAGCTGTTTTTGGCATATATATAGTTACGTGAATGGTGCGTAGTACTTTGTAGTTCTCTAGCCACCGGTTACGGCATAGTTCACTTTTCTTCATACATTTGCGGTTTACGAGCGTGATTTGAGGATTGTGATTTATTTTTTTGTTGACACGATCTCATCACGGACCCCTCATATAATTGTTTCTTGCATATATATATGTAGTGCACGGAGGTGGTGGTTGTGAAACCCATCATGCGGAAGCTCGGGAAGTTTACGGGGCTATTGAGGATCTCAACAAAGGGAAAATTTGAGAAGGAGAGGCTCATGATGCAAAGGCTCGACCAAGTCTTACGGGTTGTTGAGTCTCTTTGTTGAGTGCGTGAAGAATTAAAAATTTGAGAAGATGCGGTGCTTTCGGGATAGGGTGTAGGGTGCCATTCGTTCGATGCCGACACCACACTAATTAATGTGATCGATCTTATCTTTGTCTTGACTTACTTTTGTTGATGATGTACTATCTAGCTAAGTTAGTATTAAAACTATGTGTGATGATCGATGCAAACTTCGATGATTTGCTTGCTCGGTTTGATAAAATATATGATGCTAGTAGCTTGTTTGTACAAATTGTTGACCACACATACATATGCTGCATATATAGCTAGCTATATAATTTTTACGGCATAGACCATGTTCGGTTTTACAAGACGAGACCACGTTTAGTTTTACAACATTGAGAGATGGTATGCCATCTCAAATCAACCTCAAGGCCAATATGTCACCACATAAAGCCCGAGAAAATAAAAAGCTAGAGGTACTTTTATAACAAAAGAACAACAACCAGTTCAAACACTCAAACCACACCATAACCTGCACATGTCACATGAGCTTTAACAACAGCAATAGCTATGCATACTCATTTTGCGTCTTGGCTTTTTCGGCGCCTTTTTGCCACGGGGCCCTCCTTCTCTTTATGTCCATCTCGAGGTATGGAGTCGGCTCGTTCGCCGAGAATCCTAGGGATGATTTTTGCATCAAAAGAAGGGATTTCACTGAACTCATAGATACCTTCCTCTTCCACTTTGGATTTTTCAAGTCCGATAACCCGCTTTTTTTCGGGGAGAGCCACTTGTAGGTTCTTGCTTCTAGTGTCGGCGCACATAGAAGACTTGGCTAACCTGATTTGCAGTACAAATGGCTCTTGCGTGTGCCAAGCCTGTCCAAGGTCAACGCAAGTGTAGCCGTATTTGTCTTTCTTGAGACATCTTTGATTATCGGGAACCCATCTACACCGAAAAACGGCGTACTTCATGTCTCCTGGATACGAGAGTTCCCATATCTCTACAATCTCGCCGTAGTATGGTTTCCGCATGCCCTTAGAATCAGTTGCAACAATACGAACACCAAAGTTCTAGTACACACTTTTCTTGTCTTGATCAGCGGTGTAAAAGGTGTAGCCATTTATGTCATAGCCCTGATAAGTTGTGACTGTGAAGAAAGGCCCCTTTGCCAGCTGTCGAGCTTTTTTGTTGTCGCAAGAGTCGTCTGAACTGGCAAGTCGGTCTCTAATCCAGATGTTGAACCGTCTAATATGCGCCCTCGTTAACTGAGACTCGGTCCAATCCGGATTTTCTTCCTACAACAACTGATAATGCTCTGCGATGTAAGGATCTATCTCTGTTTCGTGTAGCATCACAAGAGAGTGGGCTTTGTCAAAGTCGTCTTTTCGGAGTAATTTGCTTCTCCCCAAGAAACCCCTGTCCCCGCTAGCCTTCCGTCATGGCGAGACTTGGAGATGCCGATTAGAGCGGGGGTCGATACACGGAACCAATCGACCACCTCCTCGATTAGAATAGCTTTGTGCCATGCTTCACTTTCGGGGTGAACCCGACTCTTTGAAAACCTGTTGAGTACTCATAAATCTCTCATACGGATACATGTGGTGGAGGTACATCGGTCCAAGATACGATCTCCTTAACGGATGGACCATGAGATGGGCCGGATATGTCGAAGAAAGTCGGCGGGAAGTAAGCCTCAAGGAGACACATCGTGTCACACATGTTCTTTTCAAGATCGTTCGGTTTTTCGTTCGTCGATCACCTTCGAGAGATTGCTTTAAAGAAGGCGCGAGAGGCTGATGATAGCCTTCGGACCTTTTCGGCAATATGTTTTGGACCCATTTGCAAGCATCGTCGTGAGCATGACATCACAATCGTGAGCCTTCGCCGGAAGCATTTTGTTCTCTAGCAAGCACAAGTTTCCGGACTGGGCTGCGTATCGGAGGAAGTTTGACACTACGAAAGAAGTCGCACAACTCCTGCTTCTCTCGATGGGTCGGGGTTCACGGCGGACAAAGGTGGGCCGGACCTTTGGTTTTCGTCGTTAGGAAGGAGCTCGGGCCTTATGTCCATCTCCTCTAGGTCAGCTCATGCTTTATCATGGTCCTTCGATTTCCATTTGTCATTCATGAGTGTCCCAAGCAAACTTCCAAAGACATTCTTTTTCACGTGCATGATATCTATCTTTGTGGCGAACCGCTATGTCTTTCTGTAAGGTAGCTCCCATAGGATTGACATTTTCTTCCACCTCTTCTTATCGGGGGCTTTTTTGTGGTTTTACGGCTCTTCGAGCTGCTTTCTCTTTCTCTTTCTCTTTGTTTCCTTTGGTTCGTCGGCGGGGCGGTCGTATCCTTTACCACTGCTTTCGTAGACCTGTTCCCCATTGAAATGCCTTGGTGCAGCTACTTTCTCCTTCGTCCCATCAAGCGGCGTTTCATCTCACGGTATGGATGCTTTGTAGGAAGGAAAGCGTCGGTGCTTTACATAAACCCTCTTCTTTGAGTTATTCAGCCAAAGCGGTCTCGGTGTCGTCTAAGCAATGGCGGATCTTTCTCTCCTTTGCTCTGCCCGGACACGCTATGGTGTCCTGGAATATCAGTGATTGTGGTGAAGAGCAGGGCACGTAAATTGAAGCGCTCTTTCTTGTAAGCATCGTACACACTGACACCACCCTCTTTCCAGAGTTCCGTGAGATCGTCAACAAGCGGCCTCGGTACACATCAATGTCAATACGGCTGATGAGGACCGGAGATCAAGACCGACATCATCATGTACCTCCTCGTGTTACCACGAGCCACGGTGGAAGATTGTAGATAGTTAATAGCACCGGGCGGACACTATGTGTGCTACTCATGTTACCAAAGGGGTTCATGCCATCGTGTGCTCGGTGCAAACCCGAATATTCCTTGGGTCATGTTGGTATTTCTTAGCGTAGCGGCAAAGTCAAAGCGCCGCGGAAAGTACCATTGTAGCACTTCACCTAGAAGTATTCGGTGTCAATTTCCACGAGGGAGCGGGAGCTAAATCTGTTCTTCTAGCTACCAAGGGTCAAGCATAGGAGGTGATCCTAGGAGCGATGTGTTCTTTCAGCTCTTAGGCTAAGTCGGGGCTACTCGTCTATGTGTCGAGTATTACCGGGCATCCGGTGTGCACTTGTGCGCCAAGCGATGCGGCCTCTTGCTCTACTACGCAAGCCGGACGTGGAGGATGCGATGGGCGAATAGGGCTGTCACCACCTATCCCCTACCTCACTATCGTGGATTTGGAACAAGCGAGGGTGATTTATAACTTAGACACCACGTCTACGTTACTTGTCACTACTCTAGCGTTGGCGGGAGATCCGTCTTTCTCGGGGGTCCTCTACTAGAGTATTTACCACGGGGGGCAAACAACGATCCCGTAATTCTCGATAAAATAAATGATAGCGTGAACTTAAGAATGATGCGAAAGTAAGACACGAATAACTTTCACCAAGTCGTAAAGTTACCCATAGAGGTACAAGGTAGGAAGGCGGGAGCCGACAGATCCGGCACTCTGACAGTCGAAAGACCGCGGGGTCGCTACTCCTCTCTTCCTTTCTACCTTGCACTCTCTCTCACTCCCCCGAGTGTCTTGGCACTCTCTAAACCACCACGAATGTGAGACTATGAATTGTGTTGAGATGATGTTCTATGGAGGCGGGGTGACCCTTCTTTTATACACAAGTGAAAGGTGGTTTTGGCGGGAAAATTTGGCGCGAAACGGTGAAAAACACCTCCATGCACCGCCTCTACTCCTCCGGCCGGGACACCGACCAAAGGCGCGGCGGGATCGGGCACCAGGGCGCGGCGGGCGCCGCACCTGCGGCGGCCGGCCCAGGTTTGGCCCGCTGGTGCCGTGCCTGCGCCGCTGTGGGCGGTGGCCTGCTCTACATTGCTCTTCGAGGTGAGGTGCTTGGTCGGATTCGGTCCGGTTCGGCCTGCCAAGTTCCCCTTGGCCAAAGCGTATTTCCCGAGTTACGTATTGCTCTTTATTTGGCGTACTTTTTTTGTTTCCGTGTTTGTTCTGCAAAACAAATATTCTCGAATACAAGTGGAACTAGGTGAGTAGTAAATGTTTAGTTACTTTAAATGGGTTTTATCTTTCTTAATTAGAGCTAAATTGGCGGTATAAAGTATGTGATAGTGGCCGCCAACAACTCCCCACACTTAGTCTTTTACTCGTCCTCGAGTAAACTTAGATCAAAGAGTGTTATCTCCATGAATAAATAAATCAAGGATCAGCATAAAGATTATTCGGACTTCACCTTCCTTGTGAGCATTCAAAGTGTCTATCAATTCATCTTGAAAAATTGTACAAAGGAATAGTTCGGATGTCTATCATTTTATTTCTACTCTTACATGTAAGACTTGGTTTTTGTATTTTCGAAAAGAAAACAGCATTGCTCCATGGTTAATTCTAAGATGAGTCACTCATATTTGTGGATTGGTTCCTCCCAAGCATTTTTATTATGTCACTCTCTCTAATCCTATTATTTGAGTGGCGTTCAGGTGATTCCTCGAAAAAAAATGACAAGTGCATATTTACCTTGTATATATTGTCGAGGTCAAAACGGATCCTCGGGGAGAGAAGAGTCATGTTCCCAGTCGAAATGTGCAAGTGTGTGGAATGCAATATGGTGGAGACATAATGATGTTGATCTTGTTGTAATTTGATCCTTCTAATTGTGATGCCTTTGGAATGGAGAGCATGGGCTATTTATAGATTTTGGGCGGGCTTCTTTTGCACGCCATCTTTTATTCTCTTGGACACATGTTTTTTTTTTTTTTGTCTCATGCGCATCTAGCATGGAGTGTACTTCTTTCCTTTAAATAGCCCATATCTCTTTTTTTTTGTTTGGCATGTGATAAATATTGAAGGTTTAGAGATTGGAACAAGATCATGTCTCTTTTTTTTTTGGTGGATGGTGATGCATGTTGTGCGCAATTCTTGATGTAAGAATTGGCTTATTTTGGTGGGTGCATGTGCATTTCGATCTTAGGTGCATGAAAACTCCTCTCAACCATGATCACAAAGGTTGACAAAACTCAATACAAGAATAAATAGCTATTTGTGGATGTATATACTTCTAATTTTGGCTTTGGTAGGAATTGATTCTAAATTAACCATGGAGCATGCTTGAGTAAAAGTTTTGAAATGAAATTCAAGTCTTATTGCAAGAGAGAATAAAAGTCAAGTTACCCTACTATATCTCGAGTGCAATTAATAAGATGAAATGAGTTCCCTATTCTGCGTTGCTCATCAAAGTTTAGGATCTTAGTAGGAATAAAATTTATACCAAGCTGATTCATTTTATTCAAGAGAAGTGGAGATTAGCCATGTTGATTTTAGATGATTTTGTTCTTAAATTGGCATAGAGAGAGATGGGGATGGGGAAGGGCGTGGAAGAAGGTTTGTAAACCTTTGTTTTGCGTGTCTTGTGGCCTTCCCCACACTTGTTCTTTTATACATAATATTTCAAGAGACAAGACAAAAGAACAAGTGTGCAAAATAAAAGTAACAACTCTTTATTGATCGGGGAATAATCTTTGAAGGGGAAAAATACAAGATAAACAAAAAAACAAATAAAACTAATGCGATTATTACGAGAATTCAATGATTCTTTAACTAGGCATGTCGACACCATTTGCACTTGCTAGTTTCGCTACTTTGTTATCGAACCTAAATTTTTCTATTTCAGCATCATCTTGTAGGTTACTCATTTTCCTCCTAGTAGCGTCTAATTCGTCTGAGTGAGCCAATACAACTGTAATAACGCCCCATATTTTGTCATGAGTAAATCGGTGTATGCGCTCGACTTCGTCATCACTACGAGGGTGGTGTTTGGGCTAGAGATGCGGGAGGAGGGGTAGCTAGGAATCTCTTTTACGGGATTGGTGTTCGGGATTCTTTTGAGCGGCGCATCAACCCCTTCGAATCCTCCTTCGGGCTTCTCGTACCCAAAAAGCGGTGTATGAGTTGTTTGATGAGCTGGAGTGTGGCGAAGGTAAGTTGTATGGGTGTTGCCTAGGTGGTGTGGTGTGGGCTGTAGCTTTCCCACTATGGGATTTCATGCTCTCGGAGCAGAAAAAGATCGCTTGTGTGGATTGGCGTTCGGACATGGTGTGAAGAGTGGAGTTTAGCAAAGCAAAGGCTTAGTGTGAGGTGACACTAGAGTGATGCACGAGTTTTTATAGCAAATTGAAATGAACACGGACCCGAACACCTGCGGCGTAGATGAAGGGGGCTGAGAATAGGCACGAGGAGCGGGGATGCGCTCGGGAGGCCACCCTGCCGCGGCGGGCGCCGCGGAGTGCGGCGGTCGCCCCGGGCGCTCCCCCAGGGTGCTTGTCCGTCCTATCCTAAGTCTAGTCTTATCCTCGCTTCATATCCAGGTGTTTTTATTTGTTTTGTTTTTATTCGTGTCAAGGTGATAAAAGAGAAAAAGGAAATTTGTTTTTTTTTTTTTTTTTTAAAAGCAAACAAGTGTAATTAAAGATTAAAAGGCTTCAAAACTAATCAACTTTATTTCATCTATGGTTTCATTTTATATCGTGAGAAGGTTCATAATAAATTTTTAATCTTTGGCCATTTACCTTTGAGATGTTACCTTCATCGTCGCGAATGGTTATAGCTCAGGTGTGTGGTGCGATGTCGACGGCGGTGTATGGTCCCATCCACTTGCTTTTAAGCTTTCCCCGCCGAATAATTTCACTTTCGAGTTGAAGAGTAATACCTTGTCTCCTTCTCGAAATGTTTTATCTTTGGATTCGGCGGTCGTGCCATCTTTTTGTTCTTTCCTTGTAAATTCGGCAGCGTAGTGCGCCTTCTCACGCCATTCCTCTAGCTCGGTAAGTTGTTTTCTGTCTATTTTTTATGCGGCTAGCTTGGCGTCCATGTTCAGGTTTTGATTGCCCGATAAGCTCGATGTTCGAGCTCAGCGGCAAATGGCAGCTTTTCCCATAGACCATGCGGAATGGTGTCATGCCAATGGGGGTCTTGTAAGCTGTCTGTATGCCCATAGTGCATCGGGTAGCTTGTCTTTCCATCCCTTTCCCATTGCATTATTTGTTTTACGAAGGATGTTCTTGATTTGCTTATTGGATGTCTCGCTGGCCACTTGTTTGTGGGTGGTATGGTGTAGCGATGTTGTGCTTGGATCCCAACTCCATCGAAATTTTTTAAAACTTTGTCGGTGAAGTGGGTTCCTCCGTCGCTCACCACCATCCTTGGGGTTCCAAAGCGTGGAAAGATAATCTCGTGGAACATTTTCCTAGCATGCTTGGAATCTGCGACTCGATGCGGCGGTGCTTCCACCCATTTGGATCGTGGTCGACAGCGATGAGGATGTATTCACAATCATAGGACTTTGGAAAAGGTCCCATGAAGTCAATACCCCGGACATCGAAGACTTCGACTTGTAAGTTGTAGTGGAGGGGCATGGCATTTCGTGAGGTAATGCCTCCTTGCGGTGGCACTTATGACACCTTCGATGAACTCCACGGTGTCTTGGTACATGGTTGGCGGTAGAATCCGCCTTTGCCGGTTTTTTTGCTTGTGTGCGGAACACGCCATAGTGTCCCCGTGTATATTTTGCGTGGCATTTCTCAATAATCTCTTGTCCCTCTTTGGTGGGCACACATCTTCTCAACATCCGTCGGAACATACCCTGTAGAAGTGCGGATCGTCCCGGAGGTGGCGTTGGCTTTACGCTTTCAACTTACGGCGGGATTCGCCGGGTGGTACATAACACGAAACCATAAAATTCACAATACGCATACCATGGGGTTATGTCCTCCACCTTCGAGGAGCATGTCGTCGCGTAGGAAGTCATTAATGGGTAATTCTGTGTGTTAGTGAATTGCAAGCGCGACAAATGATCCATAGCGGTATTCTCTACTCCCTTCTTATCTTTAATTTCTAAATCAAATTCTTGGAGTAAGAGAATCCATCTTATTAATCTAGGTTTAGCGTCTTTCTTAGTGAGCAAATATTTCAATGCGGCATGATCGGTGTAGACAATCACTTTTGACCCCACTAAGTAAGACCTAAACTTATCAATAACAAACACAACAGACTAGGAGCTCTTTTTGGTTGTGGCGTAATTCAATTGAGCTCCGGTGAGTGTTTTGCTAGCATAGGCAATTGCGTGATGCTTTTTATCTTTGGTTTGGCCAAGGACGCACCAAGCTAGCGTAATCACTAGCATCACACATGATTTCAAAAAGGCGGCGACCAATCTGGTGGTTGGATGATTGGTCTTTGAGATAAGTGCTTCTTTAATGGTAAGAAAAGCTTTCATGCACTCATCGGTGAACTCAAAAGGCGCATCCTTCGCTAGCGAGGCTTGTTAGCGGTCTCGTAGTTTGTGAGAAATCTTTTATAAACCGTCTATAAAATCTGCGTGGCCTAGGAAGCTCTGAGATTCCCTTTCACGTTCTTTGGGGAGGTAATTTTTCGATTACCGATTTTTGCTTTATCTACCTCAATCCCCCTCTCGGACACTAGGTGACCGAGGACAATGCCCTCTCGGACCATGAAATGGCATTTTTCCCAATTAAGTACTAGGTCTTTTTCTTGGCATCGTTGCAAGACTCTATCTAGATTCTCTAGACAACTCTCGAAAGTCTTTCCATAGGCGGAAAAATCATCCATGAAAACTTCCATGATCTCCTCAATCATATGCGAGAATATGGACATCATACACCTTTGAAATGGCGGGTGCATTACACAACCCGAAAGACATTCTACGGTAGGCGTATGTTCCATATGGGCATGTAAGCGTGGTCTTGCTTTGATCATCGGGGTGGATGGGAATTTGGTGGTAGCGAGGAATATCCATCTAGGAAGCAAAAGAAAGAGTGTTTAAGCTAACCGCTCCAACATTTCATCAATGAATGGGAGTGGGAAGTGATCTTTCTTTGTGGCGGTATTTAATTTCCGGTAGTCTATGCACATTCTCCATCCTGTGACGATGCATTTGTGGGATTAATTCATTTTTAGCGTTTTTAATTACCGTCATGCCTCCCTTCTTAGGCACTACTTGGGCCGGGGGCTAACCCGATCCTTTGTGTGGAGCGGGATAGATTATCCGGCGTGAAGAAGTTTAAGAACTTCTTTCTTCGCGACTTCTCTCATTTCATTATTGAGTCGGCGTTGAGGTTCACGTGAGGGGGTGTTTTATCGGGGTCAACGGGGATACGGTGGGAACAAATCATTGGGCTAATTCCTTCAAATCATGTAAGGAATACCCGAAAGGCAGTTCTATGTTTTCTAAAAACTTTTTATCAATTTTGATGACTCCTCTTGAGTTAATTTATCATTGATAATTACAGGAGCATTTTTATCATTATTTAAGAAAACATAAGCGTAGTCCTTCGGGGAGGTTTTTAGCTCAATGGGAGGTGGTGTCATCTCTTCTTCTTTAGGGAGATCAATGAAATCATCCATCTCACTAATTTCTTCGATGAAGAATTTTGAGTCTTTTTCTAAGGATTCTTGAGGGGGTTTCAAAAGGGTATTGTTGACACTACCTCGACGGGCATACATTTGGACAGAGGTTCCACTATTGAATTTTTAGCTTGAGTTATGGGTAGAGTGAAAGTGTCTCTTCCTAACTTTATATCTAAATCCCTATTTTTTGGTGGGTTATTCAACAATTTTTCTAGGGGATGCCCGATTAAAATATCAAACTCATCTATATCAAAAATATGAAAATCTAGACTGAGTTCAATATCATTATTGTGAAGAATAACATCGGCATACATTTGGGAGAGAGGTTCCACTATTGAATTTTTAGCTTGAGTTATGGGTAGAGTGAAAGTGTCTCTTCCTAACTTTATATCTAAATCCCCTATTTTTGGTGGGTTATTCAACAATTTTTTCTAGAGGATGCCCGATTAAAATATCAAACTCATCTATATCAAAAATATGAAAATCTAGACTGAGTTCAATATCATTATTGTGAATAATAACATCATGTAGTAACCCCAACCACTGGGATAACAGATCGTGTATCATGTCTAAGGGTTTTGATTGTAAGCCACCATTGTTGATCGTAAAAATGGATTAAAGCAAAGCGATTGGGACATTATATTGATGCCCTACGATGATGGGGTTGTATTGTACATTTTCCAAATTCCTAAATGCGTTACGGTATAAGGGAAATGAAGGGGTGCGAATCCGAATTTCTTGATTCGTCGACTCACTTTCATTAACCCATTCATTACTCATTAGTGTGGTTAACTCCTAATTGATTCTTGCAAAGATTCTTTACTTAATGGTTCTTTAGGGGTTAATGGGCTGGGGGTCTCTTCACGATTTCGTACCTTGAGGTGTTTCCATAATCGTCAAGAAATACGTCCTCAATGTTTGGGAGGTCTCCCAAAGGGGTTCCTCTCCACTGGTTCGGGGAAAGGTTTCTCTAATGGTGTATGTGGTTCAGCGAGGTTCGGCTGAGCGAAGAAAACGTCTTTCGAGATAGACTTGCATTCTACAAGGGACGGGTTTAAGAGGAGGAGTGTTTTCTCGATTTTTATCTAAAAGTGCTTCTCCTTCTTCTACGAGGTTTATGTGGAAAGCGATCCACTGCAGCCCGAGTCTAGGAATTTGAGAGATTCCTTATTTAATCGACCAAAAATGTTGTAATAAAACATGTCGGGACAAAGACAAGTCGGGACGAGTTTGTTAATGTTGTAAATCTATCCCAGGCTGCTCCTATCTCTTCCTTCTCCTTTTCTTTGGAATGAGAGGATTTCGGTGCGAAGGGTAACAATTTCGGTGAGAGGGAAGAATGCTAGGCAAAATTTTGCACTGTAGTTCCTCCCAATCCCCATTTACTTTTCCTACGTTATGATCGTACCATTGTATCGCTCTCGGTAGCGAGAAAGGAAACAATTTCCATTTCAAATATTCATGTGGTGCGCCTTCAAAATGGAGGCAACCCGGAGGCTATTCAAATTCCATAAGTGGTGATATGGATTTTCTCTTTGAAACCGAGAGGAGAAGGGCTGTTCGAACCATGGCTAACAAAGCCGGGGGGGAGCTCAAATCTCGAAGGCGTGAGTGGCCGAAGAAGATGGGCGTTCTAAGAGCTCGCCCTTTGGGGCGAGATAGTTTGGAAATGGTGGGTTGCTCCATTAAAAAAAAATAAAAAATAAAAAGAATGGCGAGGGGGTAGGGCTCACCTGCGATAACTAGGTTTCACCGGACTATAGCGACAACCAGTTCCCGACAGCGGCGCCGAAATGCTTGTTGGTATTTCTTAGGTGTAGCGACAAAGTCAAGCGCGCACGGAAAGTACCGTTGTAGCACTTCACCTAGAAGTATTCGGTGTCGAATTTCCACGGGGAGCGCGGGAGCTAAATCTGTTCTTCTAGCTACCAAGGGTCAAGCATAGGAGGTGATCTAGGGGCGATGTGTTCTTTCGGCTCTTAGGCTAAGTTAGGCTACTACGTCTATTAATCGAGTATTACCGGGCATCAGGGTGCACTTGGTGCCAAGCGATGCCGGCCTCTTGCTCTACTACACAACCGGACGTGGTGGAGGATACGATGGGCGAATAGGGCTGTCACCACCTATCCCCTACCTCACTACCGTGGATTGCGGACAAGCGAGGGTGATTTATAACTTAGACACCCGTCTACGTTACTTGTCACTACTCTAGCGTTGGCCAGGAGATCCCGTCTTTATCAGGGGTCCTCTACTAGAGTATTTACCATAGGGGCAAACAACGATCCCGTAATTCTCGATAAAATAAATGATAGCGTGAACTTAAGAATGATACTGAAAGTAAGACACGAATAACTTTTAAGCCAAGTCGTAAAGTTACCCGTAGAGGTACAAGGTAGGGAGGCGGGAGCCGGCGGATCCGGCACTCCGACCGGTCGAAAGACCGCGAGGTCGCTACTCCTCTCTTCCTTTCTACCTTGCACTCTCTCTCACTCCCACTAAGTGTCTTGGCACTCTCTAAACCACCACGAATGTGAGACTATGAATTGTGTTGAGATGATGTTCTATGGAGGGGGGTGACCCTCCTTTTATACACAAGTGAAGGTGGTTTTGGCGGGAAAAGTTTGGCGCGAAGCGGTGAAAACACCTCCATGCACCGCCTCTACTCCTCCGGCCGGGACACCGACCAAGGCGCGGCGGGATCGGGCACCGGGCCGCGGCGGGCGCCGCACTGCGGCGGCGGCCCAGGTTTAACCCCGCTGGTGCGTGCCGCCGCTGTGGGCTGGTGGCCTGCTCTACATTGCTCTTCGAGAGGTGCCGGTCGGATTCGGTCGGTTCGGCTGCCACGTTCCCCTTGGCCAAAGCGTATTTCTGAGTTACGTATTGCTCTTTATTTGGCGTACTTTCACTGTTTCCATGTTTGTTCTGCAAAACAAATATTCTCGAATACAAGTGGAACTAGGTGAGTAGTAAATGTTTAGTTACTTTAAATGGGTTTTATCTTTCTTAATTAGAGCTAAATTGGCGGTATAAAGTATGTGATAGTGGCTGCCAGCGAGGTCATCGAGAAAAAGTTTTATGTTTGTGATCAATGTCCCGCCACTGCGGTACCATACGCTTGGTGCCTTATATAATCATCACGCTTAGGCCATCGGAGTGCCATGTCATCGGTCGTGCGTCCTCGGAGGTTGCAAAAGGCGTTTTAGGCGAGGAATTATTGGAAAGTACCATGCAACCTTCGAGGAACTCTCGGCGCACCTCCCGCCTTCTTCACCATCATCGGTTGTTCGTTTGTAGCGAGAGGTTTTACACTTGGGGCATGCGGCAAGATTTGCATAGTCACCCGGAGCGGGATGCGATCATACATGCAAGCATGAATTTTCTCAAACTTCAATCCCGGTGGACAAGCGATCTTTTTTGGCCTCATATGTCGTCTTTGGCAACACATTACGTGGGGAAGCATATCCCCAATCACCCCTAGCAATTGTCTAAAGCTCTTGTCGGTCAATGGTTCTACGCCTTGAGTTGGACAAGCTTTTTAGTGTACGGATAGCTTGGAAAAACTCTTTACGCTCGTCGAGCAGTGGTGTCCTCATATCTTTCAAGAGTTGTTCGGCTTCTTCAACTCTTCAGCCGGTGTATTCATCGTAGCCCATGCCATCAGCGGCAACTTGTCCATATCCTCAGCGGTAGGGGCGGGGCTCGCGGCAAGCTCTGCTACTTCATCATCGATAATTATTTCCTCATCCTCAAATGTCACTTCTTCCTCGCCACCGGCACCACTTTCGAGGAACTGCGCTTGTTCTCCGTCGTTGACACCTTCTCCATGCTTGTTCCAACTTGTGTACCCGAGCCATGAAACCTCGAAGGATTAGGTGGGCATGGACTGTAAACGAACTTCAGTATTGCATCGGTTCTTGCGGTCCACACATGGGGGCATACGGGTCTCGCGCATATCGGCCTCCGCGGCAGCTAGGAAAGATTGCAACCCATCTATGTACTCACGGTATCGCGTCTCACCGGTACATCCGGTGGCTTTGATCCCCCATCGTCTACAAAATTAAGCATGGTGGAAATGGAAGAAATCCTCACCAATTTAAGTCAAGATATTGTTGCCAACAACTAGATGCTTTAATTCTATCTCAGCCATTATGCATTAATCGATGTAGAAGCACTATTGTATTTTAATTAGAAGCGTCGTAGCTAGGTTTGCTCACCTACGGTTCGAGAGATCGGCGACCACCATCCGGCGACCCCCTGCGGAAATTTGGCGGAACCGCGGCACGGCCACCGGCGAAATCCCTGCGGGGCTGGCGAGCACGCCTCGACATGAAGATGGCGGCGAACGCAGCGTCACGCCCTTCTTGCGTCGCTCGCTGAAAGCGCCACGAGCACCAATATAATGCGGAGGAGGAGCGGTGACAAAGGAGGAGAGCTCTAAAGCACGCCCGCAAGTACTTACGGCTCGATATGGCGGGAGCACACACCAACGCGGCCGCCGTCCTATGCGTCGCGCTCCTCCGCTGCCCCCCAGCGGTGTGCACGCCCGCCCGAGAGACGGTGCTCAAGTGTGTGGCGGCAACGCCTTATATATATCCATGATAACCCGAGCGGCTAACGACGCCGCGTACAAAGATACGGGCGCCGCGTACTAAGAATCGTCGCTAACGGATAACCCTAGCACGGTATGTACACAAGCGCATATACGCTTTACTAGGTAGGAGTACTATAGTTACGAGACACATGGTACCACATACGCGCTGTAACCCGCGAACATGGCTTGGCGTGCGTGGACGGGCGATCCCTTACACACATGCCGACATCCATCATCTCTAGTCGGACGCGTGCACGTAACTATGTAGCGGAAGCGGCCCTTCGTTGTACCACAAGAGAACGGGCCTAACATCGGTCCAAGTCGGGCCCAAAGGAAGGCCGGTGACAAAGGAGGAGAGCTCTAAGCACGCCCGCGGTACCTCTGACTCGATATGGCGGTGGCGGAGCACAAACCAACGCGCCCTTGTCTTGTCTTGTCGTCGCTCCTCCACCGCCACCACCGGAGGAGAGAGAGAGAGGGTGTTGAAGTGTGTGGCAGCGCGGAAAGCGGCCCGACTCGTTGTACCACATGAAACGGGCTAACATTCGGCCCCCAAAGGAAGGCGTCGAGGCCGTTCAAAGCCGAATGCGGGCCCGGTAAATTCAGTGCGGTACGAGGCGGCGTGTCAACATCCATCGTCTCTAGCGGGGCGGGCGTAAGACTTCGAGACAAATACGGTAGCGTGCACCGCGGCTGCGCTCAGCGACGTAATATGCGCAGCGCTTTCGGACACCCCAGGGTTTGTGGACTACGGCAGCAACGCACTGCGTAACATCGGCGATTCACGAGCCGCGCGCGCACCTGCTGGCGTCTGTTCAGCGATACGTGTCCGCAATACCGACAAGCGACCACAGAGCGGTGGCGACAACTGCGTCTATAAATGACGTAGCGTCGATAGCGGTTCGCGACATATCTCACGAACACCTGCTAACACATCGTCACGAAAATAAGCGCGTCGGTAGTGGATGCGACATGTCGGAGACACCTACTAACGCAACTTCGTGCGAAAATAAAAACGTGGCGTCGGTAGTGGCTGCGCGACATGTACAGACACACTGCTAAACTGGCTTCGTCTAAAAATAAACGCGTGTCGGTAGTGGTTTGCGACATATACGGTTACCTCCTAACACAACTTCGTGCGAAAATGGCGACTTTAATTTAAGTGGACGATTCTGAGACCCTTGTATGTTCCAATTGTCGTTATCTGCGGCGACGCATCATGTACGGTGTCAAGCAACGCGGACGGTTCTCGACCACCGCAGTGCGTGAATGAATCAGCGCCCGCGTCGTAATACTCGTAACGATGCAGGGCGGGGCGGTGCTAAAAGTGTCACGTAAGCAAAAGCGGCGTTTGAATTAGGGGTTGCATCCGCGGTCGATCGGTCTCAAAAATCGCTGTAATGAAAGCAGCGTGTCTAAGATCACGTTGAATTCTGCGAGACACTCGGTTTCAAAAGCGTCTGCGTAACCCGCGTCTGTTCCCGACGAGCGAAAATGCGTGCGGATTAAAAACGGGCGGCGTTACATGAACTGCGATGTGCGTAATGACCTTCTATTCTGAGACAGCGTATTGGTCTTGTGGGACCATCAGAGCGCCTATTGCGGCGTTCGCCCGGCCGCGTCGGTAATGTCTGCTTCCTGAGCGCTCGTTATTAGCGGCGTCTGCAGGCGCCAGCGGTTATTAGCCTTTTTACATAGTGACACAACCCAGTTATAAGATGCATCGCGGATAGATCATATCTAAGCACCATGCTTACATAATTATTTCTATCACCTAACTCACTTTCGAGATTTGAATTAGCTCTACGAATAGATACATGAACTCACAATTAATCATGACCATATCAAATATACTACTAGAATAAACTAAGAACATAGCAAACCAACACTTAATATTGAAATAAAATAAAGTCATGGATACAAGATAATACCGTAATGACTTGAAGATCGAGAATCTGGGTTGTCAACACCCGGCTCTATTTGAATCGACTTGCTAATCTAACTAGAGGAACTAGAACTAGAACTAGAACTAGACAAGTAGCTACCCTAATCTACGGTGGAGAAGCTCTCTTCTACTTACTGCTTTGGCTTGAATGAATTGCTAATGAGTTAGGGTTTCACCCTAAGTCGAGGGTCTTGTTATATAGCCCCGGACGATGAACGTAGCCATTGGATCAAAGCCGACCTTGATTGATGGATAGGATTGCTCCTCATAGGCGGTTTGGAACCGGCGTTGCGGGTGTGGGTGGCGGGTGGGCCCGGGGCGGCCGCCCTTAGCCCTAACGCGGCCGCCCTGCGGCTCTGCCGGTGGGTGCCGATCTCTTACGTGTTGTCTCGGTGTCTTCTAGAATGTTCTTACGTGGGTTTCAAGTTGAGATCGTCACGGATATGTCTTTGTGTCGTAGGGCTTCAAAACTACAGGCTTTTCTGTTTAATCCACGAAAAATATATAATTCACCAAAACTCATGGAAATTGTCGATTATAAGCCCTATGTCTATGTGGATATTCATTTTTTGCCCTTATTTCATGTTTAGTTGACATATAAAAGTATTCAATAAGAGATGTCAACAAGCTCCCCCAAAGCTTAACCTTTGCTAGTCCCTAGCAAAGCCAAACTTGACAATGGATCAGGAGTTGCTACAATGTTTTATCCCCTCACAAGTACACATGATCATTGATAAAATGTTTTCTCCAAGAAAAGGGTGAAACCATTCTAACCTTCCAACTCACCTATATTACACGAAAAATATGGGGCTTTTATACGTACTAAAATCTTGGGTGATTGAAAGATAGAAGAAGTTAGTCAAGCACTATGCCTCAAGCTCTTTGATTCACCTCTGTTCTGGAGTTTTCAATATTTTCAAAATAAAACTCAGAGTTTCCATTGTATGACCCTTTCAAATTTAGGTTCTCTAGGGTGAGGCATTTGATTCCACAACCGCGATAAAGTCTAGCTCGATTCTATAGCCGGATTGGAAACTT
This sequence comes from Hyparrhenia diplandra, assembly GCA_015847255.1. NCBI lineage: Eukaryota > Viridiplantae > Streptophyta > Magnoliopsida > Poales > Poaceae > Hyparrhenia > Hyparrhenia diplandra. Next base: position 59,785 of record JADLZK010003121.1, read on the forward strand.
CTCTTTGTTTTGAGTTCACGCTGAAATCAGCGGCAACACTCCCTAATGTCACATCTAGAAACATATATTATCGGTTCGGGAGCGCAATGTAATTGATCCTACCATCATCTAACCTATGCACCCTAACTTCCTATGTACCTTTAGGTGTGGTTCCCCTTCTTGTTTTGATGCGTAGGTCGACCACGAGAGATTTTCGATGGAATTCCAAGATTTCACTCTAAACAAGTGCTACTTTGAGGCCTATGAAAAGTGATTCTTAGAAAAACTCTCTAATGGTCCACTTGTTCAAATTTAGGTTCTCTAGGGTGAGGCATTTGATTCCACAACCGTGAAAAAGTCTAGCTTCGATTCTATAGCGGATTGGAAACTTTCTCTTTGTTTTGAGTTCACGCTGAAATCAGCGGCACCACTCCCTAATGTCACATCTAGAAACATATATTAACGGTTGGGAATGCAATGTAATTGATCCTATCATCATATAACCTATCCACCCGAACATCTGTGTACCTTTCATGCTGTTCCCCTTCTTGTTTTGATGCGTAGGTTGACCACGAGAGATTTTTCGATGGAATTTCAAGATTTCACTCTAAACAAGTGCTACTTTGAGGCCTATGACAAGTGATTCTTAGAAAAAAACTCTCTAACGGTCCACTTGTTCAAATTTAGGTTCTCTAGGGTGAGGCATTTGATTCCACAACCGAAAAAAAGTCTAGCTCGATTCTATAGCGGATTGGAAACTTCTCTTTGTTTTTTTGAGTTCATTTGAAATCAGCGGCGGCACTCCCTTATGCCACATCTAGAAACATATATTAACGGTTCGGGAATGTAATGTAATTGATCCTACCATCATCTAACCAATGCACCCTAACTTCCTATGTACCTTTCGTGTCGTTCCCCTTCTTGTTTCGATACATAGGTCGACATAGAAATTTTCGATGGAATTCTAAGATTTCACTCTAAACAAGTGCTACTTTGAGGCCTATGACAAGTGATTCTTAGAAAAACTCTCTAATGGTCCACTTGTTCAAATTTAGGTTCTCTAGGGTGATACATTTGATTCCACAACCGCAAAACAGTCTATCTCGATTCTATAGCCGGATTGGAAACTTCCCTTTGTTTTGAGTTCACGCTGAAATCAGCGGCAGCACTCCCTAGTGTCACATCTAGAAACATATATTAACGCTTCGGGAACGCAATGTAATTGATCCTACCATCATCTAACCTATCCACCCTAACTTCCTGTGTACCTTTCGTGTCGTTCCCCTTCTTGTTTCGGTACGTAGGTCGACAAAGAGATTTTTGATGGAATTCCAAGATTTCACTCTAAACAAGTGCTACTTCGAGGCCTATGACAAGTGATTCTTAGAAAAACTCTCTAATGGTCCACTTGTTCAAATTTAGGTTCTCTAGGGTGATACATTTGATTCCACAACCACAAAAAGTCTATCTCGATTCTATAGCGGATTGGAAACTTCCCTTTGTTTTTGAGTTCACGCTGAAATCAGTGGCGGCACTCCCTAATGTCACATCTATAAACATATATTAGCGGTTCGGGGAGCGCAATGTAATTGATCCTACCATCATCTAACATATCCACCCGAACTTCCTATGTACCTTTCGTGTCGTTCCCCTTCTTGTTTTGATGCGTAGGTCGACCACGAGAGATTTTCGATGGAATTCCAAGATTTCACTCTAAACAAGTGCTACTTTGAGGACTATGACAAATGATTCTTAGAAAAACTCTCTAATGGTCCACTTGTTCAAATTTAGGTTCTCTAGGGTGAGTCATTTGATTCCACAACCGCAAAAAAGTCTAGCTCGATTCTATAGCGGATTGGAAACTTCTCTTTGTTTTGAGTTCACGCTGAAATCAGCGGCACCACTCCCTAATGTCACATCTAGAAAACATATATTAACGGTTTGGGAATGCAATGTAATTGATCCTATCATCATATAACCTATCCACCGAACTTCCTATGTACCTTTCGTGTCGTTCCCCTTCTTGTTTGATGCGTAGGTTGACGAGAGATTTTCGATGGAATTCCAAGATTTCACTCTAAACAAGTGCTACTTTGAGGCCTATGACAAGTGATTCTTAGAAAAACTCTCTAATGGTCCACTTGTTCAAATTTAGGTTCTCTAGGGTGAGGCATTTGATTCCACAACCGTGAAAAAGTCTAGCTCGATTCTATAGCGGATTGGAAACTTCTCTTTGTTTTGAGTTCATCTTTGAAATCAGCGGCAACACTCCCTAATGTCACATCTAGAAACATATATTAACGGTTCGGGGAATGTAATGTAATTGATCCTACCATCATCTAACCTATGCACCCTAACTTCCTATGTACCTTTTCGTGTCGTTCCCCTTCTTGTTTTGATAAATAGGTCGACATAAGAGATTTTCGATGGAATTCCAAGATTTCACTCTAAACAAGTGCTACTTTGAGGCCTATGACAAAGTGATTCTTAGAAAAAACTCTCTAATGGTCCACTTGTTCAAATTTAGGTTCTCTAGGGTGATGCATTTGATTCCACAACCGTGAAAAGTCTATCTCGATTCTATAGCGGATTGGAAACTTCTCTTTGTTTTGAGTTCACTTATTTGAAATCAGCGGCAGCACTCCCTAATGTCACATCTAGAAACATATATTAACGGTTCGGGAGCGCAATGTAATTGATCCTACCATCATCTAACCTATCCACCCCTAACTTCCCATTGTACCTTTAGGTGTCGTTTCCCCTTCTTGTTTTGATGCGTAGGTCGACAAAGAGATTTTTGATGCAATTCCAAGATTTCACTCTAAACAAGTGCTACTTTGAGGCCTATGACAATGATTCTTAGAAAAACTCTCTAATGGTCCACTTGTTCAAATTTAGGTTCTCTAGGGTGAGGCATTTGATTCCACAACCTTAAAAAAGTCTAGCTTCGATTCTATAGCGGTTGGAAACTTCTCTTTGTTTTGAGTTCACTTATTTGAAATCAGCGGCGGCCTCCCTAATGTCACATCTAGAAACATATATTAACGGTTTGGGGAACGCAATGTAATTGATCCTACCATCATCTAACCTATCCACCCGAACTTCCTATGTACCTTTCAGGTAATCGTTCCCCTTCTTGTTTTTGTGCGTAGGTCGACCACGAGAGATTTTCGATGGAATTCCAAGATTTCACTCTAAACAAGTGCTACTTTGAGGCCTATGACAAATGATTCTTAGAAAAACTCTCTAATGGTCCACTTGTTCAAATTTAGGTTCTCTAGGGTGAGGCATTTGATTCCACAACCGCAAAAAAGTCTAGCTTCGATTCTATAGCGGATTGGAAACTTCTCTTTGTTTTTGAGTTCCGCGCTGAAATCAGCTGGCAACACTCCCTAATGTCACATCTAGAAACATATATTAGCGGTTCGGGAACACAATGTAATTGATCCTACCATCATCTAACATATGCACCCTAACTTCCTATGTACCTTTCGTGTGGTTCCCCTTCTTGTTTTGGTACGTAGGTCGACACAGAGATTTTCGATGGAATTCCAAGATTTCACTCTAAACAAGTGCTACTTTGAGGCCTATGACAAGTGATTCTTAGAAAAACTCTCTAACGGTCCACTTGTTCAAATTTAGGTTCTCTAGGGTGAGGCATTTGATTCCACAACCGCCAAAAAGTCTAGCTCGATTCTATAGCCGGATTGGAAACTTCCTCTTTGTTTTGAGTTTCACGCTGAAATCAGCGGCAACACACCCCTAATGTCAAACTAGAAACATATATTAATGGCCGGGGAGCGCAATGTAATTGATATAACCATCATCTAACCTATCCACCCTAACTTCCTATGTACCTTTTCGTGCCGTTCCCCTTCTTGTTTTGATGCGTATTAAACGTGAGATTTTTGATGGAATTCAAGATTTCACTCTAAACAAGTGGTACTTTGAGGGCCTATGACAATGATTCTTAGAAAAACTCTCTAATGGTCCACTTGTTCAAATTTAGGTTCTCTAGGGTGATACATTTGATTCCACAACCACAAAAAGTCTATCTCGATTCTATAGCGAGGATTGAAAACTTCCCTTTGTTTTGAGTTCACTTGTTGAAATCGGCAATGAGCACTCCCTAATGTCACATCTAGAAACATATATTAACGGTTCGGGAATGCAATGTAATTGATCCTACCATCATCTAACATATCCACGAACTTCCTATGTACCTTTAGGTATGCGTTCCCATTCTTGTTTTTGATGCGTAGGTGACCTAAAGAGATTTCGATGGAATTCAAGATTTCCTCTAAACAAGTGCTACTTTGGGGCCTATGACAAATGATTCTTGAAAAAACTCTCTAATGGTCCACTTGTTCAAATTTTTAGGTTTCTCTAGGGTGAGTCAT
>JADLZK010003122.1:0-48501 GCA_015847255.1 Hyparrhenia diplandra
AATGCATAAAAGTACCATCACCGTGCTTATTACATAGAGAATAAAGATTCATTACAAAGTCTTTAACAAGTTATAAACAACTAAGACGACTCTCGCGTAGAAGCTCCACCACAGGGACGGTTGATTTGGTTGACTCCAAGCCTAATACTCTTGATGATTGTCCTCAATGTAGTCATCATTCCAAACCTTGATCTATTGATTTGATATAGCAAGGGTAAGTACAAGTGGATGTATAAATATCTTATATGCGCCCGTGAATGTCACACACATAAGTTGACAAATGCATAAAAGTACCATTGCTTGTGTTTATTACATAGAGAATAATTATTTATTACAAGGTCTTTAACAAGATAAAAAACAACCGAAACGACTCTCTCGTGTAGAGGCTCCCACCACGTGGGCCGGGGTTGGATCGGTTGACTCCAAGCCTAATACTCATTGCGATAGTCCTCAATGTAGTCATCCTTCCAGCCTCTGATCTATTGATGTGATTATAGCAAGGGTAAGTACTAACGCATTTAGCAAGAATAGCAAGGCACTTACATACCCCATGAACCATGATCATCATAACATAATTAATGTAAAGCATGAAACGATTAACATGAATGATAATAAACACAAGTCATCATCCTTAGTGCTATGGTTCCGTGGCCGCGCGTGACCTTAGGCAAGGCTAGTATACCAGCTTTATCAAACTCTGCGCGCAGAGGTGTACACTTTCACTATGAGTCGTGGTTCCCAAATGCAAGGGCGGATCAAACCCAAACACCAAGAACCACTATGAAGCCCTCAAAGGTTCTTCTAACAAGCTAGGGCGCTAATTGCCGACATAGGACCCAACCTTCCTATGTGGCACATAACTCAGACCTATACTCACATATTACGGGATAGGGGGCATACTATATCCATTCTGCGCACTTGCCAACTTGTTAGAGGAATGATCTCTAAGGAACTAAAGTCAGAGCCATATAACCCCCATAGTTGTATCAGAATAACCGGATTCGCTAAAGCGCACAAATCCCCATGTTACTAACAATCATCTTAACGTTTATGGCATAAACATCATTAAGTCATATGATCATGTTATAAAGTAAGCAATTCCCAAGCTATACTTGCCTTTATCCTCAAAGTCCTGATGATCTTGCTGGTCTTGCTCAGAGAAGCACTCCCGATCACCAACGAGCGGCTCACCGCCTACTCTCTCGAATCATCAAGCATCAACACACAATCATCCGAGCAATCATACACGAAGCAAACAAATGGCTACAGTTAGAACAGTACACCAACAGCAAGAGAACAATATAAAAGGTTTATAAAACAAAAGTACGGATCACTACGATCGCATAGACGTGAATTTCACCGAAATCGGATCTAAAACGGCGAAGATATGCAATTTACAAGATTTGCATGAATAAAATAATAAACTAAATATGACCATGAAATTTAAAAGTTGAAAACCTAAAGAACAGTGGCATAAACATCTAGATTACGGAATTACAAATCTAACGCAACTTGAACGGTTCAAATCGGGTTAAAAATGGAGATTTTGTGAGTAAATCATGGTCAGTGGCAGTTTGGTAAATACGTGAAACCTGATTTTCGAAATAAAATAATCAAATCTGATTTTTGATTGCTGAAGGGACCGTGTGCTGACTGAGGGTGTATGTGTATTGTCATGGTATTTGCAGATTTATTTTTGTATAGGAAAACGGCAAGAAAACGTATCTGTGTCATCATGATGTCATGGAATTAGCAAGGATGACATCAAGCTAGCAAGGCACGGCGTAAAGCATGATTCAAAGCTGAATACTGATGTTGGGTAGCCAAGACTCGCATCCACTAAACGTGAAGCGTCGGTGTCCAAATGAACTTTGCAAAATACTCGATTTGGAGAAGACTATGGTGCGTGTGGGACTCCTCCATGGACGGCGATGAAGCTGAGCAAGGTCTAAAGGCGCTACATGTTGTCGTGCACGGAACATATATATGTGTATATATACGTACGGCATCAATGACATGATGAAGCTAAATATGATGCCAGCAAGCATGCATGGCCGGCGATGGGGCTTTACCGATCCTAGACACAACGTACATACATGTCTCGGTTTGATCGGGTAAGTAACACAAGAAGATAAAAGCCGGTGGAAAGGAGAGCTCACCTAGGGATTTCTCCATGACGAGAATGAAGGCACGGCAAAGACATGGACGTGCAGTTCGGTAGGTGGATGACTGCTTCCTGTCAACCATGGCAATGGCGAATGAGCAACAGGCATCAACAGAGAGAGTAAGGGGAGGGCCGGAAGCCTGCAGGTCACCAGATCACGACGCTCGGCACTGGATGAATTGCATTGAGGAGCGGCAGGGATGAACGGCGAGAACGACGAGGTCGATGGCGAGCTCGACGACGAGTCCGCCTAGGGTTCCCGGCGGCCACAGTACACGGCGAGTCAAGGCGATTGCACAGACGTGGAAAAGAACCCCACAGCGCTGGCAAAACGGCTTAAGAAGGCAAGGGCGAGTGCGGATTCAAGGAGGAGCTGTGAATATGGAAACAGCCGCGGCAGTCACGGAGCCGGCCACGATGCGTCGTTTCGAGCGCAGGCACGACCATGGGCGCTGACGTGCGGGTCCCACGTGACAGAGAACAAGGCAGGGAGGAGAGTGCAGCGCTGCTGCTGCTGTGCTCAAAGCTGGGCCAAGATGGACGCCTACTTCGACCAGAACAAGGAACAGGCCATTGGGCCAAAGTGCCACTCGGGCAGGAGAGGCAGGAAGATGAACGAGTGGCCAACAGAAAGAGATGACCACTCGGTCCAACATTCAGGTTAAATGGCTAACAGGCCAAGAGCATGCCACTCGGCCAAAACAATGGAGCAGGCCACGCGGGCCAGAAAGAAAAGAAATAGGAAGAAGGGAAAAGAAAAGAAGAGAAAATACTTTTCTTTTATTTAAACCATTTTCAAATGAGCTTTTCAAGGTGATTAAAATACCTTTTCAAATCAAGCTAAAAACAGTAATCACAATGAAAAATATGCTCCAGCATGTATGCATCAACATGTCTCTAGACCTTATATTGAATTTTATTTCATAAAACTTTATTATTCTATATTCGATGCATCACAAAAATAGCATAAATAAATCAATTTAACTATTTCAAAAACATGCAAATTTTCGGGTGTTACAATTGTTCACAAGATTTACACATGTCTCATATAGTTGATGAAACTACGGCGAGATGTATAAGATTAGTGAACAATGTAACTAGTATATTGCCGGATGGGGAAATAATAACCAAATTAAAAAATGGGAAGATCTTGCTAATAAGATATGAAAGTCTCTAGTTTAAAACTTTTTGATTTGGCATTTGTCTTGTAAAGGGAAACTAGAGGTCTCAATTTCAAAAAAAATGAAAATTAAAATTTAAATGTTTTAAGTGACCTCGGATAGCCAAACCACCAATGTTCGATTGATCCTCGAGTAGCATGCGCAGTGATGAACACCGGTGAGATGTTTTAATTTGTTGTAATCCACATGTTATATTTTGGCCCGCCCGAAGACCGCACACCCGGTCATGGCATCGGGGCAAAAGTGCGTGCTTTGGGGCTTACCCTCAAGCACGGGGCACGGTAGACGCCCGACACGTTAAGAAAGGGAGGCTCGGTGAGGCTTGGTGGCAAATATAATGGTGATAATATTGTACATATACTTGGTATAATATTGTACATATACTTGGTATAATATTGTACATATTTGGTATATTAGTTTCGATATTAGCATCTTGCACCGCCAGTTTATCATCCAGGCCTACCAAATTTCAGTGTTAACACATGCCTCCTCAATTTTTGGGTAAAAGTACCTTTTGCTCCAAAATTGACCATAGTCCTCAAAATCAACATCAATTCTTTTTTCCGAATAAAAAATCTGAACCAAACCTTTAATGGACCGGGGCATTTCAAGAAGAAATCAAGCCCACTTGAACGGTTGTTCCGAAAACTTCCCAACGTGCCGCTCGGCATTCCAACTGCTTTTGGGATACGCCACGATCTCATTCATGGTTTCCACGACCCCCTCGTTTCCGCCTACAAGAAATAAGACAAAGCGCACAGGCTCTCTCCTTTACCTCAATCCAAAGATACTCCTTCATCTCTGCCTTCTTGCCCTCCGCTTCACTAAAATATCAAGCTCATCGATGGCCGGGTCCAATACGCTAACCTTGGCAAGCGGAGCCGAGGAAGAGACGGGAGGAAGCCGCGGTCCTCATCGCCGAAGTTGGGTGAGTTTCATTACTTGATTTGCTTCTTGTTTTTCTTGTAATCTGTTCTTAACGCAACCCTTCGCTTTTGTTTAGAGATTCCTCGGCCGCAGGTAGAGGCGGGGGGCACGTACTTCCCGATGTGAGGAAAACAGCTCACGCCGGGTCATCCCTAAGACGGGTGCAAACTCGCCTCCTCCAATTCTTCATCCTCTTCATCAGGATCGGAGTTGGAGTATTCACGCCCTACGCCGAGCATCCGCGCGAGACGCAGGCGGGTTCAGAATGAGTACTCCGGGTACTCTCAAAGATGTCCGAGAAGGAATCGGAATGGGAGGAGCAAAGAACGGCAATTGTCGCACGCATCGGCTGGTTTGTCTTCTGAAAAACCCCGATCTATCTCTCGATTCAACACTTTGCTTTCCCCTCGTAGAATTTGATCTTTCAATTGCGAGCTATCTCGCCGAAAAACGCCCGGATGACGGCTATCGGCACCGTGATTGCGGACAAGGTGAACGTCAGCGGTGCGGCGATTGCTCGACCGCCCGACCGTAAACGACCGCATCGATGATCTCGCCGCCACGACCTCTTCATCGGTGCGGGCATGAGCGTGGCGGTGATGGCGACGCAGCGGAGGAAGACCTCTCCCACTACCCGACGGGCCAGCACCAATAACCGGCGAACTTCTACATCGATCCGTAGTCGTTGTTCGCCAGATATGACGAGCACGCCGCGGACATCGCCGAAGCCATCCCTCTAGCAAAGGTCTTGAAAGGTCAGTTCTAAAGCCTTTTAGTAATTTGCCACACTTGTTTTGCCTAAGAATCTTGCCACACTTCTGATTTGAGACATGTGTGTTATTAGTTGTGATATATAGTACTAACTACATAATCCATGTGCTATATATTTATTTTTCAAATATGTGTGGATGTTTGCTATCAACAGTAGTGACAGTTCTAATGAAATCTATCCAAATTATCGTCAATTTGAAAGCATATATACAGTATATGTTGCACACCAAGATAATTAGGACAATTTTACTCTAGTGGAGCAAATAAAAATAGGCATCTCTAGCTACTCCTATGAAGCATTTGAAGGCGCTTTTCCTTTTATTTTCTATTGAAAAAATGAAACAAATTTTAAAAAATAGAAATAGTCCCGACGGGCTACATTGGCACTATGGCCGCCTCACCAAGCATGCACGGGAGAATCGAGGAATAGACAAATGTATGAGGATCAACGGCGGACGGCGCTTGCCGCGGCCCTGCGAGTGAAATTCAACGCTCGTCTGTCCCCGGGTGGCATGCCTAGCGAGAAGGATGCGAGTCGATCCACACGACGAGGGCCGCGAGGCTGCTCCCGCCGCTGAGAGCAAATGTCTGACCGGCAAGTAGGCTGCAAGGAACCTTACACCTTCTCCCGGCCCACCCATACAAGAGAGAGTTAGCTCTTTCTAATTAATATAGGACCCACTTGTCTATCTCACATATTGTTCTTATGCCCAAGTCGGGTCAGAAGTTTACACCCGCTTACATGACCTACCATAATAACTTTCTGCCTGGAAGGCGGCGTCTTTCATGGGCGGCAGAGTACAAGATCGGGAATAATACTACCGTGATATCTGCAGACGAGATAGTACGTATCTCATACCGGCTAAGCCAAATCGTGGAAGTATTTGGGGTAACGTCTGAGCCGGGTGCATGCAGTAGGCCGAGTCGGCCCGTCGCCCTTGTCCGGTGCTCGCCGATGGAGACGGGCATCGATAATGATGACATCGGGCGCTTCAATGGCAAAACACACGCTGGCGAAGCGAGACTGGCCTAAGCTACTCTACGCAAAGGTATGCACGCACGCAAGGTGTAAATGTTAGAGACGCGCTCTATCAAAAGGCGTTGGTATTTATTACGCCGTACTAGCACCGGTCATGTCGCCCAAGAAGTTCGACTGGTCATGCTCGCCTCCTAAAAAAAAAAAGCCTACTCCCTCCGGTCCCAAAATAAACGCAATTTTTTACTATCACCCTCCTATTCTTTTTTTCTTTCTTTTTTCTCCTTTTATTTTTTTATTTTTTTTTTACTTTTTTTTTTTTTTCTATACCAACAGGTCCTACTTATAATTTTATCAAAATATATCCATATGAGATCTTATTTTAAAGGATTTATTAAAATAAATTTGATGGTGCAATCGTAATTTGATTTATTTTTTGGTTCAAGAGTTATAACCTTTTTATGCACATAGACATGTGGGACATGTTGATGATGTGGCACAAGGAAGGGTTAGTGGGTGGGTGAGGTGGCATGCTAGTGGGGTGATAGTGGGGTGGTGAGGTGGCGTTGTGTTTAAGGATGGCAATGGTTCGGTGGAGTCTCCGTGCACCCAAAATCAAAACCCAAATCGAAAACCAAAACCAAATCAAAACCAATTCGGGTGAAAATCCATCACCAAAACCAAACCCCGGATAAACCAAACCCTAACGAATATTCGAAACCCGCTGGATAATCCAAACCAAACGGATATTCGCAGATATATATACACATATTCATATGTATAAACAATAGACAACAAATAATAAATATTTTCATTAGTCAACTTTGAATAAATTTAATAATCTAAGTAAATAAGTTATTGTTAACATATTACAAAACTTGAGTTTTAATTCTAAATGATTTATTTCGGATATCCATTGGATATCCACGGGTGGAAAACTAAACCCAAAACCAAACCGAAGCCTGAACACGAAACCGATCCCGAAAAACCGTGGGTGAAATTTCAGAACCAAAACCGAAAACCCTGTAGAACCGAAACCCGCGGATATCCAGGAACCGAAACCGAACCGCCGCCATCTTTAGTTGTGTTACGTACTCTAAACCATGTGCTGCGTGGATGTTTGATTATTAATTGCACCTGAGATGATGAATGAACAGTGGTATATTCATGTTTGCGATGGTGTATAATTAAGATTCGTGAACAATCACTAGCATGGATGTCGGATGGGAAACAACCAAATTGAGAATTAATTGTAGATCTTACTAAGTTATATATGAAACTTTCTAGTTTAAAACCTTTTTGATTTGGCATTATCTTGTAATGGAAAACTAGGTCTCAATTTTTTAAAATAAAATAAAACAAATGAAATTTGGAAATTTAAATTTTTTGAATGACCTCCGACAAACTACCAATATAAAGATCAGTAGTTCCCAAATATCCATGAAACTTTGTAGTTTACAAGCTTTTTGATTTGAGATCATCTTGTCATGGATAAACATGCAACATTCGAGACATATAGTCGCGTATTGGGAAAGAGCGCGTCTGTCCATTTACTTGCTTTGATGCATTCCGCGGGCCATGCATGTACGTACGCCGCCGACCGGCTCCCGCCGGAGTGCTCACCGGCTAAGCAAGCTCCTCGTAACGCGACCGCATTATATATTGCGAACGCACCCAGATATTGCCGCCACCAAGCCGAGGGCCGCCTTCGTTCACGTCGCCGCCGCGCCCAAAGCTCCAAGCAAAAGCCTCCACTACACCCGCGCCTCTTGCCATGGAGAACCTTCCGCGGAGTTGCTTTGAGGACATCCGAAGCCGCTGTACTACTCGCACGAGTCTCATCACCAGCTCGCCGAGGTCGGCAACTCCGGAGGCGTGCTTTAGAGCGTGCATGTCCGGGCCGTGTTCGTGGAAGGTCGCGACACCGTCTCCGCCCGCCTCTCGACAAAGCTGAAACAAGCCGCCGACTCGGGGCATGCACATGCTCGCTATGTGCACGCCTTTACCGCCTACAAAAGGCACGCCGCCACCGCCGATGATGACCATGCCCGAGAGGTGTTGCGGGAGATTGAGGCCGAAGATACGGCGAGGTGGCAAAAATGTTGGGGGAGCTTGAACTGTCGCCTGCACTTCAACAATGCAATGGCAGTGGTGACGGACGCCATTGAAGGTAAGCAGCTTCGTCTTCCCTCTCTGGCCCAACCGGTGCCTCGCCATGACGGGCATCTGTGCAGATGGGAAGATGATGAGGCACACAGATTTTACTATGACTGCGGCGGCTTGGCCGGAACAATGAGTATAGTGCTAACAGGATTTCATCCACTATGCCATTCGAGTCACGGGGTGTACTGCAAATGTAGGAGTGTAGGATTCGCGACGAGTGTGATAGGTTAATCGCTATCGCAGAAAGGCTGGGCTCGATCCGGAGGATGATGATGCGGTCCGAGGCGGCGCTCGTGTTGTGTGCATGCATACGCGTGGTGATGGATGTATGCATTGGTTGATGTTCGATCTATCCTCTGAGTAGCAGTTATGAACCCTGAGATGTTTTAATTGGTTGTAATCCATGTGTTATTATATTGTCGTGTTTGTGTGGGACGATGGTGCTTGTGATTAAATATCAATATGTTGTATTTCTCCAAATTTAATGCTTGCGAGGTGTTAAATTTATTTGCGATTCTCACCACCGGGCGCCACGCAGCCCATGGTCGCCGCGAGCACCTCGCCGCGACGAGCTAGCCGACTTCGGGCTGGACTCTCACCCTTCTCTCTCATTCTTGATTGCGCTGAAATGATGAGTGAACAGAGTGCCAATGGTGCGATATTCATGCTTGCGAGGTGTTAAATTTATTTGCGATTTCTCACTGCCGGCGCCACGCTAGGCCATGGTACCGCGAAAGCACCTCGCCGCGACGAGCTAGCCGACTCGGGCTAGACTCTCACCCTTCTCTCTCATTCGATAGCATAGATAGCAACGCTCTAGGTTCTCGGGGGTACGGTGGTTGTCCACCGTCTTAGAGACCTCATCTCCGGTGACATCCGCGCCGCCGGTGTCCGCCCATGTCGGAGAACTTTTCGTGGCTCAAGAATTTTAACTGTGGTCAAAAACAGAATCTAATGGTCAAACAGGATTGTAAATAAGATGAATGGTCAAGCAGGGGATTATAAAAGTCAAACACGGACTTTTTATTTGTGGGACGGAGGGTGTTACGCACGTGCTTTCGAAAAAAAATAGTTGTTCGGGCTGATTTTGGCCGATGGTCTGATTGAATAGTATTCTCGTGAGAGAGAGAATAAGCTGAAATAAGATAAGCGAGAAGTCAGATACTCGCGTCCGTCCTTCGTCCCCTCATCCGCCCAATGTCGGTGCCTCGCCGATCGAGACCGGCATCGCGTGCTGATGGAATCTAGCGCCAACGATGGCAGACGTGCGCCCTCTTGGCAGAGAGATGTGTGGGATAAGCAAAGGATACGCATGCAAGGTCATGGAAAAAAAATATAAAGTTTAATTTTTTAAAACCTATATTTTTTATACACATGCCAACATGAATCTATTCTCCTCCACGTACACAAGACAATCACTCCACACTATCGACTCACGCCACTACCGCCTTTTCTACGAGAAATGAGTAGGTTGGGCTCTAGCCCCCCTATCGATCAAAATTACACATAGCCCTACCTAAGCCCCACCTAAATTTTTATTCATAATTACATAGATTAGGAGGGCTAAGATGTATTTTCGGATTGATCAGCCGGCCCTATTTTATTTCCTCGGCTTCGTCATCGACTATCTTTGCCGCTACCGCCTTGCTACCCGAGAAATGAGTAGCTTTAGGAGGGTTTTTAACCCCATTGTGTAACCCATTATCCATATCTTCGAATATTGTACAAAAAAATATATTGTGTGCATGGAGTTAGCGAGTGCACCTCGCCCGTCCTTCGCGCATCATATCCCTGCGCGTTGCCGTGGGTATGAAAAAGAAATGTATGAGTTAGAAATCTATGACCGTTGCGGCAGTTTTTCTGTGATATTTGACTACGTGGCGCTGCGGTCAATGCCGAGTTTGCACCCGGGTGTAGTACACTCATATTTATAAAACCACATTGTGTATGTGTTCATACTTGTTTATCGGTTTGAGTATGTTTAGATACTCATATTAAGATACTCTAGATCTTACTACGAAAAATTTCGAAGGAACCTATATTTTTTAATATATTACATAAAATGTCACTATCATTTGTATATAAAAAGAGTATATCCATATACTCAACGTATGAATGCATACTTAACATATATACCACCATAGATGGTCTAGTATGATCATATATACTTCATCCACATGCACTTGGTTCGGTCATATATACCACAAATCTTGAGATATACTATGGGTGTAGAAAAAATTTACCCTATATATATTTTTCTATGTTTTACAACATTTGAATCTACTCGAACTCACCACACATACCGCCCACGAACCACTCACGAGTTAACCGACCCTTCTCCTTCACTTACCACCGGGCCCCGCCTACCCCACCCAAGCCATATACACATGCCACCCAAATTGGTCCACACAAGGCACTACCACCCCCGGGCCCCACCCCATTCCACGCACACACCAACCAAAGATCAAACCCTCTCCCTCTATTCTCTGTCAAAAAAAAATTGCCCTCACATACCAAGAAACCCGAGACCGAAAAACCGAAAACTGCGGATACCCGCCTCATGGATACGCCAAAGGATACGCGATGCAAGGGTGTGTCGTGTGGAGGCTGTGGATATGATGAGCACGTCCCATGGAAAAAAAAATATAAAGTTTAATTTTGAAACCTACTTGCTATACACACAAGCAAATGGAGCCGCCCCGCGTTTCACCACTCATGTTTGTCACTTTCGACCTCTTCGCGCGGCGACAAAGACCGCCCACCGGTGTACTAGTAATAATCCTAACTCATCACTCTCGGTTTTGTTCGGCGCCATACGGTGCTTTTCTCTCACAAGTCACAACAAATCAGCACCCGGCCGACCCGGTCGGCGTACTTTTACGCCCTCCGTCTCACATCATCGGCGAGAACACCGTTCATCTTCCTTTCCCGGACCCAGGCGCGGGCTTCCGAGGAAAACCGTGCCGGAGCCCCCGAGCCAGCTGGAGAACCTTCCGCAGGAGTTGCTTGAGATGTTGCGCTCCGCTTGTCGCCATGGCGCGCACGGGGATCCTATGCAGGCCCTCTACAATCTACGAGGCCACCCGTACTGGACACGAAAGCGCGTGCCGCGGCGTCATGCTCGGACGGAGCATCCCACTAGGACCGGGTGCTGCGACGCGGCGGGTCGGTCGGCGGCTACGTCTGTGCCGGGCCCCGTACTACTTCGCGCGTGAGTTAGCGCGAGTCTCATCGTGAGCTTCGCGGTCGGCAACCCGCAGAGGCGTGCTTCGGAGCGGGCATGTCTACCGCGTGTTCGTGGAAGGCCGTGGCACCGCTCGCCGCCGCCTCTTTGCCGGAAGAAGCCGCCAACTCGTGGCATGCACTCGCCGGTATGTGCATGCTCTTTCGCTCTACGGGGAGGAACGCCCCGCCGATGACGGCCGTGTCCGGGCGGTGTTGCGGAGCTGGAGCGCCGACACGGCGGCGACGATGGCTGCACCACGGAGGACCTAAAATGCGCAGAACTCCGGGAACAAGCGGTGGAAGTGTTGCAAAACGACTTGTTGGTGGTGCCATATGCAGAGAGTCGTGGATGAGCCGACCAATTTATAAGAAATCAAGTATAATTCGCAATCACCGAAGCAATCGCAGTCTACACTTGAGTCCATATAAACCCGGTATTCGGAAATCTTCATAGTGATTTCAAACTCATCAACAACATACAACAGGATCGTTGAGCTTGGTAGTAAAATCCGCAGGTATTTCAAACCAAATTCGATATATTAAACATCAGAGTGCGAGTATAATTTATTACAAACTCGGGTTCAAGTGCGGAAGCGATAGTTTGCGAAAACCAAATAGTCTTTTAAAGGAAACAAATATAAGATAGTGCCAAGTAGATAGTCATCCCTCGAAAAAGATGAGACAGGGGATATAGATTTGCCTTGCCGTAGCCTTACTCTTCATCAACGGGAAGCAGACAAGTCTTACAAAGAACCATGGTAAACATGCTCACCGCAACAACGGGAATAAAACCCGAGTACAAAATACTCGGCTAGACTTACCCGCCCAAAATAAAATAAAAGACTCCAAGGATCATGCTAGGCTTTATCAGGGGTTTAGCCGACTCACATTAAATTTTCGCAAATAAAGTTGTTTAGTGAGCCTATGCATGCTACTTGTATATTTTTCCAAGTTAACGGGGTACTTAATTAATTATATAACATAGGTCCTGTATAGTCAAGATTAATCATTGCTCAAGAGAATAAATAAAGATAAGTAACTTGATCAAAATTATATCACCGCAACATGATAAACAACATATAGTGTAGTGATTAAGACTACATTGCCGTGGAAGCATCCCGGGTTCTCACTAACCGGGAGAGATGGCGATTCGAATCGATTTGCAAACCCGGTGGCGAATACCCCGACACAAACCAGGTCTACTTTGCAAAGGCGGACCAATCACTCCCGGGACGTTACGGGACGTAAAGTCTCGGTCTTGCTACCCCCTCCTTCTCGAGCACCCAAGTGAGCGTAAAGCAACGAGTACGACCCCGCGTGCGCATCTTCTTGTGCCCGATTAACCACACCAACCATCACCAAAGGAGGAGCGATAAAGCGAGCATGGCCGGCCCTAACATTCCCACGAGCCGTGGCTCACGACCCCGCGGAGCCTACTAAATGCCGTGCACGTTCAACTTCCGACCACAGCCCCGACAAAGAGTAAGTCCTTAATTGATGGGGTGGAAAGACCACAATATCCACCCAATCTCACATGTTTTAATTTATCGGGTTCTCAACAGCTGACTTGACAATCACCCATGTGATTGTTCACAACATAACCTCAAGTGACCGGAATCACCGTCCTCTGCGCAAACATGGTGCGAGCATTAACCTAGACCTCTACGTAGGATGGACAACTTTCAGCAAGGATCATAATGCATCAACGTTTTCAACCATTTCCTATACTTAATGCATGAAACATATAAAAGACTCAAGTCAAATTAATTGGAAGAATTAGAAAAGGGTAGAATGCTCAGGGGGCTTGCCTCACAGAACGTTGCCGGAACGTGCTCGGACACTTTCGGTCGGCTCGTCGGTCGACCCTTCATCTCCCCGTGACTCCTCCGGTTTGCACTCCCCCAAATTTTGGAACGGCTCCCGGCTCCTCGATCGGCTCCTCGAACTTCCCCGATCACGAGATGATGCATATGATGGAGAAAAGATATAATTACTAAATCATGAATATCAACTTGCAATGAGTAACAATATGTATGATGGATGGATGCTTCATGATGCAAGCTATTAGTAAGTGCATATCTCTTCGTAGAAACATAACTTAATCTACACAAGAAACACTAACAAGCTACATCAAGCAACACCTTATCTCTCTAATGACAAGAAATGGCGCTAGACATCTTTGTCACTAAAAGCGATCACACAGGGGAGTTCTACAACTCCAAATTCGGTGAGGTTCATAGTGTATATTAATCGGGATGAAATGAGCCACTTTGGTTAAGCGATCCACAATCACCCAAATTGAATCAAATCCCTTACGTGTTTGTGGTAACCCAACAATCAAGTCCATTGTGATCTCATCCCATTTCCAATCGGGAATTGTCAATGGTTGCAACAACCCTGCAGTCTTCATATGAATGGCTTTAACTCTGTAGCAATTGTCACATCGAGCCACATGGGCGGCAATCTCTTTTCTCATTTTGGTCCACCAAAATCTGGTTCTCAAATCCCGATACATCTTGTTACTACCGGGGTGAATTGTTATCTTGGGACGAAAGTGAGCCTCTCTGTTAGAATCGATCTCTCAACTCTCGATCCTTTGGCACGACAAGACGATCATCATACCAAAGAATTCCACTCTCATCAACTCGAAATGATCACTAGGCTCTTTCTCTATCTTCCTCTTGATATGGGCAATCCCTTTATCTACTTTCCGGCCCTCAACAATCCTCGCTTTCCAACTCATTCTCAGTATGCGCATGTTGCATAGGATAGCCGGATGCATAGGAGGAAAAGCCTCCTTAGATTCGACTTGTCCCAACAAACAATGCGATTTCTGCTCAAAGCATCGCAACAACATTGGCTTTGCCGGATGATAGTGCAACTCAATATTATAATCCTTTATCAGCTCTAACCACCTTCTCTGTCTCATATTCAACTCCTCTTGCGTGAAAATATACTTCAAACTCTTGTGGTCAGTGTAGACATGACATACATTACCGAGTAAGTAATGTCGCCAGATCTTCAATGCATGTACCACGGCAGCAAGTTCTAAGTCATGGCTTGGATAATTAACCTCATGCTTCCTTAGGCGATGTGATGCATACGTATAACTTCTGCCTTCCCCGCATGAGTACGCATCCCAATCCGTACCACATGCATCACAATACACATCAAAGGGTTTCGAATGTCAGGTTGTGCGAGCATCGGAGCCGTAGTCAACAACGTTCGCAAGGTGCGGCATTTGCCGCACTCGGGTGTCCACACAATTTTTCGTCCTTCGCAACAATCGGGTCATAGGTTTAGCTATTTTGGAGAAATCAGGTATGAACCTACGATAATATCCAGCTAACCCTAGAAAACTTCGGATCTCAGAAACTGATACTGGTGCTTTCCAATCCAACACCTCTTGCACCTTACTAGGATTTACCGAAATTCCATTCTCGGATAAAACATGTCCTAGGAAATGCACTTCCTTCACCCAAAACTCACACTTTACTTGAATTTAGCATACAACTTATGCTTTACGAGTCTCTCTAAAACTATCCTCAAATGCTCAAAGATCTTCGTTCCTCATTTTCGAGAATACACCAATATATCATCGATGAATACAACCACGAACCGATCCGATTCGGGCATAAACACCGAATTCATCAAACACATGAAATGTCTTTGGAGCATTCGTCAAGCCGGCGAAGGACATGACGAGATACTCAGACAAACCATACCGCGTAGAGAATGCGGTCTTGGGTATATCCCGGGTCCGATTTTAATCGATGATACCCCGATCGAAGGTCTATCTTTGAAAACACCTTGGCTCGAGACAACAGATCAAAAAAGTATGTCAATGCGGGGTAATGGGTATTTATTCTTCACTGTTACCGCATTGAGTGGCCTATAATCCACACACATTCTCGCCGTCGATCTTTCTTTTTCACAAACAATTTTGGACATCCCCAAGGTGACGAACTAGGTCTAATGAAACCTTTCTCAAGCAACTCCTCGAAAGCTGTACTTTTTAGTTCTCGCTTAACTCATTGGGTGGCATTCGGTAGGGTCTTCGGGAAATAGGGAGTCCCCGAATCAACTCTATTGCAAACTCAACATCCCTATCCGGGCGGCAATCCGGGTAGGTCTTAGGTCCGGAAATTCACGCAGACTACTGGTATGTCGAGATTTCGCAGACACTTGTAACGCGGGTAAAACACGGTTAAGGTCAATGGCTTTAGGTAACAAAACCACGGTGTTCGGTCAAATCGCGGGGATTCTTCAAGTGTACTACCCTATTCACCGTATCTATGATTACACCCCCAACTTTTCATCCAATTCATCCCCGAGGATGACATCCAAACACAAACCGGTAAAACTATCAACGAGGTTATTATTTCTAAATCACCCATCATGATCTTCACATCATTGACCCTCGTCTAGTCAACCGGGTCGGCCCGCTGAACTAATTCGTATCCAAACCCTAGGTCGGTGATTTGTTCCCCATTTCTCTGTGCAAACTCTTGACTCATGAATGAATGCGATGATCCGTAATCAAATAAAACAACAAAGACTACGATTGTTAACTAAGCACGCGTACCGGCTGTCACGGTCTCTCCTTCCGGGAACTTTCTCAACATTGGCAAAGTGTGCCCGCCCCACATACCGCTTGTAGTTCT
Organism: Hyparrhenia diplandra; assembly: GCA_015847255.1. NCBI lineage: Eukaryota > Viridiplantae > Streptophyta > Magnoliopsida > Poales > Poaceae > Hyparrhenia > Hyparrhenia diplandra. The sequence goes on from JADLZK010003122.1 coordinate 16,072, forward strand.
TCCGGGCTGCGGGCAAGACTTAGAGTAATGCTAGGGCTTACCACAATTGAAACAATTGTTGTGGTTGAAGGGCACGGGACGTGAAACACTCCCAATGCGGGCTTTCCTTCTCGAGTAGGTGCAACAAACCTCCCGAAACGTGGGTTTCCAAACCGATTCTTCTTCTCCGTGGTGGGACATAGCGCGAAGGCGCGGCGGCAGGGCGGTAGTTTCGACGACGTCCAAAGGAACCACGTGCTCGTCCCGAGCTCCCTCAAACGGTCTCTTCTTGCCTTTGGATGCAAAAGATACAAGGCACTACTCTTCTCCCCGGGGTGAAGGCAATCGGTCACAAACTCCTCGAAAGTGTTTTCGGTGGAATTTCCCATGGCTTTCTCGCATTTTGAGGCTTAATCCTCTCTTGAAGCTAGCCAACTTCTTCTCCTCAGTGTCGACCATGTGGGAGCATACCTAGACAGCCTGTTTGAAAGCTTTGTAGGTACTCATTCATGGTCTTGTTGTCTGACCGAGCTTAATAAACTCTCCCAATTTCCGCGCGAGCACCGCCAGGTATGTATGTCCTCCGAAAAGGTCAGAACCGGTTCCAAGTGATAGGAACATTGGCGGGTAAAGTAGCACGGTAATCCTTCCACCATATCCCTACGGGTCCCTCCGGCAAGTGCGTTGCAAATTCTGCCTTCTGGGTCTCAGACGGATTCACCAACCGGAATTTATCTTCAATCGAGGTCAACCATTCTTCAGCCTCCATAGGTTCATTCGCCACAGTGAACTTTGGTGGTTCTGTGGCCTTAAAGTTCTTGTATGCCCGGAATCCATCACCATCGGCACCACCACGGCCTCCCCTCGGTGTTGCGTGCGATATTTCGCAACTCTCCCGTGAACCGATCAAAGAACTGCCTCGGTTCATGGAGGTGGTGGCCGCCTGTCGATCTCCCCCGGCACCTCATCGAAGTTTGCGGCATCCGCACATTTGAATCAACAATAACCATCGATGATGTTGTCCAAAGCATAGATATTGAATTTAGGTTACGTGGAATTTATTGAGAGAATAAATTCATCCACAATAACAGGTAACAATAAACTCAATACGGTCTTTCCTCAACATCACGGTTATGTCAACGCAACATGTGTATCAAGATTTTGCAACAAAATGGCAACAAAATGTTGCACCACCGACATGATTTCGCAATTGACCACGAGTCGCAAATGCCATAGAACCGGTCACAATATAAGGCACGAACTAAATTAAGGTCTCGACTAATACAATAAGGTCTCGAATATTACGAATCCATGTCTTACATGCCGATAGTCTCACGAATAAAAGGGAAATTACATGGTAATAGTGGCACTACACCGCTCGGCTATAAGGGTGTCTCGACTAGATCAAGGGCTACACGTGGTAGCATCTACGGAAATCTAAACATGGCATCACAGTCAACTACTCTCCGTGGTGCGCGAGAAGTGGGTCTCCATCCCGGTCCTCCTCATTTGGTCTTCTTCTTTGCACTCTCTAGTCCTCACCGTGGTCCCCAGAGGCTCTCGATGCGGCGCCGCGCCTTGGTGAAGTCATCCACCGCCTCTGTTGCGCTCCCCGATGGTGACGAGAGACGCTCGTCCGAGGTAGCACTCACGCTTCTGCGCTTCCTCGGACTAGCCACGAGTCTCGCGCAGCCTCCTGCCTAAGACGTAGCCCGGGCTGCCGCCTCTTTGCGCTATCATAAAGCTCTCCGATTCGCCTTCGTAGCGGCAAACATAGCCCTCATGATCGCCATACCGACGACTCCAAGCTGCTCGTTCTCCTTGGGCGGTACGTCTCGTGAAAACACCGCGGCGGGGCCGCCAGCAAAGTGTGATCCCACGGTCCCCGCGCCACCCGGTCCAAAACTCCCATGGCCGCAACCTGGCGGCCGTCCATGCATCGGGCCTTGCCCAATGCACCGCCCGGGATGGCCAATAGGGATCCATGGGTGCGGCCGCACTGTCACCTCAACCGAAATCCACGGTACCTCTCCTCTCGCCATGGGTGCGCCTCCATGCGTAGGTGGGCTCCCCGGCTGTACCTAACCCGGATCGCAACATCTCCCACAAAGCGAGCTGGTGTTGCCCAGATCGTCGGGGTGAGTAGGGCTCGAAGTAGTGGGCCATCGTAGCAAGATTTAGGAGATAAAGTGAGATTGAGAAACAATAGTCCAGTTTTAACCAAATTCGGGCAAGTACTAATTAGGGGAAAAGATGGAGAATGCATGAATGACATGATGTAAAATTTTAAACATGATGCATGCACGTTACCTACGTATCTCACGGAATAGGGAAGAGATTTCTCTATTCATTTTAATGGTGGCAACCTACGATCTCTCAAAAGAAATAAGACGTGTCTAGTCGATCTAACGCATTGCGCTGTTAGTGTACCTGCAATTCATTTCAGCCCACAATATATTCATGCAATGCAAGAATGTAAATTGCATATACCTGCTTCGTCAGGTCTACCCAACGGCATCGCATACCATGCGGAAAAATCACATTTTACACCCAAAGACACGTGTACCCATACACAAGTCTACGGGGGCACTACCCGACCACGGAGCTCTCAAAATCATTTTATTTCCCCCTAGACCGCCATACATCCGATCATGCTCTCACGGCTCACACCATTACCTTGGGCGTAGAGGCATTGAACAACCATTACCCAGGGGCGTAGAGGTTTTTCGATCCATTCATGACTACTCAAGTGAGTAGCCCCGCATACCATCGCGCCGCGACGGCAACCAAGCACAAACAACAAAATATGATGCATCAGCCCAATCCCGATTAGCCAAGCCACCCGACCGTCCTTAATTGGGCATAGAGGGTATGACCAAGGCACTACTAAATTTTGCAAACCTTTTACTCACACCACTTAAAAGATTTTGTTTCGCAAACTTTTCGCAAAAGATTAGTGGTTCATTTTAATTTAAATACCGGATCGGACTTGTAATTACCAAACTAAGCTCTAATGCCACCGGTGATGTAGAGCTGACCAATTTATAAGAAATCAAGTATAATTTGCAATCACCGAAGCAATCGCAGTCTACACTTGAGTCCATATAAACCCGGTATTCCGGAAATCTCGTGAGTGATTTCAAACTCATCAACAACATACAACAGGATCGTTGAGCTTGGTAGTAAAATCCGCGGTATTTCAAACCAAATTCGATATATTAAACATCGAGTGCGAGTATAATTTATTACAAACTCAGGTTCAAGTGCGGAAGCGTAGTTTTTAAAACCAAATAGTCTTTTTAAAGGAAACAAATATAAGATAGTGCCAGATAGTCATCCCTCGTAGAAAAGATGAGACAGGGGATATAGATTTGCCTTGCCCCGCCTTACTCTTCATCAACAGGAAATGCAGACAAGTCTTACAAAGAACCATGGTAAACATGCTCACCGCAACAACGGGAATAAAACCCGAAAGTACAAAATACTCAGCTAGACTTACCCGCCCAAAATAAAATAAAAGACTCCAAGGATCATGCTAGGCTTTATATCGGGGTTTAATGACTCACATTAAATTTCATAAAATAAAGTTGTTTAGTGAGCCTATGCATGCTACTTGTATATATTTTTCCAAGTTAATGTGGTACTTAATTAATTATATAACATAGGTCCTGTATAGTCAAGATTAATCATTGCTCAAGAGAATAAATAACAAAGATAAGTAACTTGATCAAAATTATATCACCGCAACATGATAAACAACATATAGTGTAGTGATTAAGACTACATTGCCGTGGAAGCATCCCGGGTTCTCACTAACCGAGAGAGATGGCGATTCAAATCGATTTGCAAACCAGGCGGCGAATACCCCGACACAAACCAGGTCTACTTTGCAAAGGCGGACCTAATCACTCCCGGGGACGTTACGGGGACGTAAAGTCTCGGTCTTGCCGGCGACCCCCTCCTTCTCGAGCACCCAAGTGAGCGTAAGCAACGAGTACGACCCCTCGTGCGCATCTTCTTGTGCCCGATTAACCACACCAACCATCACCAAAGGAGGAGCGATAAAGCGAGCATGGCCGGCCCCTAACATTCCCACGAGCTTCGTGGCTCACGACCCGCGAGCCTACTAAATGCCAGGTACGTTCAACTTCCGACCACAGCCCGACAAAGAGTAAGTCCTTAATTGATCAGGTGGAAAGACCACAATATCCACCCAATCTCACATGTTTTAATTTATCAGGTTCTCAACAGCAGCTTGACAATCACCCATGTGATTGTTCACAACATAACCTCAAGTGACCGGAATCACTGTCTACTGCAAACATGGTACTGAGCATTAACCTAGACCTCTACGTAGGATGGACAACTTTCAGCAAGGATCATAATACATCAACGTTTTCAACCATTTCCTATACTTAATGCATGAAACATATAAAAGACTCAAGTCAAATTAATTGGAAGAATTAGGAAAGGGCGAGAATGCTCGGGGCTTGCCTCGCAGAACGTTGTTCTTAACGTGCTCAGGACACTCGGTCGTCCCTCGTTTGGCCGACCCTCCGTCTCCCTGTGACTCCTCCGGACTACACTCCCAAACTGAACAGCTCCCCCGGCTCCTCGATCGGCTCCTCCTAACTTCCCCGATCCCGAGATGATGCATATGATGGAGAAAAGATATAATTACTAAATCATGAATATCAACTTGCAATGAGTAACAATATGTATGATGGGTGGATGCTTCATGATGCAAGCTATTAGTATGTGCATATCTCTTCTGCAGAAACATAACTTAATCTACACAAGAAACACTAACAAGCTACATCAAGCAACACCTTATCTCTAATGACAAGAAATGGCAGCTAGACATGCTGTCACTAAAACAGTCACACAGGGAGTTCTACAACTCCAAATTTAGTGAACTAGGACTCTATGGAAAGCTAACAAAATTTCCTACAAAACATTCCACATTGTCCAGAGCTGAATCTGAACCTATCAGCCTCGAAATTGGGAAAAACAGAGGCTCTGTTTTCAGCCCAAACATCACATACGACCTCCATAACTCACAAATTACTCATGCAACTTATCTCAAACTTAACCAGCAAGTAAATCAAGTAATTATCTACCAAATAAACCTACTAGACATGTCAAAAGATAATTTCAAGCACATGAAATGACATACCCTAGCAAACACTACACTTGCACCGTATAATTAAATAAAATGCTAGAACAAGAAAATGTCAAAACTACTAAGCTAATCAAACCAAGCTTACTAACAGATCATAATGATGCTAGGAACACATAATAAAAAATACTAATACACATTACCTTCATATAAACATGTATTTCTAGCCTATTTTCCATGCATCACAAATATAATAAATATACAACTACTCCAGAAAATTCTACAAAAATTACAGAGCATCTTCTTTGGAATATAACAACTACCATAAAAATCTCATGGCAAGGTCATGCTCAAACAGCCCTACACAAAAATAACAAGTTTACACTAAACCTAGGCATGAAAATACCGTGTACTATGAAAAGTGTCGACAACAGATTTTTGAGTATAAAAGGCTTCTAAAACCTATCAAACACAAACACACCAAGTTTCACACTCAAAACCCTAATATTTATTTTTCTATGAATTTCTAAAGATCACATAGCAAAAAGCACATAAATAGAAAATCACATTTCTTCTACAGAACATACCATGCATGATATTTTTTTCCTAGACTCTACTCACAAAAACAAGCACTTTTCATACAGAAAGCATATTTTTATCTTGTACCAATTAAAAGATATGATTTTCCTCAATTTCCATGCATTTCTAGCCATAAATAAAACTCTATATAAAAGTTCTCAGAAAATAGGATTTCATAATTTTATACTGTAGCCTATCTTCTAACAAGCATGGCAAAATTTGTTTCACTCAAAACGGACTCAAAATGACCAAGATATGAATTTCTAAAGCTTTTCAACAAAAACGGAAAAACGAGAAAAAGAAAAGGAAAATCGGGCGGGGCCCGCGTGTCACGACACGAAAGCAGAGCACGGCGGCGCGGCGGCGGATCGGCGGTGGAATTTCGCCGGCGATGACCAAACCGGGCAACCTTGGCTAACCTAAACTCATCTACGCGACGCGCGGGTCGCGATGGTGCCCTTGGTTTGCACTAAAACCTAACTTAAACGACGGTGGACGGCGATACGGCGGCTCGCGGCGGCGCGGACGTCGGTGCTCGGCCATTCTCCGGCGATAGACGGCACAATCGGTGGCCGTTCTCTACTCTCCTAGGCTCAACGGCGACATGCAAGCAACCTAGAAGCTTAACGGCAACGACGGCGAACGACGGACTCGCGCCACGGCGGCGCTCCACGGGCATCGCGTCGGCGACGACTTGTCCGGCGAAACGACGGCGACACTCACTCAACCATCTAGCTCGAGAGCTCAAGCACCTCTAGGCGATCCTAAAACATGAAAAAGCGCGGCCAAAACTTCGATCCATGAGCTCGAGGGCGACGGTTTTGCCCCAACGGCGCCATGGTGGGCTCCGCCGGCGGCGCTTCGGGATGTGGAAATGGGGGCTCTACCTCGACCTTTACCTCGATTCGTTGCCGGATTGGAGTAGAGGATGAAGTAGCGGAGCTAGGGACGCGGTTTGAGGCGATTTGGTGCGACGACGGCGATGAACCACGGCGGCGGAGCTCTCGCGGACACGGCGGCAATGGCGCGTGGGCGGCGGCTCGCGTTCCCGGGCGGCCAGCGCGGGAGCGAGGCTAGGGGTTGGGCGCGCGCGTGTGTCCTATTTATCGCGGCGCCACGACCGTAACGGCCCATCGGGCTGTACGTCGGCGTCCGTAGCGTGAAGCCACGTCGGCGGGCGGTGTCGGGGCGGCGGCGAGCCGATATCCCTCCCCCCCCGCCCTACTCGTTTTTCGAACCAACACTCGTTTTTTGGCCTGTGCCTCGAGATCCGTATAGAATTTGGAAAAAGTAAAACATCAACTTTGTAGAGAATTTCATAAGCTACAAAACACTCAATATGAACTTTTTCTAATTCGGCCCTAGATTTGAAACTAAAAATTAAAACAAAGAAGGTCAAACTAAACTAGTCAAAACAGAGTTTGAATTTGACTCAAATTTGACCCAAACTGTTGGGCACTATTTGAACCCTTTCCAAACCTTTTCACAAGAAACTTACAACAGATCATTTGCCCTATATAAAAAGTACTTCATTTCATCTATAGAAACTTTTTGCTAAAAACCATTCTAGCAAGCACTTTTGAAATGAGTTTCAAAATGGGTCAAAGAGGTTTGACACTCTAGGGCTATTTTATAAAAATTTTCTAAATTGAAACACAAGCTCAAACATGGTCCTAAATTATGTCAAAAATATATCTAGGCACCATCTAGGTCCAAAACATCATTATAGCTAAGATCTTATAGTAGCTAGATCAAACAAGCATGAAATGAGAGCAACTCAAAGTAAATGCTATTATGAACTTGCTCATGCATGAAATGATGATGATGCTATGCAAATGATCATGCTTTCAAGATGCTTAACACCTAGGGTGTTACAGAGGCAATATCTTCGTCTTCCTCTGGCACAACCTCGTGCCTCGCCAGACGGGCATCGGTGCACATGGGGAGACTATTGCGGCACCTCCGTTCGAATGGGGGCACGCCTATGGCATACAAACCCCTATTCTCGCACCGAGGAGTGTAGGATCCGCGTCGAGTGTAGTAAGTTCTTCTGTGTTGCACGATGGGCAGTGGAGTTGCACGAATCTATCTTACTTTTGGTACGTGATGGTTGATGTATATATGTGGCAATTCGTGTTATTATCACGCTTTTGCGATGGTGAGACCTTCAGGGCTCAAGAACCCTAATTTTTCTTTTTACTCTGTGGTCAAAACTTGTAACTAGTCTTTCTCCCTCATAGTAACTCCAAAAATGATGGTTTTTGTTTCTAAATTTTTTTGTCAAATCATGCTCTATCAGGCGATTGTATTCTTACTTCTATTACTCTTGTCATGTTTCATAGATAACATTTCAATTTTAAATTTCAAAAGTTACAACTCCAAACATCAATTTTGGAGCACCTAATGATTTTAACAGAAGAAATATTACAGACGAGCCTTGGGATAGTGCGTCGCTAGCTGGATACCGCCGCCGGAGTGCACCGCCCGGCCCGCTCATAAAATCACACGTCCGTGCATCGGGCTACGCGACCGCTCACCGATCTGGCTGTTCGGCTCCCCGCCGCACAAAACATAGCTAGAGCGCGCCGAGCTTCCACCAAAAAGCCCCCCCGCGCGCCGCCGCCTCGCGCCATGGAAAACCTTCCGCGTGACATGCTTGTAGAGATTGCGATTCGAGTCGCCAAGGATGCCGCAGATCCCATTGAGGCCCTCGCCAATCTGCGGGCCACATGTTCGCAGATGAAAGCGCCGTGCGGCGACCTGGTGGGGACGGAGCATCCGACTAGACCCGGATGTTTTCGCACTCCACCCGGCGCAGTGGGTGTCGCCGAGGATCGCGAGAGTCTTGTCACCAAGCTTCGCCGCCGCCGGCAACCCGGATGCGTGCCGTGAGCCGGCATGAATGCCGTCTTTGTCGAAGGCCGCTTCACCGTCATGCCGTTGCTTTCGAGATGCCGCGGTGCGCCGCCAAAGGCGTCGTGGCATGAAACCGCCAAGTATATTCTTGCTCTTGTCCGCATCGGTGACAACGGTGCCGGGGCGATGACTATGCCCGGCGGCTGTTGCGTGAGAAGAAGGCGACCGCCGGCAATGGGCTGGGACGTGGAAGAACATCAACTGTACTCGGCCCCGCCGAGAGGCATGGAGCAGTATGGTGGGCTACTTGGCGGCGCATATACCAGAAGAGTGCCGTCGTCCTATAGCCCAAATGGTGCCTCGCCATGACGGGCATCTGTGCGACCGGCGGGGACGGTCTGCGCGCCGTAGTGCCGTCTCGGGTGAGGGCTCGGGTGATGTGTGTTGCATGTTACGCGGCGAGGAGTGCGGGATCCGCGACGAGTGTCGAGGTTCTTCACTCAACTTAATCTTTTTGCCGTGGTTGGTGATCTTCTTACGATCAAACTTTCTATTTCTAGTGCTCTAGATGGAGACCTCGATCGAACAAACTTAATTCCATAGCTTTTGGTGCATACGTGATGCTTGATGTCGGTCCTGTGTATGTGCGTGATGGTGAGAATCGAGAACTTTTATAAGTTGTGATTAATTGTGAATTTAGATATACTCCCTCCGCCCTAAGGAGTTTGTCTTTTTTGACTTTTGAATTCCATATGTTTGACCATCCGTCTTATTTAAAATATTTATGTAAATCATAAAATAAATTAATCAATATTCAAGTATCAATATTGATAAAATAACAAAATAAATTACATTTATGTAAAAAATTTGAATAAGACGACGATCGAAAAAAGATGGCACGGAATCTAGGGTGACAAACTCGGTGGGGACGGAGGGAGGAGTATGTACTACTCACGAATGATGGCAGACGTTCGCCCGCGAGCTCTCCACGCAAAGGATACACGCACATAGCGTGCAAATGTTACGAGCACGCTCTATCAAAAAGGCGTTGGTATCAATGGCGCGGTCTCAAAATAAGCTGTACTAGATGAATTTTACGCGATGATGGCGGTCTCGAAAGTAAGCCGTACTAGATGAATTTTACACGGTCGTCATGTCGCCGCAGCCTCTCCGGCCCGCTCCTTAAAAAAAAACCATCCCGCACGGGGAACGCACGGCGCCGCCCGTATTATTTTGCCGCTCTCCAACTTGGCGCCACACAACCGCTATTCACCTCCCCCCCCCGCTCAAAGTTTCCAAAAAAAACCCCCCGGCGCCGGGCCTCGAGCCATGGAGAACCTTCCGCAGGAGTTGCTTGAGGACATTGCGCTCCGCTGTCGCCATGGCCGCGAGAGGATCTTATGGAGGACCTCTACAATCGCGGGCCACTTGTACCGGATACGAAAAGCGTGCCGCGGCGCCATGGTTATCTTTGGATGAGAGCATCCCACTAGACCGGCGAACGCGGGCGGGGCGGGTCGACGTTAAGCGGGCTACGTGTCGCTCGGGCATTGTACCACTCGCGCGAGTACGCGTGGAGTCTCATCGCAAGCTTCGCCGGGTCGCAGCAACCGGGCGTGCCGGAAGCGCACATCCGCCGTGTTCGTGCAAAGGTCGCCTCACCGTCTCGCCGCCTCGACAAGTCGAAACAAGCGCCGCCAACTTCGGGGCATGTGCTCACCCGTACGCACGCTCTTACGCTCTACAGCGGAACGCCGCCGCCGATGAGCGACCATGCCCGAGGTGTTGCGGGGAGATCTGCCTTGCGACACGGCGCGGGGCACGACGCCTCGACTCGAATAACCGCGCGCCCGGCGATTCAGATAGGCAATAGAAGTGTTGAACGACGTTGCCCCGCTATCAAGGCCGGCAAAGATCCCGCTCCTCCGCCCAATCTGAGCCTCGCCAGACGGGCATCGGTGCATATTGGGAGACAAACTGCGGCGCCCGGGCGCAATGGGGCCCACCGCCGCGGTGGGTGTACCGCAAATGAGGAGTGTAGGATCCGTTGAGTGTGGTATGTTCTTCCTTGCCGCAAAGCATTGGTATAAGGAGAGCGTGGCCGGTCTACATATGTGTGTGTGTGTGTGTGTGTGTGTGTGTGTGTGTGTGTGTGTGTGTGTGTGTGTGTGTGCATCTATCTAGCTTAGCTCTAGCTAGATGATCTAGATCGATCAAACGACTTTTTGCTAGCTTTTGGTTGTGTGCATGCATGGATTGGTGTTGTACGATTGATTCTTTGAGTAGCATGCAGTGATGAACACTGGTGAGATGTTTTAATTCGTTGTAATCCTTGTGTTATATTTTAATTGTGTGGTATGGTGTTTGTGATTTAATATATGTGTTGTATTTCTCTAAATCATGTGTTGCATGGATGTTTGATTGCAGCTGAAATGATGAGTGAATAGAGCGACAATGGTGTATTCATGTTTGCGAGGTGTTAAATTTATTTGCGATTCGCCGCCGCCGGCGCCACGCAGCCCATGGCCGCCGCGAAAGCACCTCGGCATGGCTAGCTAGCCGCCCGATGGGCTGAACTCACACGGTCACACCCTTCTCTACCTTGGAACCTCGAGGCTCGTCGGCTTGGAGGCTATGCCGTGCCGACGCCGCTGTCGCCGCTCGAGCCGCGCCGCCGTGTCCGCCGGGTTCACGCCGTGTCCGCCGGACCACGCAGAAGAATGGCCGCCGCAGCGCCTCGTCGTGCCTCGCCGCCTCCCGGCTGAACTCGATCTTTGCCTTCTCTCTTGCACCTCGAGGCTCGTCGGCTTGATGGTTATATCCTTATCGCTTTGTCGTGCCGTTATCGCCGCCTTGGAACATACTTGCCGTGTCCACCGTCGCGTTCGATCGTTCTCCGCGACGGCAACCCCTCTCCGCCCGCCCCCCGCCGACCGTGTGTTCAAAGGAATTTACGCCGCATTCTTTGGTGCTTTCCATAACGCCTATTTAACCTCGGCTTGTCATCATTGGCCGGAGCGCCGATCCCCGCTCCGCCGTACCCCGCCATCGTCGGTGTCGAGCTCGGTAGGAGCCTAAACCCGCTCATCCAATAGCATACTAGTAACGCTAGGTTATGGGAATCACGGTGGTGGTCCTCCCGCCGCAAGAGACCTCATCTCTGGTGACATCCGCAAGACGCCGGTGTGCCGCCACGTCGGAGACCTTCGTGGCTCAAGAACCCTAATTTTTTCTTTTTAACTGCGGGTCAAAACTTGTAACTACTCTTTCTCCATCATAGTAACTCCAAAATGATGGTTTTTCTTTCTAATTTTTGTCAAATCATGCTCTATCAGGCGATTGTATTCTTACTTCTATTACTCTTGTCATGTTTCATTTCAATTTTAAATTTCAAAAATTACAACTACAAACATCAATTTTGGAGCACCTAGTGATTTTAATGGAAGAAATCTTACTGGGGCTAATCGTTGGGATAGTACGTCCGAAAAAAGAGCCGCCACGCTCATTCCATTGCAAAATGTTCCGCGGGTCATTTCTTGATCCGACGACGCCGCGGTAACATTGTTCACAGAGTTACACATGTCTCGGCGTTTATGAAACTACGAGAGACATTTCTAAGATTTGTGAACAATGTCACTAGCACTATGTTGCACGGGGAAAAAAAAAACTAAAATAAGAATTGTAGATCTTGTTAAGTCCTCGAAACTCTTTAGTTTAGAACTTTTTTGATTTGACCTTATCTTGTAATGGAAAACTAGGTCCCAAATTCAAAAAAAAATGAAATTAAAATGTTTTAAAGTGACGCCGGATAGACAAACCACCAACATACCGATTGTAGTTCTCAATTATGAAACTTCATAGTTTACAACCTTTTGATTTGAGTTGAGATCATCTTGTCATGGAAAACATGTACACTCTCCATCCCACAAATAAAAGTCCGTTTTTTTTGACTTTTATAATCCCTCGTTTGACCATTCGTCTTATTTAATTTTTTTATGAAAATAATAGAATAATTAAATGATTATAAAAGTATCTCTAACGATAAAATAAATCAAAACAAAATATCTAAATTTTTTAAAACATTTTGAATAAGACGAATGGTCAAACAAGGATTCTAGAAGTCAAACACGGACTTTTATTTGTGGGGACGGAGCGTGTAGCGCTTTTGAAAACATTTTGTACTCCGTATCTTACAGACGAGCATTGGGATAGTGCACCGTACCGCCCGCTCTTACTAGTTTACTACTCCTACATCCCCGCACCGCCCGCGCACCGCGATTATTGCTGCTCACCAACCGGCGCCACCGCCGTTCGCCACCGCCTCCGGTGATAGCGACCACGCTAGAGGGCGCCAAAGCCGCCACCAAAGCCCCCCGCGCGTCGCCGCCTCACGCCATGGAAAACCTTCAGCGTGGCGTGCTTGCAGAGATTGTGATTCGAGTCGCCAGAAGGGCTGCGGATCCCATGGGGGCCCTCGCAATCTGCGGGCCACATGTTCGTAGATGAAAGCGTCGTGCAGCGCCACAGTGGGAAGGAGCATCGACTAGACACAGTGCTGCACCGCTGGGTCGGCGTCAAGGGTCAGCCGTACTACTCGCTCAAGTATCGCGAGAGTCTTTGCACCAGCCTCGTCGTCGGCAACCCGAGGCGTACTTGAGCGGCATGTATGCCGTCTTCTCGAACGCCGCTGCACCAGCAAACCGTCACTCGATCTTTCGCAACGCTGCGCGTTAGGGCATGAAGCCGCCAACTATGTTCTTGCTCTTGTGCTCTCTGGGGCTAACACACCGTCGGGCGGACGACGACTATACCCGGTGGGTGTTCTTGGATATCGAAGGTGACAACCGGGGCGATGGCCGGACGTGGAAGAGCATCAAGTGTACTCGCCCCGCCGACATGCATGGAGTTTTAGGTTGGGCGACTTGGCGGAGCATATACCGTAAGAGTGGCGCATATCCCGCCCTATAGCCCAAATGGTGCCTCGCCATGACGAGCATCGGTCAGCTAGCCAAAAACGGTGCGGCCGCCCTCGGCCTCGGGTGGTGTGGTTTGCTCGTGTTCTCGCGGCGAAGGAGTGTAGGATCCGCGACGAGTGTAAGAGGTTCTTCGTCCGGCCAATCTTTTGCAGATAGATATCAATCGGCAGAGCACGGATATCATTCACGGTGTCTCCGTGTTTGTGATCTTCACACAATCAAACTTTCTATTTGTAGTGCTAGCCGGCACCGATCTATTGCTACCTCCTCTTTCTCCGGATGGTGTTGTCGATCAAACAAACCGAATTGGATAGCTTTTGGTGCGCACGTGATGGTTGATGTTCTCGATCGAACAGATTAATTTGATCGATCATATGCATGGTTTATGTTGAAAAGATCCCGAGTAGGAGTATGCATGAAAAACCGAGATATTTTATTAGTCGTAATCATGCATTGTGTTATATTTTTCCAAATTTGTGCTTTTTGGATGTCCTTCTCTCTCTTCCTCCTCCCCTCCCCCTCCCGTGAGTTGTTCTTCCTATAGAAAAGCTCGTGATATGTGATTCTCTGTGGGGAAGAGGGTGTCCTTGGCGCTAGGGTTGGCTAGAGCTCGCTAGGGCCGGCGGGGTGGTGGTGGTGTGGGGGGGAGCACGGAAACGAGAGGAGGGCGAGAGGAAGAAGATAAACAAGCATCGGGCTAATCTGAGCGCTTCGTCGCCCGAAATCCCACATACTATATTTTTTTCGGGCGCTGAAATATAGCCGAGCCATTCGGGCCGATTTAGTATTCTCGTGAGAGAGAATAAGTTTGAAATAAGCCAAAAAAAAAGAGCTCAGAGGGAGTAGTAGGCGCCCTTGCGTGTTGTCGCTTTGTACCGCACGGCCCGCACCAAGGATTGGAAGGAACGACAATGGCGACGTGGGCCCTATCCTACAAATGAGCCATACGCAAAGGATTTGCATGCAAGGCCGTGACATGGGCCCTATCCTACGGCGAGGTGTGTAGGATTACGCAAAGGATTCGCATGCAAGGATTCGCATGTAAGGCCCTATACACGCGCTCAGTAGTTAAGGAGCCGTGTGGTGGAAAAGGCTCTCATGCTCTACAAGAATACGTGCCGCCAACGACGAGGTATTTTGATGATGATTTTTATATTCCCGAACCGCTTGACCAAAACATCTTTACTTTTATTGGGACTCGGCGCCGGCGGCCGGGTCGTTCATTATTGCTTCCGGGGTTGCATGTGGCGTAAGCATCGGTTCGGTTTCCCGTCCGCGGTGCGAACGGGCAAGAGGCCAGCTACTCCGCAGAGGGCAAGAAGGGCGAGCGAGGAAGATGAAGGGCAAGAGGTCGACAACACCGCTAGACGCCGATGGCGGCAGATGCCGTGACGATGTGCTTCCCGGCCGCAAATGCCGAGGAACCGCTCGCAGCAGATCCTCCGGTACGTGCATCAAGCGGGACAACAAAATCCGAAGTAACGTACATGCTTCGACAAATGCCCCGCCGCGAAGTTCCGCAAAGACAATCGACACCGAGGAGGTGATCCAACTCGTGTCACTCCGTAAAACTTAAATCACCGCCTGGCGGCGATGCACAAAGTTTCCCAGGAGCTCTGGCGGGGCGCTTCGAGGCCAATCGTCCGGAGGCCATATGCTACGAGGGGATGGTGAGGATGACGACGGCGCCGTGGGATCCCAAGGGGCCGGAGCTCCTCAGAAAGCCGCTAATGCCGCGGACTTCGGCGCGGCTTATCTTGGGCGATCCGCTTTGTACCATCGGAACCCCGCAGACCAAGCGGCTACCGGCGCCGCTCCATGGAATCGGCCGGCGCCCCCGTAGCCCGACGGGCCGTGGGCGAACCATAATCTGCCGGAAGCGCGTTATTGGGCCGAGGAGGACCTCATCGAGGAAGGCTACGCAACCCAACCTTGGTTGATCCCGACGCATGACGGAAAGCGTAGCGCCGCCGCCGATCCCCACGCCCGTGCATGGCCGGAAGGATGCAAGCGCGCGGCGCCACCGCTACTGTGGCGGAGGAACCGTCATCCTCGATCGCCTTCGGTGCCACATTGATCTTGAGTTCGTGAATCCGTTCCGGCCGCCGGAATTGATGTCGCAATGATGCACGCCTTCAACAGATGTGTCCGCCCCCAAAACTAGCTATATTTATTTAGTTTTTATTTGTATCCGAGATGAGTTAGAATATCACTACTCCCCTCCATCTCATGGAGTTTGTCGTTTTTAACTTTTGAACTTCATGTTTGACCATCCGTCTCATGGAGTTTGTCCCTTTTACCATTTTTTTTTTTTTTTTTACTTTAATCTATACTACCAACTATCATCAAGTGGGGACAACTATAATTTTATCGAAATATATCCATATGAGGTCTTTTGCAGGATTTATTAAAAGGAATTCAATGGTGTAATTAGAATTTAATTTTTTTTTTTGGTTTGTGAGTTATAACATTTTTTTAGTTAGTTCAAACAAAGAGGGCCTCGCCACTAGATATCATGGTAAGGCTACTTTTTGAAAGTGTATGGGGATTAAGTATATGATCATACTAGACTATCTAGGTAGGTGGATACGTAGAGTATGTGGATATACTTTGTTTATATACAAAGCAGTAGTGATATGTTTGTATATTTGAAAAAATATGGGTTCCTTCAAAAAAATTTCACGTAGTAAAATCTAGATCTATAAGTTAATATGAGTATATAAACATACTCAAACCGATAAACAAGTATGAACACATGTGCAACGTGGGTTTATTGAGGCGGGAGTAACTACTCCCGGGAGTACGTAAACGATAAACGCAGATTCGATTAGGTCTACCCTTTGAAACCATACATATGACCAAAGAAACCAAAAAAAAAAAAAACTAATAGTCACATCGGCCGACAAACAATAACCATCAAATGGTACAAGACACGCTAAAGACATACATATGACTATCATTCATCTCATGCATGCATGCATATGAACACTTATGAGTTATGATAAGAAATCAAAATCGCATCAACATTGAAGCATATAGGCAAACATAATATTTACAATATTCCATAAAGCTATATATATATATATATATATATATATATATATATATATATATATATATATATATATATATATATATATATATATATATATATATATATATTATATAAAGAAAGAGACTAACACCAAACATATACACCCAAGCAAAAATGCAAGCACGTAACACCGATAGTTCATCGCTCACACAATCTAAATAAGTCATAATACATTCTCCTCCTTGATGCTTCTTCCGAGACTATCTCGTAGTGGTGTCCAATTATGCCTTCCTCAAGGAACGCGATGGTGGAAAAATCTCTCTAATGGCGTGACGCTACGGGCTTCGCTACCTCCCAGTTCAGAAAGTGTGTTTCGATACTGCGGCGGGCTCCCCGCGCCCACGCTAAACGTTGTTGGCCCCACCACGTTGACGTAAGAGGGGAGAGAGGGGGATGGGTGGACGAGAGGGGGCGCTCGGCATGCAATTGTGGGCCCATTGTTTGAAGTAACCAAAAAAATGTCGTGAGCTCACAAACTAAAAGACCAAATTAAATTTCGATTGCACCATTAAATTTGTATCAATAAATCCTTCAAAACTAGATGTCACATGGATATATTTAGATAACATTATAAGTGGGGCCCATGGTGATAGTTGGTATAGAGTAGAGATATAAAGAAGGATGAGTGCGGAGAAAATATTGTAAATGAGAGAATCTTGATGACTGGGATGTATAGAGAAGGTAAATAAAGGAACATGAGGACGGGAAGAGTTGTCCTCGTTGGACTCCACAACCGGGCGCTACCATTATTGTCCGCCGTGGTAGATCTTGAAGGAGTGGAGATAGTTTTGTGTCCTTTCAGCTTAGGTAACCAACACTCCAAGTGCAAAGTGAAATATAAAATAGGTGCCCCGGGTCCATCATGTACGTGTTCAACCCCGTCCGCACTATCTTCACTACTAGTTCACTCCTCTCCACTCGCTTTCAACTCCTCATTATTATCCCCACAATGCGCGACCGCCGCTGCCCCTCCTCCGCCCTCGCCCTCGCCCCCCCCCCGGAGGCGATGAAGGAGAAGAAGTCGGCGATGGCGGCAGATGCCGTGGACGACGTGCTTGCATTTGCACCGCGGGAGGAGGACCCGCCGAGAAGGAGATCCTCCGGCCACGCGCCTCAGGAAGGAACAAGGAACAAGTTGCCGATGCAATGTACAAGCAAACACCAAGGAGGCGATCCGCTCGTGTCGCTCCGCCAGATTCGCTCTCGCCGCGCCCCCGCCGAAACAAAGAGTTCCCCTGGGAGCTCCGGCAGCGGGCGCTTCCCTCAAGGCCGAGCATCCGGAGGCCATAGGCTACTGAGGGGATGGTGAAGATGACGGCGGCGCCGTGGGATCCCAAGGGGCCGGAGCTCCTCGGGAGAGCCACCGATGCCGGGACTCCGACGCGGCTTACATCTTGGCGATGCCGTTATGCGGTGGGAACCCCGCGGACCTAGAGGCGCCGGCGCTGCCCATGGAATCGGGCGCCCGCAACCCGACGGTTGGGGGCGAACCATCTCCCCGCCAAAGCCCGTATTTTGGCCTGGGGCGGACCTCAACGCGGGTTGTGTGCCTCAACCCAACCTTGATTCGTGTCCCTACCGCTTCAACAATTAGGCAATTTGTGTGTTGGCGACTCCCACGCCTCGCGGCCGGGAGGAAGAATGCATGACCCACGAGGGGGGGGAGCGACGCCGTCCGGTAATCGCTCTCCGCGCCGGTGCCGCCTCCGTTTTGAGTTCATACTCTTGCCGCTCAAATTGAGCGCCTTAGCGGTATAGGCCTTCATGAGGATGTGCAAGATGTCCCTAAACTAGCTTTATTTGGTTTTCGTTGTCATATTGTTGTGTAAACATCGGTTCTCTACTTTTTAATTTGCAACATGTGTTTGTTTCCCCGTGTTGAGTCAGTAATATAATTATTAGAAATTTAGATGAGAGCTCGCCGAGGGTTAGCGATGAGATGCTCGCCGGCGACCATGGCGGCACGGCGGCGGAGTTGCGCCCCAAGCAATGTCATCTCTCGATGGGAACTATTAAAGTTTTGGTTGTGTGCATGCCATCTCCCCGATATTAATGATGTTGTTAGTCTTCTCAAATGTTTCCCCGCCTCCAAAAGCTCTATGTGAAGGTAACTAACATTTGGATCAAAAATTTATATGTACCTTACATTCCACATTTAGTTTCTAGCTTATATTGCTTGAAGAGATTTTTTTTAACACGCTCAAATGTAGGTGATATTTCTTGATATTTATGAATTGAATTTGTTTATGTGTAATCCGAATTATGTCCGAATGAAAGTTCATTTAGTCAAATTGTGCAATCGTTGTCACTACGTTTTTGCGTGTGTGTTCAGCCTCGCACATTTTTTGTTTGTTTCATTTGCGTATCTTTGAAGGCCGAGGTCAAAAAGGGTGAAGCATCTCGAAAAAATTTCGGGCCAAAATTTCCGTAATTTCGAAATATCGCGTCTACCGCTAGGGTCCGTATATTGCTCCTACCGCCTAAAAATTTCGAATTTTGAAAGTGGGCGCCAAAATTTGGGCCCAAATATTGTAGAAGCCCGCCAACATTGTTGCCACCAAATAAAAGCCCCGGCCTAACCCTAGAAGCTCACTCATTCAGTCCCAACCAGCCGCCACCTTCTATAAAAAAAAAGAGAGCAGAACGCCGCCCGCCGCCGCCCGACGGGGACAGTAGCCCGGCGGCCCCGCCCGCACCACGGGCGCACCGCCGGCCAGCCCCCGACTTCGTGGCGGCGCGGGCGCCCGTCCCCGCTCATCGCGCCGCCCAGCTCCCGTCGTCCCTTTCCGGGACGCGGCTGCCCCGGCGGCTTGTCCCCGCCCGCTCTCCCTCCACGCTCGACGACGACAAAGACCGCAGCCCATCCTCACTCGACGCCGCCCATCCAAAGACTCCGGTGCGGGCGCCGAGGTGGTGCCCTCCCCGTTGCTTCGCCGGCAGAGGCGCCGCCCGGCCCATCGCCTCCAACTGCAGACATCGTTGGTTGCCCAACGCCGGCAAATGCTCCTTCCCAAAGCACTTGCCGGCATCCAACCATCCCCAAGGTTTGCATCCTCAATCTCGAGATGTGTGTAGAGTCATAGGGATCCTCAAATTCAGATGTGTGTGTGTTATTCCCTCCGTTCCACAATACTTGCAATTCTTTGACTCATATAAATTGTGTTTGACCTCTCGCCTTATTCAACTTTTTTAATAAATATTACCACTTTTGTTATGACTTATTACATAACTAAAGATATTCTAATGACGTTTTGTTTGTTTTATAATTTACATAAAAATTTTGAATAAGACGCAAATAAACACGCTTTTATATGACTAAAAAGAATTGCAAGTATTTTGGAACGGAGGGAGTATATTGATGCTACTGTGTAAGCATATTGATTGAGTCGTAGGGATCCTCAAATTCAGATGTCTTGCATGCTATCGATCCTTTTAATGGCTAACATACATATGCATGCTTGTGTAAGCATATTGATTGATGATGCAAAAGCCGCCAGATATATACAAAGGCAACACTTCTAGCTTGCATATAGCTGATGACATCTCATTAGTTTGATTTAGGGAAAATTAAAAATGGTTGATGATTGTCGGGCTAACTGCTTAGCTATATGTGGATGTGTACACTAGAGCTTTGTTTGCTAGCAAGAAACGGAGCTTTGGCTCCAAGGCGCTCTGCTTTGTTTTGCATCACATAGAAAGACCGCCGCTACATAATTCACATGTAACTTATTGCCTAGGCACTTCTCCTTGGGGTTTTTAATCCGGTACTTTTATTGTTATATGAATGAATATGAATTTCAAACAATTAGTGGCCCTATGCTAATTCATTACTGGCCGAGAATAATTTGGTCCACGCTCCACTTGAAAACTTTGAGAGTGACACGTATAATTTGGTGCCCTATGCTAATTCATGACTTTTAATTTGTTACTAGTACAATGGTGGTGATGGAGCTCATGCTTTGGCTAGTGCTAAAGGCAAGAGTGTGGCTTCGTGCGGTGGCATTGTGGTTGACCAAGGTTGATGACACCGGTAGCAGAGGTGACACCGCCGGCCATAAGAGCAAGGCAACGACAAATGTACAACCAACCTCCTCCCCTCTTCGCCCAAGATCGAAAAGGATGAAGAAAGTCCCCCGTTTAAGAACTTGAACTAGTGAAGAGGTGAGGTGCGTTTCTTCCACTTCTAGCATGCAATTGACTAACTATGGTAGCTGAAATGTCGACTTGGCCTTTTTAGTGTATGAATTCTAACATATTGTTTGCTAAAATGCAAAGTGATTTGGCATGAATGTACCGTGCGATATGGACTCATTTTGCCATGTGCAACTTGTTGTATTTTGGATTGTGCACTCGATATTATGTAATATTTAGCACTTTTTGTGGAATTTGTAATATCTAGGACTGTACTATCCTAGTTTTATGCATGTTTGGAACCGTGGACCTCTACCGATTCTAGCTATGTTGTGGACTAGTGGTGATGTTTTTTAGACTATCTTTTTGTAATATTTGGACTAATATTTGGGACTCGAATTATGTTGTGGACTAGTGCACCTATATTATTTGAAGCCGTGTCTTTGAAGGTGCTATTCTTGCTCACCACATTGAGTTGGTACTTTTTTGCAATTACATTTTTTTTTTTTTATCTAAAATGGTATAGAATAGATGTACATGATTTTTTTGAACAAAATAAATATTTTTATAAATTTGGTCCGAAGTTTTTTTGTATCGCCGATAAATTTCCGATACATCCGATATTCCTCGTTTATCGGTGACCGCCGAGATTTTAAAAATACCGATACGAAAAACATATATCTTGATTGTCTTCAAAGCCACCTTAAGAAACCGGGTCTTGTTAGATTACAAGGGCGGGAAGAGAGATGTGGAATTTGTCAACTTCTTTATTACAAACGCCAAAGTTCTCGAGAAAATAGAATTTCGGACGGGCGTGCCAAATGCGATTTTGAATATGTGGATGCACAGCTAGCTTAAACCGAAACTAATGTTCAGCGCTTCCAAGGACATAAAAGCAACATTTTTGTCTTGTGCCGGTCTCTACCTTGACCTTTTGCACATCGGGGATATGCATGATAGGAGTACTTGCCGTGTGTGTGACCGAAAGCATTAAATTTTGATTACACCATTAAATTTGTTTCAATTAATTCTTCAAAACAAGATATCACATGGATATATTTAGATAAAATTACAAGCGGGCCCAAATGATGGTAGTTGGGATAGAGTAGGACAAACTTTTTCAGGGCCAAATTCCTAATTCTCCCATAGTCCTATTACTCCAAACAATGTTTGAAATTTCGAAATAGCACACAAGTTACTGATCGCCCTTTTACATTAACCATGGGACCATGGTGTATGTGATCGAACACTCTACGCTTGCCACCCGGATTCCTTTATAGTGCTACTATGGGCGTTTTCTCTTACGCTCTCTCACTCTCTCGTCTCTTCCTTGTTCCTTCTCCCATACTACACCTCTTTGTACTAGTAGTTAGTACTCTTCTCACCTCTTCTCCGGCCCCGACTTTCCAAACTCATCTCAAGAAAACAAGAGTAGAGAGCGGTCCAACACGTGGGACTGCCTCGCCTTCGCCTTCATCTCCATCCCGGGCGGGTGCACCTCTTTATCACATCCATGCAAAGCTAGATATGGTTTTTCATGTGGTTCTAAAAACAAAGAAATACAGAAGTTTTTTTTTTTTTTTTTTGGTGGTTGCAGATTCTGGGGTCCGTCGCGGAAGCACATCTTCTTTTCTTTTTTGGTGGTTGCAGATCCGGGGTCCGTCGCGGAAGCATATCTTCTTGGGTAAGCAATCAAATCTAGATTGTAAAGTGCATTATCCTTCCTTTTTTGAAGGGTTTTTTTTTGAATGGTTTGCTATCTAGCTTGTACAACATTGCTCAATAATTTTGTTGTCTTAAAATCCTTTTCCCCGATGATTGATCCTAGGTACAAACCCAAAGACCCACGCGGGAGATTATAAAAGGATGAGGAGTCCCAAGAAGCACAAGCAGGATCTTAGCGTTGTCAAGGCACATCTTCTTGCGTAAACGCCGAATCTAATCCCAAAGCGCATTTCATTTTCCACTAACTAAACCAATCCCGCATCTACAAACTTCCCACTCTAGCAAACTTGCATCAGAGCCCCGAGAGTGAAACTAAATTATATTTCCACCCTTCCTTTACCTCTTCTCGCCGGTTTTGTTCCCATGTACGACCGATGGGCCGCCCCAAGAACTACCTCTTTCTCATTGGAGCCAAGTTTTTTTTTTTTTCATTTGCAAAAATCCAAGGATGGCAAACTAGTTTAGCAAACTCTTGGATATCTTTGTCATTTTAAATTGTACACATGAAGCTGCTAGGAAGTAATGGTTTAGCAGCTCCCTCGTCATAGTCGTATCTTATTGGCTACTCTATTTTTTTCGGAGAGAAAAACTGGGCTTAAAAACTGGAGGAGGAAAACTCGCCCTCATCGGTGGAGATGCCACCCTTATCGTCTTTGAGTTGCTACTTCATCTCTTCCAATATAATTGCAAACATAGACCTTTTTCTTTTACCTTCATCTTCGTTGTATACAATTCCCCGCGTGCACCATATCATAAATTCCATCATCATGGCCATCTTCTTCATCCACACTCATGCAAAGATCATCATTGATACTAGTCTCCGTTCATCAAGAAGGCCCTCATTTTCATATAGTATAACCTCCAATGGTTCCCCATGATGTATCCACCTAGTGTAAGTGCTAGCCATTCCATTAATATACAAGTGTAAGTGATTACTTTGGTTGTGTGAACGCTAGTGTTGTCAATGCATTCTCGCCTATCCGATTGAGCTTTATTATGATGGGCATGAAGCAAGATGGAATGGAAGGGCCATTCTGAAGTTTTTATTTTTTATTTGAGCCCTACTCGCAGTTCTATTATTCCACACTTGGTTTGAAAGCTAATAATGTTGTATATCAAGTAGGATGATGTCCTCGTATATCTCCTAAAGTTTTGGAGAAAATGGAATTTCGGACGAGCATGCCAAATCCGATTCTGAATATGTGGATGAACAGCCAGTTTAAATCGAAACTAGAGGCCGTGGCTTCCAAGGACATAAAAGTAACATTTTTGCCTTGTGGCGGGCTCTACCTTGACATTGTGCACATCGGGGATATGCATGATAGGAGTATTGTTGATCTTTATGAGCATGCGTTGTGTGTGACCGAAAGCATTACGACCAACATTTTGTAAACTCTTTGTGTCGTATTTTGTACATTGTCCGAGTTTACAATGGATGAAACTTCTACTCATGAACGCCTAGCTTGTCATCTTTTTTTTTTTATCATATTTTAAAAATTGAGATGCTGACTTCATAAGACTAATGCAGAGCTTGTTTGTTTATGTGGCACTCGGCCGCACGGTTGATAGTGCAGCTTTTATAGTTTATTGAAACTTTGCCGCCGGGATGACCGCTTGTGGTTTGGAACCGATTTCTTTGTGTACACATCCGTAGCGATTACTTTGGTTGTGTGAAGGCTAGTGTTGTCAATGCATTCTCGCGCGGTCCGATTGAGCTTTATCATGGCAATGAAGCAAGATCGGAATGGAAGGGTCATTCGAAGGTTTTTTCCCCCACACTCGAGGACAAGCACCGCAAAACCGAGGCTACCTATGCTGAATTTGGGATGCTTGTGGATTGATTACAATGAAATGAAGCAAGGCGTAAAGCCTCGCCTTTGTGAGTTTGTGTATGATTAGGGAACAGATTTTGTTGGGCTATCCTTCCACATGGAGGATGAATTTGGAGCCCAACAAAGCAGCCCAAACCAGCGACAAGCCCGGTGCTTGTGCACCGTTGATCTCGGTTGGATTCAACGGTTGAGATTGCTTCTTGGGAAGCATGTATGGGATAAGGAAAAACCCTAGCCTCCATTCAACCGAGAAACTATGCCGCCTCCATGCCGCCATGACGATGTAAAGCTTCTCATTGTACTGCCGGAGGACCTCGCCGAAAGGTAAGATCCTCCAGCCACAGATCCAACAGAGGAACAACTTCCAACTTGGAGCCTCGCCGCTTCGCCGCAGTTCCGATAGTACACGGACACCAAGGAGGCGATCCAAATAAGATATAAATGAGCGTAGCAAATCAATCATCAACAAGATATAGTTGCCGCCCCAGGCGCGCCGCGCTCCTCCGCACGCCCTCGCCCCTCCACCCTCTGCGGTGTGCCGCCACCACCGTGAGAGAGAGAGACGGTGTTGAAGTGTGTGGCAACGCATTATATATATATATATATAATAATAATATGTATATATATATATATATATATATATATATATATATCCTAACCGCAATGAAAACGGCCCAAATTCGTTGTACCACAAGAGAACGGGGCTAACATGCGTGTCCAAATTAAGGCCCAAAGGAAGGCGGCCGCCGGAGCGAAGCGGAGGCCCGTTCAAAACCGGATGCGCCCCCAAATTGCAAATTCGGGCTGCGTACAGACGCGTGTCAACATCCATCGCCTCTAGCGTGACAAAGCATCAGAAGATTCGAGACAAATACAGCGCGTGCACCCGCCGAAGCGCTCGCCACGACATGTGTCTCGCAACGCATTTTTTTTTTTTTTTTTTTTTTTTTTTTGTGGACTACGGCAAAGAATGCATCACCGTAACATGCGACAAATTGTGCACGCCGCTTTTCTCGCGGCGCTCGTTCACCGATACGTGTCCGCAATACCGCAAACAACACGCATACCGGCGACAAACACACGCCTCAGAATGACCCGCAGCGTCGGTAGCGGTTGCGACATGTACGTATTACACCGCTAACACATCTCGCCCGAAACTATACGCTGTCGGTAGTGGATGCGATATGTACGCACACCCGCTAACACAACTTGTCTAAAAATAAACGCCGCGCCGGTAGTGGCTGCGACATGTACGCCGCACACCGCTAACACAACTCGCCTAAAAATAAACGCTACGCCGGTAGTGGTTGCGACATGTACGTAGACACCTCCTAACACAACTCGCCCGAAAATAAACGCGACTTTAATTTAAGTGACCGTTATGCACTTTTGTATGTTCCAAGCGTCGTTATCCGCGGACGCTGCCCCTGCACCGGTGTCAAGCAACACGGACGGTTCTCGACCACGCTGAAGTTTGTGAATCAACGCACATCTGTAATACTCGTGAATCCGGCACGTAAGGGCGGCTACAAAAAAGGTGTCCGTAAGCAAAAACGCTGTCGAATTAGGGGGTTGCATCCATAGTCGATCGGTCTTGAAAATGCGCCCGTGATGAAACACGCGGTTCGAGATACGTTGAATTCTCGCAGACACTCGGTTTCAAAAAGCGTCGCCAGAAGAGTCGCTGGCGGCGTGCTCCGACCAACAAAAACGGCCCCCGATTAAGAAAAATAGACGCGTTACATGAACACGCGGTGCGTAATGACCTTCTATTACAGACGTGTATTGGTCTTGTGGGACCATTCGACGCCTATTATCGACGCCGCCAAGCCCGCAAGCGTCGATAATGTCACAACACGACGCACGTTATTAGCGACGTCTCCGGGCGACCGGGCGATTATGTGCCTTTTTTTACATAGTGCTTGTGGATTGTGTAGTAACAAGTATATTCAAGATTCAACAAGTAAGCAAACTTGATGGTATTCCACATAGTATGGAAGCAAAGCCAAATTGTGTATTGTTGTATTGGAAGATGATGGAAACAATCTAGTTCAAGCAAAAAGACAACAATGCAAATGGAATCAATGAAATGGCTTATATATTGTGGAATATCATAACATCATGTGAAAGCAAGCATACTTGGCAAAAAGACAAATGAGACAAGAGTTGATGATTTTAGATTGGTCTCTATAATGGCTTGTTTCCCATGAATAGAAGATTGAAATAAGTGTTGGAGTGTCAAGCCAAAATGATAGGATATAAGGAACCGTGAATTGGCTTGACCATATTGATGTTGATCCATGTATGTCTCTATGTGAGTCAAACCGAAGCTTGATTGGTCTCAACATTCATATCTACAAGATAATCAAGTAAGGATCAAAGTGTTGAAGAAATGGTTATTCAATGGATGCTTAATGTGATGTGACTTGAATATGCCTTGATAAGGTGAAGATAGCAAGGAAAGGGCTTCGAGGTACTAAGTTTAAGGTGAAGGGCAAGCGGTGGCTTGGGACCGAGGTACCATGGCTAAGGAGAAGAAGAGAGTACTTGCATTTAGTCGAGGAACTAATCAAGCTATGAGGAGTCATATTGTGTTAAGGATCAAATCATTAGTGGAAGTGACTTGAAGCCATGAGTTGAACTCATATTTGTGGAAATGGTTCAAGTCACATGCTCAAGATATATTTGCTCTAAGAAATGAGACAAAGATGATAGAGGATGATGTACGTGTTCAAGGACTTCCTGGTTGCATTTTGGTAGTGTTTCCAACTCTCAGCGATTTAAATTCATTTCTCTTTTGAATCTTGAGTTTAGGAAATGTCATACTATTAAGAGGGATCCTAGGACCCTTGGCTACATGTGAACTAAATGCTCAAACCTTTAGCTCGACCAAAAACATCACCTCACAACCAAAAACACCAACCGAGACACTTTTTACACTTTGTTGTTCTAGCGGTGCCACAAGACGCCGGCCACGCGTTTAGTGAGGTAAAGGCAATGACTTTAATCGGATCATAGCCAGTCGGGTATAAATACCCCTTCACCCCTCCCCCAACGGTCACTTCTTCTTCCCCAATGTTCATTTCGTGGAAGAACGTAACCAAAGCTCCTCTCTCTTTCTCCTCCATTGCTTCTCCTCCACTCCCCAAGTGAGATCTCGATTCCCACCATCAAAACTTGAGGGAAAAGAGGGAAACTCCGATTGGAAACCGGATCTACAAGTTCCCATCTTGAAAGAGCATTTGGTTCGCGTTTGGCCGGTGTGCTAGGTTCTTTACTCTTGGAGCTTTGCTCCTAGCCGGGCTAGGTGTCACCCTTGAGTCGCCAACTTATGTGGTAGCCGGGAGGTTTGTAACCTCACTCAAAATCAAGAAATCACCCCTCATCTCAAGGGTTCACTCCCTTGACTTGAGAACAAGGTAAAAAGCAAGTCGGTGGGCAAGCTAAGCCTTGTGTGGCAACCTCAACAACGTGGACGTAACCCAGCCTTTTGGGCGACAAAGGAACCACGGGAAAAATCCTTGTCTCACGTGTGCTATTTACATTCTTGCATATTTTTGTTGTGAGCTAGGGTTTCATCCCGACCTACTTTGTTGTTGAGTTCCCGGTACTTTCTATTGGATATATGTGTTATATTTGTGTGTGTGAACCTAGGAAATTCACTCGATCTAAGTTTCGTTGTTTAGATTTCAAACAAAGAGCCGAGGTTTGTGTTTCCGCTAAGCGCAGGCAAAGGCCGCTGGCAGACGCAGGCAAAGGTAACGCAGAGGCTGATCTTGCTGGCCGGAGGAGGAGGCGAGGCAAAGGCGCGTTGTTCGAAAACCGCTTGAGTTGAGTTTTTATAGGTGATTTTAAGGTACCGCCTATTCACCCCCCCTAGGCCTCCTAAGCGACATCAAGGTCCTCACACAAAGTGCTAAACTTTTTTAACCGTTTCAATTGTTCCTAGGGAAAGTTGAAAGAAATTATTGAAATTTATCCGAGTTGAAGGATAAGACAATTCAAAGAAGGTGATGTTTTTGCTATCGCTTGTGGAGTAAAGGAGCCAAAGGGGCGAAGTTCGTTGTTTGGGTTTAGGACCAACTCCCCAAGACATTGGTACCCTCGAACTTAAGGCTTACACATCGATAAAGCTCCAATTGCAAGTTTTGGCACGCCAAATGGCCGAAAAGTGAAATTGTAGTGCTAAAACAAAATATCTTACAAATGCAACAAAGGGAGGAGCAAAGGATGGAAGAATCTCCAAATGTTGAAATATCACAAAGACGGTTCTAACTCAAGACACCAAATGGTAAAGTACTTCAAAAATGTCTTTTCACACCATAGTTCTATATACAAATATATTTTTTCACTGTATATTAATCTCTACAACATAAAAAGAACAAAAGGAAGACTGCCATTTGGTGCGGTAAAAATTTCGCCTCACCTTTCACCCCCACCATGCGATCCCCACACCCCCTTCCCACGCGGTCTCCTCACACATGCAATCTATATTTGGCAAGACCTAATCAGCCGTTTGCATGGAAAGCATGCAAATAATATAAGGCAACCACCCAATCTCCTCACGCATGCGATTTATAATAGGCAACCACCCAATCTTGTGATCCCGTCCTTCCTACGCATGCGGTTTCCTTCCCTACCCGACCTCGGGTCCTGCGGCCGACGACGCCCACACCTCACTTGCCCGGCCAAATGCTTTGGAGACTCGCTTCGGCCGGCGAACGCGTCAAAATGCGACTCGTGGCGCCAATACTGCGGCCGCTCGCGCCCCCGGAGGCGGGCCGCGGCAAGCCCCGCGCCGAGACCTAGCCGAAGTCAACGTCCATTGTCGCCTTTGCCAGCGTGTGACCACCCACAGAGACACGAGGGGAGGTAGTTTGTGATCACCTCGCGACATCGTCCCCTGTTGCCAAGGCCGTTGACCTCCACCTTCCTCCAATCCATTTCCTACATTTGCCGCGGTAAAGCACCGCCGCCTCCCTGGTCTCCACGATCTCTCAATGGAAGCCAAACAATGTCGCTTAGGACTTTCCCAAGCCATGGCGGACTCTTCCACATACAGCCCTCACCGCCCGACTACTCCCAAAGAACTCGGGCGCCGAGCCCAAAGAAGCTATAGTGGCCGCCTCACATACTCACCCTCCCCGGGCGCCAAGCATACAGCATGCGGCGCCATGACCGAACGGCAAGCGCCACCTAACGGATGGGATGCACGTTCTTCCTTTTTGTTAGCTTGGTGACGTCATATGACATCATGTACATGCAATATGACATTTTTCAGAATAATAAACTGAAATACAATAGAAATACACATATACTTGAAATGAATTTCTCAAATTTCCTCGTCGATTCGTTACAACTTCCTTCAAATTATTTGCCGGGCGCGATATAGTTTTCATATTAAGACATACTCTTATTGAATATATTTTAAGATTTATTACAAAAGTTCAGTTTTTGTGACCTTTGTAGTTCGTGATCAGTTTATTTTTTCTGATAAGAGTGATAGAATAATGGTAAGGTTGATCGAATGTTAACAAATGCTTTCCGTTCTAAATGATCTATTGAAAACATGTTGAATCCCATATAGTAGTTCATAATGTCACTTTAATATTATTGTTTAATTTTATAGTATTGTTACCTTATCATGTGATGTATGTTTTTATAAAAATTTTATTATCCCGTAGCAAACGACGGGCGTTTAACTAGTCTCTTCTTATGCTTGATGTAGAGCCCAAGATCCGAGGGACTTGGTGAGGTCAATCGGCATGTGCAAGGTGAAGAAGATGACAACCGTGATGATGAACTTGAAGATGAGGCCAATCATGAAGTTGCAGCCCCTCGCAGACCTCACCCGCCACGAACATAACATCCCCAAATGCCCAAAGCACTCCTCAAAAACTGCACTTGTAATATTCTTAACTTGGTTTCTTGAGCTTCTTAAATTTGACTATCTCTCGGAAATTTGCGGTGCCTTGATCCAAATCATATTTTACATCTTGTGGAGACTACAAAAAATAAACACTCGCAAACTCATTAGTCTCATTTGGTCATGTTGGTCATCCAAACACCAAAATCCATAAAAATGGGTCGAGGTCCATTTTCCATACAATCTCCCCTTTTGGTGATTGATGACAACACGACAAAAGCAAGCAAATAATAAGATACAAAATTTTTAAAAACTATCTACTTGCTAGGATGCAATGCAAGGACAAGTTCATATGATGTTGAAGATACCAAATTTGATGACAAAAATATGAACCCATCCGCTCATGCCCCCTTGTGGTATTATGGACTTATATTCCCCCCTAAATCCCATAATCCACACTTCGCTTTCATGGACCATTCCCAATTAGGACGATCCTTTGATCAATGAATTTGCTTGCTTTGGTCCTACAAATTCTCCCCTTTGGAACCAAACACCAAAAAAGGAAGACATTAGTAGCACAAGGGAGGGTCAAATTTTGTGATCCTTAGTATGTGGTTCATCTTTTGGTCAAGTGCTACGACGATATTTAGGCGCTTTGCGGATACTTCTATCTTTATTATGAGCGCTTAATTTATACTAACAATAGGCTACACAAGGCCACTCGCCCGTGGCTATCTCCAAAGACGATGGCACCAAGATCTACCCCATCTCATGATGCTCCATCCTCACTTGCTCATTCCCGCACCCAGTCCCGCGGTTACCCCACCTTCAATGCTCGCACCCACGTGCTACCCTAGCAGCGCCCATGGCTGCCTCCCTGGCTGGTGGCGGCGTGGTTCCTTACCCCCGAGGTCTCCCTCCACTAGAAGTTTCAACGCCATGGATCCAATGCCCTCTCCCCTACCCGACGAGATTGAAGCAAGCACTAACCCTCCCCTACCTCAGCCAATGGTGGCCTCTAGATCCAAAGAGTGCCTCGCAGGCCTACGCTCCTCGTTACACCGACCATGAGATCGCCCCGAACCGGATGTTCATCACCGGGTCGCACCACCATGGAGTCGTGGAAGATCACCATCTTGCTAGTCATAGAGTCTTCGTGCACACCCCTACGTGGCGCGCTAGTTGTCAATGAGATATGGTCGATAGCCTAGTAGGAGTATGCCCAAGCTAGTAGATTGATACATAGAGGAGTGCGAGACGACTAAATGTGATGTCTAAGCAAAACAAAGGATAATGAACACAAGGATTTACCAAAGTTTGACCCGTGAGGGGCGCCCCGCTTAGGGTTTGTTATTGCTTCTCGTGTGTAATGAGATGATCTCGAGAGGGGTCCCTACCCGCCTTATATATCCCGGGGGCAAGGTTGGTTGTGTCGATTTTTTTCCGACAAGATCTATCCCCGATCGGGTTACACAAAAGAAGTTTACATCGAAAACGTTTGAGCCATACAAGGTAAAGCCTATCTTGACGCCCCACGCTCGCCGTGCTTCTCGCGATGACCACCGACCGTAAGTCCCCTTTAGGGCTTGGTATTGTGGCCCCGGGGTCGGCCTAGATGGCTCAACCCATGTCGAGCCGTGAGGGGATATGGGTTTATCCCCAGACTCGGGCCAATGGCGTGCATGGCGGGCATGCGGCGCACACCATACAAATGAGCCCACGTGCACATCATCACATTTGGTAGCCGTAGGTCATGGTCGGGCGACATTGTTGCATTTCAAGTGTTTTTGGGTGCATTTCTACCATGTTTGAAGATCTCTAGATTGGTTTTGGCTAATTAGTGACATCCTTAGACTAATCTCCATGCTAAGTGTTTGTTTTAGTTGGAGATTGGTCAAACCAAGGTTGGTGCATGATGGTCATGGTGGATGGATCGAGATGATTCAAATGATGATCAAGTGCATGACTTGAGTGGATCGAGGATCAAAATGGGCTCAAGGCAAAGGTATATCCATAGGGCCATTTTGATTTTACACTCAAGACACCATAGAGGGTGTGAGTGATTATAGATCGATAAGTCGTACTATAAAGAGGGAAAACTATCGCATATATTGTCCTCATGGGCCTCTAGGTTCAAAAAAATCATTTGCATGCATTCTAACCTAGAGAGCTAACCCAACCTTCGAAATTGATTGTGAAAATGCTATCATATTTGGGTCAACAAATCAAGCATATTGTGAAGAGTTTGCTAAAATGATGGCCAAAGAGTTTGA